>JAODJW010000019.1:11061940-11093283 GCA_026777045.1 Hyperopisus bebe
CATATAGATGCACGTGGGGGCAGCGGTTAATCATGGGGCGGGGCGGCGTACCCACGGCCGGGGCGTCGTACTCCTCCCCCAGCAGGATCTCGGGAGCAGAGTAAGCCAGGGAGCCACAGCTGGTCATCAGCATGGTGCCAGGCTGGAAGAGGTTGCTGAAGCCGAAGTCGGTGAGCTTGACCGCACCCTGCTCCCGGAAGAAGACCACGTTCTCGGGCTTGAGGTCGCGGTGCACCACGTGCAGCCGGTGGCAGTAGGCGATGGCGCGCACGATCTGGGCGAAGTGCCGCTTGGCCAGGCCTTCTGTGACGCCGCGCTCGTGCCGCAGTATGTAGTCGTACATGTCGCCGCCGTCTCCCAGCTCCAGGATCAGGTAGAGCTTAGTCTGTGTGTCGATGACCTCATAGAGGCGCACCACGTTGGGGTGCTGCACCAGCTTCATGCAGCGTACCTCCTGCAGCAGGTGTCCCATAGCCACTGCATCCAGCTTAGTCTTGTCGATCACCTTGACAGCCACCAGTTGCCCAGTGAAGATGTGCCGTGCCAGCCGGACCACGGCGAAGTGACCTTTGCCGAGTGTGCGTTCCAGGTCGTAAAGACCAGCCAGCTTGCCTTCACAGGCATTCTTAGAGGCGGCCATGTTGGGGGGTGGGGTCTGGGGGGGGTGCCGGTTCAGTGGGTGGGACTCTACAGAGCCATTGTCTGACAAGCAAAGAGAAAGAAACGTGATTGGTGGAGTGTAAGCATGTACAGTACATTGACCCTGGTGGAGGGAGCGGTCAGGTGACGGAGCCTGGTGAGCAAGGCTTGTGTCAGAGTCAAACAAGATGGGAATGTGCACTGGAAAATGCGGGTGTTTCCAGTGTACAGGCGTTTTATTTACACATGCACACACGCACGCATGCACGCACACACACATGCACAGGTTTATAATTATATCTTTGTGGGGACTCTCCATTCATTTCTATGGCGAAAATTCTACTCACAACATGACGACCCCAACCCCTACCCAGCCCTAACTGTAACCATAAGTAACCAAACAAAATATGAGACTTTTGGCATTTTTGGCATCTTTCTGGGGGCCTGAAAAAACAGGTTTTTATTACATTGTGGGGGACATTTGGTCTCCACAAAATAATATATGTCTAATCCACACACACACATTATAACATATAAATATGTGTGTCTGTGTGTATCATACCATTATACCATCCCAAGTGCATGAATCAATACAGGAGTGTGCAAACACTCACTACCGGCAGGAGGAAGCACACGCAACACGAGGAGGACATGGAAACTGTCCGCACACACACACATACACACAGACATGATTCGAACCTCCAACCATGGATAAGTTAGTATTGAGCCACCACACTGTCTGCAAAATGCCACAATTTAAAAAATGTCTTTAGTGGAGTGAATGTTCCATCCTGCCATTGGCGTGAAAATACACAACATCCTGTCTGTGTTTCACCCATTATACTATGTGTTTCACTATACTGTATGTTATGTGTTACCCTACCTGTCACACATTATTTGTTGTCATACCTGTTGAAGTGCTTTGTCCTTTTTATGTTGTCCTATAGAGGATATACCTTCTCCTTTGTGCTGCAAAACTCTTGACAAACTGAGAACAGCCTCTGTTTACATAAACATGACCATAAGAGTAAACGCTGAGGCATTTGGTTGTAGATCAATAGTCAGCGTCAAACGCAGTCACAGAGAAGGTCAAAATTAAAAACTTCGAGGGCCAAACCAGGTCAATATTTATTGATATTAATGTTTAATAAGATGTATTACGACACATTATTCATACAGAAATATTAATTCCCAAGACATCTTAGAATTCAGAACAAACCAAGTTTATGGATTAAACAAACAAATGAGAGATCACATTAAAAAAAAGCAGCCGTGGCATTAATTTTTCAGTTTGCCTAAATTATTATTGAGATGCGTATTGTGACGGCCATAAGTCAGTAATCTTTATAAATTCAGCATGTGCTTTATTAAATTAGGTTAGCGGAGCACAGTACATGGTACTGTATTGGTAAATCATGGGAGCGATTTATAAGCACTGAAGTGGCGGTGAAGAATGGAACAGCTCAGCAACCACAAACCATAAACAAGGTAAAAAGGCACCACTTTATATATAATAAATATTAATGTAAGGGCGGAGACTCTGGTTACACGTCATGAGTGTCAAGGTAAGGGGTGGAGCTAGGGCTGGGCGACATACTGATAAAGTATTGTGAATGATATAAATGATTGTGAACATTCATATCACTATCAATTTGAATATTGTATTGCGGTATAGCCATAACACTTGTTTTATAGCATTATTAAGTTTTATAATGCACTATTTTAAAACTAATTCTATCAAAGTATGAGTCTGTTGTTGGCAAAATGTATTACTGTACATGTTACATGTTCCACAACTATCAGTAAAACATTTTGGTCATCATAATCAGAAGAACTCAAACCACCAGTCATATTTTACTGTTTTCTACATATGAATTTTAGAATATCATGATAATATTGATATAGTGAAAATGTCTGAAAATATCATGGTATCATTTTTAAGGCATACTGCCCAGCCCTAGGTGGAGCCCCTGGTTATACATAATCAGTGTCAATGTAAGGGGTGGGGTCACTGATTATCGATCCTGAGTGTCAGAGTAAGGGGTGGGGCCTCTGGTTACAGGACATGACTGTCAGAGTAAGGGGTGGGGCCTCTGGTTACAGGACATGACTGTCAGAGTATGTGTAGCCTGTGGGAGAATCTTGACCAGCCTCACACCCTAAAGTGCTCACTCTGTGGTGTAGTGCCATCATATTCTCTTTATCTAAGCAGACACACCCAGGCACTTAGCATACTAAACTATAACATTCTAATACAATTTTAATAATATAACTGGCTGCTTGCTTCGCACATGTCCTTACTGATGCTCCATCACTTATAACTTTTTGCATTTTCATGCATTTATACGTCAGGAGGTATACAGGATCGATATGTATTACAACAAAAAAACAAGATGTAAAATAAAGTGGAGGTGCTGTCTGAGACGGATGGGAGGGGTTAGCCTAACAGTGGGAGTCCGCAGGGATGGAGAGGATCAATATGGGTAACAGGATATCATAATGGGCTTTGTGCCATGGGGGGGTTGAGAGAAAACAGTGCATTGGGGGGAGGTGCAGGGCACACTCTGGATCACATTACAACTGTTTTTCTCTTATTAGGACACAGTGATTCGGTTGGCTGATACAGAACAAAACCAGGCCTTGATTACAGCGCTGGCGCACAACTGCAGTTCCGTGTCTTAGCCCTGCTATACCCAGCCCTGCTATACCCAGTGCATGCGTTTGGTCCGGCCTGTACCCTCGACGGGAGGGTGATGCTGCTTTTCAGCTAGAAAACCTGCAAATGACTGGGAGGCCTGAGAGCCATTAGAGGGCAGTATGGTCTGAGAGGCTGCAGGCTATCGCTAGGTGATGGATACAGACATTGTCAGGCTGCTTTCTCACTGGTTTCCTCATTTATTTTTATGTTCCTGGTCATCACTGACTGACATACAGGGCTGCCAATCCCAGTCTGCTCCCCTCTATGTGCGTCAGACATGAATAATCCAGGCAGAGTTACATTACCTACTATCGGCTCTCCTTTCACTGTGGTTATAAGCTAATAAACTCTGTGACTTTAATTGCCAGTGATTGCTTGAGTCACGGGAGTGGTCACACCAGTGTTAAACAAACTGTCCTATACTGGACATTACAATGGCTGAGGCTATGGGTGTGGGGTGGAGGGATGCCCAGTACAGAGAGTTTGGGGTTTGTGGGGAGGATTTTATTTATGGGGGAATAAAAATTAAAGCAGAAGAAGTTGGTAAAAGATCCGTCTTGTGGGAACATCTTTGCAAATTCCGGTTTTTCAGGTTGCTCTGATTAGACAGCTAATGCAAATGCGCTCACACACATCATTACAAACAAACACGCTTCACTGCTAACACACACATGATGCAGACACACGCACAGAGCGTCACGCATGGCCACACAACAGTCCCCAGCCACTTGCTGCATCTGTAAGCAAACGCAGGAGTGCAGAGTGCAGTCTGGAGCGTGTGAGATAAAGAGCTTGTCTCTGGGAGCCTGGACAGCCTGCAAGCGCCATCCTGGCACTGCATGCCCAAAGTGAGATGCTACAACTGCAGCAGTGAAAATAAATGACCGCTGTGCCGGTGGAAATCACCGTAGGCCCGAGATGTGCCTAATTTCCTCCAGTGAACCAGAGTGCTCTACAGGGAGAGGCGTGGGGTAAACCTTGCTCTGTAGGAAGGATATGCCCGCCCACCCAGCTCAGAGGCCACCATACAGAGCTCCAAGATCATGCTGTCTGTGTATGCAGGTGTCCCACAGAGAGCAGGTCACTGCAGGAAGTGAGTACATAGAGGTGACCCCCAAAAGCCACAGTGTAGAAAACAGTGATCTCACACACACACACACACACACACACACACACACTGGTGTACATATAAAATGAGGACCTTCCATCAATTTCTATAGGAATAACCCTAATCCCAATCACGCCACCCTGAACCCCTACCCAGCACTAACCTTAACCATAAGGAACCAAACAAAATACAAGACTTTGGCATTTTCACTTTTTTGATTGATTTCACTGATTTTTATAAAACTGAAATGATCCATAAGGGAACCTAAGAAAGGTCCCCAGAAATAAGAAAGTTTCAGTGTTCAGGTTCCCGGACATTTTGGTTTCCAAATAAGATCTACGCAAACCCCCCCCCCCCCCCCCACACACACACACACATACACACGTACTTCAGCTGATATAAGGAGATTTGAATTTACACAAGTCAGAGGATCCCAAACAACAGGAATCCCTCCTCAGGGAATAGAAAGGAAGCCACTGAAACTGGCTAAAGACGGGAGTGTAAGATGAGTGTACCGTTCAAGTAGATGTACAGTAAAGCTTTGAAAGACTGATGTCATTTCTGGGTGCAAATATAAGCAACAGCTTATGTGTAAATAGCAGTCAGGTACCATCTACAGCAGAGCATTGGGAAGCAATGTTTGTGTTTGATCCTGAAAGTGCCACAAGATGACTCTCTCAAACTACTGCCATTACAGAAAGGCTTCTTTGGGGGCATAAGCTCCGCAGCCAAAAGAAACAGGGATTAAAGAGTGAGATCCCACTTTAAATATGACCTCATCTCGATCGTTTCCCACCATGCAGCACGCCTGCCACCCCCCCCCCCGTCCACAGCGGTGAGGTCATCTTAGAGTCGGGGAGCAGTTGCGCTGAGCATGTTGGATTTGAAATATTCATCAACATGAAGAACTTTCAGCTTGAGAGAACCATCTGGTTGGATAAGGTATAACTACCATCTGGTCCGTTATTATCAGACTTAGTGCAGATGACCCGTCACCTGAGGCCGTGGCCCACATTTCGTAGTGTTTACAAGACTTATTGCCACTGACCCGCTTAGCTAACAGGGGGCTCCCTGAGGACCTCCTGTAATTATATCTGATGGACTCCTCTCATAACTAAGGACACCTCAAGAATGCTTTCCTAATATTCTCAGAATGTTTTTTAAATAGACTATTTCAGAGCAAGAACGTCTTTTCGTTCCAAAGTTGTTTTTTCAGGGAACGTCCTCATTTTTTCCCTTCTCGTTTTATTCATTGGTGTTCACTTCATAAGTCCGTCCCAATCCTATTTTTGTAGCTTTCACTCCCCCCTCCCCTGTCAGCCTGGGTCTGCTGGGGACAAATGGTCCAGTGTGGCAGAGCGACTGTATCCTCTGCACATACATAATGGTTCCTTGCAAATGAACAGCCCCTCATCCTCACACCCCCCCCCAGGGCCCCCTTGTGACAGACCGCTTGTGTGTGGAAATACAGTGGCAGGGACGCCCTGTCCTGCTCCAAGTGTCATGTGACTGGGGGGTCATGAACCTCAGGGATTTTCTGAAGATCTGTGCTGGAAACAGAAGTTAACACTTATAGATCGAGTCCAAGCCAGGAGAGCCTGATGTTTGCTGCTCTGTCATACTGAAGCCAAACATGTTTCCTTCAGCACCAGCTCACGAATCCTTCTAAGAACCATTTCCTGTATCCATGCAAGTGTAAAAGTGCATCCTTATTCCGTATTGCTAACCCAGAATTATGCTTTTTAATGTTCTGCAAGACAGCAACATCACACATCTCTACATCACACATGTATGTGGTCTTCCTTCATTTCCCAACATTAACATAGCTCACAAAATTCCAGATAAGACCCCTGCATGGTCTTACTCCCTTCCTCTGCTCCAAATGCCAGTTAGATATCCATGTCCGCACTATAGGTTCTCAATCAGTTTTCAGTTCTTAATAGTTTAATTAGTAAAATTGATACTGCAGTTTGTGCTACATTCTGATTTAACGGACTGCTGTTTTAGCGTGAGACCTGGTTTAAAGACTGATTTAATGGAAGCAAGGGAGTATGATACCATAAGCAAGTCTACTTCTTATGCCAATAAACCTTCATCGTTATCATCATTAGGCATTTAATAATTTAATCATTAGGAATTTAATAATTTAACATAAATTGTATTAAGTTATATTATTAGGATGTCTGTTATAGACTGACAGACCACCACAACCACCGTCGTCATTTAAGCATCAACAGTGGTCTTCATCACCCAATAAATTTTACGTCATCATACATCGGCAGTAATTAAAATAATATTCATCCTGATTTTGTCCTACTGGGGCATCTCGACCGAAAACGACAGCAGTGATTGAGACCCCACCATAAAACGCCTGATTTCCCTCCATTGGTACTTTCACATTCACACTCACAACTTCTGCGGTCCCGAAGCCAGACCGACACGCATTTCACAGCAAAACAAAAGTCGGGCGAAAACTCGGGGCAAATCGCAAGGTGTCCGCGTCGCCACATTAAGGCAAATCGGCACATCAACCACATTTAACAATTATGACACTCAGCGCACAATAATCCCGGTGGTCATCACTAACATAAAAACTTACCAATGGAATAACACGGGTTCGTATATAAATGATAAAGGCTCCGTCCCGGCACTCAGGGTGCGCACGTTCAATGCCGCCGTCCTTTTCCGATGAACTTGGGCTACTCCTCGTCTCGTCCGCACGCCTTTCACCCGCGTCGGTGCGAATCACGACACGGCTCCGTTTTAACGCGGCGCGTCCCGCACCTCTTCACGCTCCCGCAACAAATCGCGCTCCCGGCCCTCCGCGCTCCCGCGTCTCGGACCGGGCTCTCGGTGGCTAGCCTCTCGCTGACGTCAGCTCTGCGGGCTGCCTCGGAGCGCTAGAGGCAGGGCATCTCAGGAAGCTGCGCTTCCCGAGGCTGCCGAGGCTATTATGCAACCGGGATCGGGCGGGTGGGGTTCGAAAGACGCGAAGAAAAGCATTCCTGGTATGTTTGCGTGGCGGGGCATCCTTCAGTCAGTGCTCACTGCAACTCAGATGCAATAATTAGCTCAGCAAGCCAGCTGCGCAGTATTGCGGTTTTTAATATAACGCAAAACACCAAAAGTCGGAAGGCAAATTACATTTGTCGTAAATGTATTTTATTATCCAATTAAGCTGATGGAATATGGGTGACAGGGATTTTATTATAACTCTGCATGGATAACAAAGAATACTCCACCTGACTAAACATCCAATAACAGTGAAAAGTATTCATCATGAACAATGACGACTATTCAGGACAAATAACAGAGCGCTCGATGTGACCGAGAAACGGGAGCAGTGGCGGAGCCACCCGCACTTCGGAGTCCAGGTCCAAAAGCTCGCAGCGTCACCTGTTAGGAACACGGGCCCCTCATCACGGATTCCGCGTCCGCGCTGTATGACACGGAGCTGTTGTTGCACCGTCCCGTCGTCGCTCCAGCCCCGGATGACATCAGAATACATTACGGGCGACTCGACGCGCCACACGATGACAGCGACACGCAAACACGAGCGCGCACACGCACTGACGCGCCATAAATCCTATATACTAATTAGGTCGCGTGGCATCGTTTGCCGCGAGGGCTCACCCGCTCGGAGATCATGCCTGGAG
Organism: Hyperopisus bebe; assembly: GCA_026777045.1. NCBI lineage: Eukaryota > Metazoa > Chordata > Actinopteri > Osteoglossiformes > Mormyridae > Hyperopisus > Hyperopisus bebe. The sequence continues at coordinate 11,070,042 of JAODJW010000019.1, forward strand.
CTCAACGATGTCGTAGAGAACTACAACACTTGCAGTCGATTTAGGTGTCTGCGGTGTCTGATCTGCTGGTCCCGATGATAGCTTAGCCAGCGATGTAACACAGCCTGACTGATGCATCATGTTATTGTGCGCGCTATTCTTAGACGCAGAGCTACACACATGGTTTGCTCATTGAATTTACATCCTAAAGGGGGGGGGGAGATGCGTGAAAAAGCAACACTTCACAGCTAAACAATTAAGGAGGTGACCACCCAGGGGCTGTCGCATCGTCACAAGGTCTCGAGCCTGACAGTCGTTTGGCTGAGGCAGCTCTGGATTAGTGATAGGGAAGGTCGCAGGAGGAGATGTGCCTGTCTGGGGAGAGTAATGAGTTTGCTGAGTATGCTCATCATGCCAAGGTCCCGTGGCTATGTCATGTTGTACCAGCACACACACACCCATAAAAACAGACATACTCTGGTTTTCTCAGTACACACACACGCTGTATATCTACTGTTCAGTTCTCTTAGGACAGTTCATTGAAAGTACAGCGTGTCCTCAGTCCGTAAGGCAGAAACCAGTGCAAAGGGCTGCAACGTGTGCAACTGGGACATGAGTAAACAAGTTGGGGAGAAGGAGCAGAAAGGGACGCGCTTCTCTGCAGCAGGCGCCGTCTGGGTGGGGAGGGTTGGATCCCCAGGCCTCAGTGAGATGGGGTGAGTTGAGACTGACTTCAAAGACTTGGGCCAGTCTGACAGCTTTCTGCACATACAATTGTGCAATATTGTACATCTCTTTTTATTTCAGAAGTTTTATCTTAGTTTATTCTATTTTATACCAAGTTTAGATATTGTATTCTAGTGCTTTATTATTATTTTATCTATTTATTGTTTAGTGGCCACGCTGCGCACACCGAGACCTGAGAAACTGTGTTTCGTTCTTATCATGTCAAGTGGTTTGAATGACAATAAAGCTGATTCTGATTCTGTACAGCTGAGTTTGCCATGTTCACAGGCGGTAGGAAGGGCTGCAGTGACCCCACACGGGTGTAATTCCTTTCCTTATTAAATTATAATGGCTGTGTTGTTTTTCAGAATATCGACGATGCTACTTTGGCGTCTGGATGTAACATTTGTGAATGGAGAGGGGAGCCTGAGTGTGTGGAGCACCAGAACTGAACGAGGTCATCCTACTGCCTACCAAACTTCCTGATTCAATATAACAGATCAACATTCCACTCCAGTTTGTTTTTGATTCTTGTACAAACACCCCACATGTAACACACTGCTAATTATTCAACCATTTTTAGATGGTCTCATTGGTGAATCCTGAAAGTGGTTTTAGTGCCTGTAACGGTATTTTGATGCCTCCTGCATCAAAGGTTTAGCGGGAAAAAGTCAAGGAGCGGGTTTTGTGTTTCCAGTGAGGAGTTCAGGAGAAAACACACACCATCTGTTCTAGAACAAGAAAAAAAAAGAAAAAGTGGAATGAATGAGTGTGTGGGGCAGCAGAAAAAAACAGCCTTTATCACAGCAGCATCCTTTTCAGCAATTTTTAGAAATTGTATCCAAACTCTCCCTGTACCTTTTCAAGCAGGCAAACAGTTCTGCCTCATTTGCTAGATGCTCATTTTAAACATGTTGGTCCAAGTCGTCCCATGGATGGACTTTCATCCTTCCGGAAGACCTGCTCCCAGTCCTGAATACTCCAGTGTTAGTGTTGCTAAGCCTTTAGTGGGCTCTTTTTCTTGTTAACATCATGAAGTAAAGATTTTCTGGCAGCAACTCGACCATGCAGTCCAGCTGCTCTCAGTCTTTGCTTGACTGTATTAAGAGATACCAGTTTCCCTCTGATCACATTAATCGTGGCCTACAATCCTCTGCAGTCATCTTCCAATTTATTTTGCACGTCACAACTAAGCATTGACTTTCAGAATTTGACGTCACTTTCCTTGCTCCAGACCATTTCTGGTCACTGTTGCATTCTGTCAACCCTTTTCTCTGTAAACAGCAGGTCACTCCATGCTTAGGGATATTTAACTTTCTGGCTATATAGCAATGAGAGAGCAAAACATAAAAAGAACCAGTTATCAAAAATTCTAACTTATCAGTCGTGATGCAGAAGAAGATCCATCAGGTGATTGAAACAAGGAGCAGGCAGTGCATTAAACCTCTCACAAACTGATCTGGGACAAGGCAGACAAGTGGTTATCGTTTAGTTTATTAAGACAAAATCACGAGAACCCCAAAGCAAGTCAAGTTCTGACATTAGTAAATAGAGGGAATGTCAGTGCACTAAAGACAGACCTGATGTATTCTTCAAAACCAACTGCGGCTTTTGTGTTTAAATGATGTGTTACTACAAGCTAGAAAATACTGAAAACATTCAGTTACATGTGTCTTAAGTATTTCTAATATTTTCTTGTAATAAACGTTTGACAAAGCAGTGTATTGTTTATTTTTTTAAGAAATCCAAGGGTGGGACCAAACTTCTGGTCTGTAGTGTGTAAACACACGCGCACACACACACACACACACACACGCACACACACACACACACACACACACAAATCACTGAGCTCAAGGCATAATGTCTCCCATTCCAAAAAAGAGTTTTTTTTCCACCTAATTTTGAAGCATTAGCTGGACAGTCCTAATGCAGGTGATACAGATTACATACACTTCCGTGGTGGGGATACACCCAGCCTAACAATTTCTAATTATGAACATGTTCCTGTTTTGAGCATTTTAAGGTCCCCTCACATGAAGATTATACGTCTCTAACCTCACATGAACTGGTTCATTCTCCTTCTGTGTTTCAGGAAGGAGAACCTGCTCATGTCCTTGAACAGAAAGCCTAGGGAATGTTTCTTACTGACTGGTCAAAATCCTCACTTCTTTTACCAACAGTCACTAATAGTTTCGGTTAAAAGCAGAAATGAGCCGTCTGATACACGTTCTCAGTATGTATATACAACTTCGATATAACACATTGCAGTTCATGTCTGTGGCACCGGTGTGCTTTAAAGATTCTGTTTTCCTCCTGCAGTCTAAAGATGTGCAACTAGGCTAATGGGTTCCTCGAAATTGGCCATAGTGTCTGTATTAATTAAAATGCATTTTCCATAACCTAGAGGACAGGGGTTGGACTTCCATGTGCTACAGAAGGCCTAGAGTTCATTCTAGGTGGTATTAAGTGAATCCAGCCCTACCATGTGGTAGCCTTGTCCTGCTGGTAGTGGGCTGGGCAAAGGTTAATTTCAACTTCGCAACTACAATGACTTATACTGGTTTTTTCATTCTGTGGTCATGTGTTTTTGCCCTTAGCCTGTTGCTATCTCTTGCTCTCTTTTCACAGCCTGAACCCCTAACCAGGACAACCGGCTAGAAGATGGATGATGAATTTACTGTCCTAAATGGGACAAAAGGTGCTTTTGTATACACTTTTAATGGTCATTTCAGTAGTACGGATGCACTTCAACATAATACAATGTAGTTTAACAACAATTAAACATTAATAGTATCTAGAATTAATACCTGGAAGATAATTTCGTCAACAACCAAAGTAAACATTTTAACTACTCTGGAACGCCTTGAGAACAGAAATTTGGGTTGAAATGTTTGGTTAGTTTATAAAAGAGAAAATACTGAATTCAAGGAGTTAATATAGTACAAAAGCGCCAAATATTTCACGCTTGAATAACGCGACTGTTTTTACAAAGCAGATCCCTCGTTTGCCGTATCCCACAGGGTTTGTGATATAAATCCAACTTCTCCACGTATCGCATCCTTGTACCCTATGCTCAGTGGGAGTATGGAGTGCTTGTTCGCAGTCTGTTACAGTTCTGTCGCATTGGTTTTTTTCTAACACAGGAGACCACGAGAAGATAATAAAAGAAAATTTATACTTTATAGCCTTAGAAATGAACAAATTCCCGCGTGCATAAACAGTCTGTGTATGATTTACTTGCGTTTAACATCGACCACAATATTTAGTAATGCTTCTACTCCGCAGAATTTAAATGAAAATTTCATAGAATTGCATAGGATCTTCTTTTAGGTTAAATGCGGTACTAACCGCATCGGTTAGCATTCCACTATGGTGAAGCTTATGTAATTTTACCCGGAAGTACATTTATATGATAAGAATGACAAGGTCGGGCAAATTTTAACTTTATTACTTTGTGACTACACTGTAAAAATGGTCTTGGCTTTTTTAAGGCGTATTGGCTCTCTGCATACAAATCCCGTGTATCGTTTTGCCCACCAGTACTCTGTAGGTAGGAGAAACTACTCGGCACGGGTAAGGGCATTAACATTTCTGTATTGTGTTTGAATGCATAGTCCATTTGGGAGAGAAATGCACAAAGTGTGCAAAGAGCAACGAGTCTAAAGCTATGCTCACTTGCCTGAAACAATTTTGCGCAAGATATCTTTGTTAATCATTTCCAGATGTTCCGTAATGTTCATTAAACATAGGACCTATGTGATTGCCGCGGCGTCCATAGATCCTGTTGGATCACGCATGTTCATGATTAATGTTGTTGCTGTTTTTAACCTCACGTTACCTTAAGCTGTAGTTCATGACCAGGATTGCGATGCGGTGTGCGCCAGGCTTGCAAAGTAATGGCTTGAATCGAGGTGCAACTCTGCTGCCCCCTGCAGGGCAGCACTCTCGAGCAGGCGGTGGCAGCGTTTCGGAGCGTAGTGGGGGAGGATGGTGTGTCACTGGGCACTGCAGTCAGAGACCAGCATGGCAGAGACGAGTCAATGCACCGGTAAGGGCAACCAGTCTTATCATGTCAGTCAGACACCTGCTCTCCTAGCAGACAGAAGCTCTAATCAGGGTGTGGCCCTGGTTCATGTCTGCCCTCAGTGAGTCATCACTGCTCTTTTTGATTCACCTGTGGGGTCTATGTTGGTCCTGTCCAGCTGTTGTCCTCCAGATGTAGTGGTTTGGCCCTGTTCTGTTGAGGAGGTCAGCGCCCTGGCCAAAATCTGCTATCAGCACCAGCTTCCCATTATCCCCTTTGGTACAGGCACCGGTCTTGAGGGAGGAGTCAGAGCAGTAAAGGTGAGTGTCAAAGGTGAGGCTAACACAGTGTTAGCGGAGCTGGGTAGCAGCAGTGTCGTACATGAGGGGAGAATGAGGAATTATCGAGCAAGGACTTTGAGCGTTGATTTACTGTACATTATTACACTCCTAAATGATAAAATCACAACTTGGGTTATGTTAAAAAATATTTGTTATTATCAGTTTGCACGTTTCATTATTTAGTGAAAATTATCAATATTTATGTAGTCACCCCCCATGAACATCATGGTATAGTCCAGATTTGAAGAAGAAAAGATGCCAACTGAATTCAGTTATATTCTGTACATGTATGAGCATCCTAACCCAAAAAAATATGTAAAAACAAAAAACAAAACTAATTCCTAGTTTTTCCCCTGGTGACAGGAGGGCTAATAGAGAGCAGACAGAAAGGATAGAAAACTTAAGTCAGTGTTTCTCAAACCGGCCCTCAGGGACCCCCAGAGAGTCCATACTTTTGCTGTTGTGAAGGAGCAACAACATGGATCATCTGGGGATCGAGCTGAGAAACACTGGCTTAAAAGAATGATATACAATGTGAAAATGTGATGTACATCTGGAGTTGCGCTATCTCCTGGCCTCTGTGTCCTATTGTCAGGGAGGCGTGTGTTTCAGCCTTGGCAAGATGGACCGCATCCTAGACCTTCATCAGGAAGACTTTGATGTAACAGTTGAGCCGGGTGTCACTCGCAAAGCCCTCAATGCCTCCTTGCGTGACACTGGCCTTTGGTTTCCCGTTGGTAAGTGCCACGTTCTGCCCCCAAAGTGCCCAGTCGTTTATGTGTGTCTGTCCTTCTGTCCTATTTCTGTTCTTCACTCCGGCTAACACGTAACACTTGCCCTGCAGACCCAGGTGCAGACGCGTCCCTCTGTGGCATGGCGGCCACCAGCGCCTCGGGCACCAACGCAGTGCGCTACGGTACAATGCGGGAGAACGTGCTGAACCTGGAGGTGGTGTTGGCGGATGGCACTGTTATACACACTGCAGGCAGGGGGCGCCGTCCCAGGTAGTAGTGCAGGTTTGCACTTTTAACCATGTGACCAGTGCATTTAGTGTCATTCATATTTCTTTTAGATATCTGACATGGAAATATTATTATTATTATTATTATTATTATTATTAGTACTTGAATGGATTCAGTCCAGGGTTCCGTACCTTCAGGAAGACATCGGCAGGATACAACCTAACCAACCTGTTCGTGGGCTCAGAGGGCACGCTGGGTCTGCTGACCAAGGCCACCCTGAGGCTCTCTGGCATCCCCGAGGCCGTGGTGTCGGCTGTCTGCTCCTTCCCCTCAGTGCAGGCGGCGGTGGACAGCACTGTGCAGCTCCTGCAGGCCGGCGTTCCCATCGCACGCATTGGTGAGCGTGTCGTAGGTGTGATTCGAGTGAACGGTGCGGTCCATGTGATCAGTGTGATTGGTGCAGTCAGTGTTGTGAGTGTAATCGGTGTGACCGGTGCAGTCAATGTGATCAATGTGGTCGGTGCAGTCCATATGATCAGTGTGATCGTTGTGGTCTATGTGATCGGTGTGGTCTACATGATTGGTACGGTCAGTGCAGTCCGTATGATCAGTGTGATCGTTGTGGTCTATGTGATTGGTGTGGTCTACATGATTGGTATGGTCAGTGCAATCCATATGATCAGTGTGATCGTTGTGGTCTATGTGATCGGTGTGGTGTACATGATTGGTATGGTCAGTGCAGTCCATATGATCAGTGTGATCGTTGTGGTCTATGTGATCGGTGTGGTCTACATGATTGATATGGTCAGTGCAGTCCATATGATTAGTGTGATCGTTGTGGTCTATGTGATCGGTGCACTCCATATGACATGATTAGTATGGTCAGTGTAGTCCATGTGATCGGTTCATTCTTCCTGAGCCTCGTTGACATGTGCATCCCTCTTCTGCAGAGTTCCTGGATGATGTCATGATGGACGCCTGTAGGCGTTACAGCAGCCTGCCGTACGTCGTAGCTCCCACGCTCTTCCTGGAGTTTCACGGCAGCAAGAGCAGCCTGGAGGAGCAGGTCACTGTCGCAGGTGAGTGTCTGTGCTGGAGTTTGCATTTGGTGAGGCTGCCTGATGTGTGAGACCTATGCACTGCTTCTGTGTGATTGTATGAAGTGGGCGTGGCCATAGGTCCCGCCCTGCGTGGACGCTGTCTGACCGTCGTATCTGTTTTGTGGATCAGAGGACATCACACGGGGGAATGCAGGCTCGGATTTCAGCTGGGCGCGGGATGCGGAGACTCGCGAGCGGCTTTGGAAAGCACGTCACGACGCATGGTATGCAGCACTGGCACTGCGACCTGGGTGTAAGGTGAGGCGTTACCCTGGCAACACAGCACGTGAGCAGTCATCTCCCTCAATGACACCTCCGGCGGAGAGTGATATACATTCTGAAACTGTTTTTTTCTTCCATATTTATTGATGTCTATGCTGATTTTGCTCTCATGCTGAGGCGTCACTTTGCATTTTTGTCCTTACTGCGGTGCTATGTGCTTCCCATAGGCGTACAGCACAGATGTGTGCGTTCCCATCTCTCACCTACCTCAGGTTGTCGTGGAGACCAAGCGGGATCTGATGCAGAACCATCTCACAGGTATCTGAGATAACGCTGAACATATGAGCACATCACATTCCATCCACGTGTCCCGATGCCTCCGATATAGTCAGTTAGCCTTGACATTTACCTATTTGCCCAAACACAAACACCCAGACCTCTCGCCACGTTTGTGTAAGTGTGCTTCTGTGCTGGCCTTCCCAGGTCCCATCGCTGGCCATGTGGGAGACGGAAACTTCCACTGCTTGATGGTGTTGGATCCGAATGACGCAGATGAGGTGCAGAGGGTCCATCAATTCACAGAGAGGCTGGCTCGGTACAGTCCGTCGCCCTGTCCGTCTCTCCGAATTACCGTTTTCCAGATCTCAAATTTAAATACTGAGAAAGTTTCCGATAAAGTAAAAACAAAGATGAACTGATAAACGTAGCATTTCTAAAGCATTTCCCGCCACACAGGAGGGCCCTTGCCCTGGATGGGACGTGCACTGGAGAGCATGGGATTGGTTTGGGCAAGAAGGCATTGTTGTGTGAAGAAGTGGGACCCCAGACCATCAAGGTCATGCATGCCTTGAAGGCCACCCTGGACCCTGCAAACCTCATGAACCCTGGGAAGGTGCTATAAGAGAGCGTTGAGTAAACGCACAATCCAAGGACTGCTATACCCAGGTTCACCTTTAGGTGGCAGCATTTGGTTAAAAGCATCATCTAAATGACAGATCTTTTTACTGTTGTCACTTTTTGGTTCATGGTTGTAAGCACTGTGTGGTTTTTTATTATTTATTTTGAATTTATATGTTGTGTATTATTCACTGTGCCTCCTTCTTGATAGCGTAACCGGCTGTGTAAATGATCAGATTAAGTTACAGGACAGGGCTGATCCATTCAGTGTGCTATCCTCCCCTTACTCAGCATAGCTCTGAGAGATCAAGGTGCCTGCGTGACACATTTTTACCAAAAACACCAACGTCCCGTTAATAAACACAATTTAAATGAACAGCAGCTCACTGTACTAAATCAGATCACCGTTACGATGACTGCAGTTCCAAAATTAAGCATTTTTGTCCATTTGTTTTCTATAAAGTAGAAAGAGCACATCTTGTATATTTATTTTAATTCTGTATTGTATTATTCATCCCACAGGTTACACATCAAAATCATTCAGGCCTATCACCTAAAATGAAGCCTCCCCTCACATCTTGGAAAAAAAAAACCTGAACCAGTCTGATATGAAACCAAACAAAACCATAAATGTTGGGGTTTTCTCTGGCACTGACTTGATCAGCTGTGTGGGGTGGAACTGACAGTGATTTCTGGAAAACAAGAGATTCTGGATATCTGAAAGAACTGGTCCATCTGTAATTGTGGTTATTCAGTACTTCAGTCTGTTAAGCTGGTCTGAAATGTGGAGGAAGGCTGATATTACTGCCCTTTGTTATTTCCACACAAGCATTTGACTATACTTGACATTTGACTCTATTTGACTTTTTTTTTCTTTCAAATCAAGGCAAAACACAGTAAAATACATACCACAGCTCCCGAAAAAAAACTTTAAATGACTTCTGTCATTCTGAAGTTTAAGTGTGAACTTCGTTGATACTCGCCGACCGTTATTAAAAAAGTCCAGCAGCCTTTGTGAGGACAGTACTGTCACGTTGTCATGTTAGGCGTCAGGCCTCACGGATGTCACTGAGTTTGATGAAAACATGGCGGAATCTTCTAGAATGTGGTTATCGTATGAGGCTTTCCCCTTTGACAGCAGCAGAGATAACCACCACGTAAAAGAAGAGAAAATATGGCAAAAAAACGTCACTTCCAGCTACTGCAGGTAGAAGTGTACCCCGAGAATACACACGCACACACGCACACATCTCCCTTTGGGCTGCTGGATGATTGTCTACAGGCAACACAACGCTGGGATGTAAACGGCGTCGCCTCAGAATCTGGACACGCTGAAAAAAGGGTGAGGATGATTGGCTTATTACACTTGGAGAACATGTTCGCTGCTCAGGCCTGCATATTTACAAATGGCTGCACTTCAGGCAGGTCTTATCAGATTCAGAAAGTCTGCCGGAGAATTCAAGGAAATAGATGTTTTCTATAACGTGGTGCATGTGCAACCATTCAGGGTAGTCGCTTCAGCACGCCTAGAAGGAAGGTTCCCCCTCTCTGACTCACACACAGAGGATGAGCCCCCTGCCCCCCCCCACAGAGAAGCCATGATGATCACAGGGTGTGGAGCCCCTTCACGCTTACCAAAAATCAGGAGTTTTCTCAATGAAGTGTAAACATCTCTGTGAAGTAAGTTAAAAATGAACCGAAAAAGCAGGAGGAGAGAGGCAGGCAAAATACATCTGTAAACATCTCAAAGCCCAGCGTGACGTCCCAGGCCCACCTCTGACCTCCCTGTGATTTTCCGAGTCTTCTCCTATGTGAAGGACAGATCCCCCCCCCACCAAAACCACTATACTCATGTTGTATCATGCTGAAACTCCTCCTGGTCAAACCTTATTCTATTTCCAGCTGGTTTCAAATTTTTTTATTTATCCAAGTAAGCATTACTGACCGGCTAGTTTGGGCCTGCACGGCACCGAGAACCCTTTCAGTACCACCCCTCTGAGCTGGTGGATGCTCTCGTGGGCTCTGGCCCTGGCCCTCCCCCCAGCCTGTGCACCTCCTTCCTGCGAGGCCTCCTGCTAATGAAATGGAGTCTGATGATACATGCGGCATGCTGCTCCAAGCTGCGCCTCCTTGTCCCAGATCGTCCACCTCGTCTGCTTCTTCATCCTGTCTCTCTCCGGGGGGGTCGGTGGGGGGCTGTCGGCACGCTGTACAGCAGGGCAGGGATGAGGTGGGGTGTGGCAGTGGGGCTGGGGGTTTCTGGGGGGGGCTGAAGGGGCTAGTCTGTCAGGCTGGGGGGGGGGACTCTGGGTCAGTCTTGGAGGTGTCAGTGTTGCTCTGATATTTAATTTGCTATGTAATTCTCTCACTTGATTGGCTGATTTCTTTGTTTCTTTTGTTGTTTTTTTGGTTGTTTCAGTGCCCAGCTATCTATCCATCCAGGCTAATAAAGTCCCTGGGGAAGAGAGGATGAGAAAGAAAGTGACACTGCTTATCATGTGCCTTTATTTATGAAGGAACAGATATGTCACAGAAACTGTGTGTGTGTCACTGTGCATGTGTGTAACTGTGTGTGTGATGGTGTATAACTGTGTGACTATGTGTGTAACGGTGTGTGTGTGACTGTGTGTGATTGTATGTGTGTGTCGTATTTTGTTTGGTTGAGGTTAGGGCTGGGTAGGAGTTAAGGTTGTCATTGTGTCATTATCGTATTGACCATAGAAATGAATGGATGATCTTCAGAAAGATATGAATACACGTCCTTGTATGGTTGTGTGTTTATGTGTGACCATGTGTATGTATGTTCATGTGTCTCCGCTGAAGTGTGTGTGTGTGTGTGTGTGCGCTTGTGCATCCCTGCTGACGTGTGTGTGTGTATGTGTGTGTGTGCGTGCGCTTGTGCATCCCTGTTGGTGTGTGTGTGTGCTTGTGCATCCCTGCTATTGTGTGTGTGCTCGTGCATCCCTGATGATGTATGTGTGTGTGCTTGTGCATCTCTGTTGATGAGTGTGTGTGCTTGTGCATCCCTGCTGTTGTGTGCCGCCTTACCTGTGACAGGTGTATAACGTGGGGCTCAGTCTGACGGGTGTTCAGGGCAGGACCGGTTGATCTCAAACCAGGAATCTATACAGCTGCAGAGAGGCTAACTTTAAATACAAATCTGAAGATAAACATTGTCTTTTCATGCTCTCACTGCTCTCAATGGCATATAATATTCACATGTAATATGCAACACATATATCTTCTAGCATCCCATCCAGGTTGCACCCCAGCCTTGTGCCCTGTACTGCCAGGTGCCAGCTCCAGGGTCTTCCACAACCCCGACCAGCATGAGAGCTTAGAAGATGGATGCACAATTTGAACTGTTCTTTTCAGTTCCAGACATTACTATATTTAGTGTGCTGCAGTATCGTGTGATCTGGGGCTCAGTGAGGCAGTGTTCAGTTTCCTGTGGGTGTTTCCCTCCCCCAGGGATAACATGCCAAATGAAATTGCTCTCACCCACGTTCTGCCTACTCACGGTCAAATTTGGAGGGGGGGGGGGGGCAATCCATTCTTTAATGATTACCCCTATGTGGATAACTGGTTAGACACATTTTAGTGTATAGTGTGGGCAGAGCCAGTTCCCTTAGCCGATCAGCCAGCTGTGAGCTTTGGGGAAGCTTAATTCTCACATATCCCTCTTCTGGTAGTTCTGAAGGCTTTGGGAGGCGGCCATTTACCTTTTGTGGTAGATGCAGAGGCACGGCAGTCTGGCGATGGTGTCTCCCTGCTGGAGCTCCTCCAGGCAAATCACACACTCACCAGCATCCCTGGCCAGCACATCGTCTGCACAGAGCACAACATGGGGACTGTGCTTACACACGGCACAGTACAAACTGCAGGTACATATGGCACAGTGCAGACTGTGGTTACACAGAGCACAATGCAGACTGTGCTTGCAGTGGACGAGGAAACTGTGCTTACACACAGCACATTGCGTACTGTGCTTACAGTGGATGAGGAAACTGTGCTTACACACAGCACATTGCAGACTGTGCTTACAGTGGACGAGGAGACTGGTGTTTACACATGGCACATTGCAGATTGCTTCCAAAGCATTAACGAGACTGTGGGTAGACACAGCACAGTGCAGATTGTGCTTACAGGGCACAGAGGAGACTGTGGTTACACACAGCAGAGTGCAGATTGCAGTTACAGACAGCACAGTGCACATTGTAGTTACAGGGCTGAGAAACTGATTAGCAAGGGGGCCAAATAGATTGTGGATTTGTAGCACATCAGTTTGTGTCCTTAAACCTCTATAAAGTGAATATTCTACAAAGCACAAATTAAAAAGGTTATAAGACTGAGCTACTTCCTGCAGGGGGCAGCACTGAGCACTGAGAATCCCATTCCTGTAGGGAGGGGTTCTCTGACTGCAGCAGTAAAGCACGACCACTGAGTCAGACTGAGCGGCTCCTTCCCTGACAGGGTTGTGCTGTTCCTAATGCTAGGGCTGCACCTTTGGAGAACGGGCAGCACTGATGCATACATGGCCAGCCTGGTAGTCATCTCACAGCAGCACTGATCCTTATATCACCTGCAGCAGGTTCAGGCTGATATAGCCCATCCAGGCGTTTTTGAGATCTGACCTATGAGCTAAAAAACTTCTGCACGAGCTAAAGCTGGCACAGGCAGCACTGGGGACTTGGCTGCACTTGTCATCTCTGGGTCCCTGTCATACGAGGCTATAAATACAATGACCATCTCTAACCTGTTGATAGACGAGTTTAAATTTTGTTAATCCACCCCCCCCCCCCCCATAAGCCCAGTGCCTTTTCATTATCAGTAGAGCTTTGGGCTTGTGTTCAGCTGGCATGCTTCCTGGCTTGTGGCTTCTCTGTAAGGCCTGGTAGGCACCCTCGCACTTCTCTGTCTTCTGGCCTGAAGTGAGGGGTATGTGTGACAGGAAGTCAAACCTGAGACACGGGAGCCCCTTGCTGCTGTGGTGCCTGCCTGCTTCCTGTAGTCAGCACTCTGCCCATCGTTTCTTATAGAAAAGATCTCACTTAACCAAAAATAACCGACCGCGTGTGACATTTTGGTGATCCCATTCCATAACCATGGATGATAATGATAACAATCATAATGCTGTCCCTAAACTGCCTGAATGCAGTGTGCCCCCCCCCTGCGTTGGCCTGCCATGCCATGGTATGTGTACCCTGCCCTTCTTAACGCTGGTTCATACTTCTCCGCACATGTACCAGCAGACGTGTCCGCTCAAACGTTCATGACGTGTTTGTCGTCATTGTGCGCCGTCGTTGGCAAACGCCTGCTGCGCTCCAAATGCGTGACTGCGGCGCGGAGCAGGGAATATCAGAATAATGATTTATATTATTATCATTAATAATAAAAAATGCATTGTGTGCATGTGCTTGATTATTTTCACTTCATCAGTTTATATGGCAAGTGAAGTGTCTTTTGCGATAGCTGGAAATCTAAACAATTGTTGTTGCTCCAGTCCAAATTCAGGATGGACCTGTTTAATCCTTCCCATAAATTGCATAAGATGCAACGCTTCACATGAACACGCATCTGTGGCAACCATGCATCGGTCATCTGCTCTAAGGAGCCGCAGTGTGTCTTAAGTTGATCTCAGGCCCCGAAGCGAATCACCAGTGGCAACGAGGCATTGGACTTGCAAGCAGAAGGAAAGGGAAGTGAGGGTGATGTAGATATGAACAGTGACCAGGCGTGGGGGAGGGGTAATGTGACACAGAGAAAGCAGAAGATCAACTTAGATCAGCAGGGAATCCAAAGCCCCAGCCCCTCTGCGGTGTGATAAAGGTTGTGCCCACCAGTGTGGCAGAATCATGGTACTGTGCCTGGCAGCTTGGCAGAATCATGGCGCTGTGCCCACCAGTGTGGCAGAATCATGGTACTGTGCCTGGCAGCTTGGCAGAATCATGGCGCTGTGCCCACCAGTGTGGCAGAATCATGCCACTGTACCTACCAGCATGGCTGAAACCCAGCGTTGGGTCTGGCTGTGTGGCAAAATTGTGGCATTATGCCCACCAGTGTAACAGAATGGCGCCAGTGTGCCCATCAGTATGGCATAATTGTGGCGTTATGTCTGCCAGCCTTGTTGTGTTGTACCGGGCAGCTTGGCAGAATCGCGACGTTGTGACTGGAAGAATCACAGGATTATGTCCACCAGCTTGCCAGAATCTCACCGGTGTGCCATGTAGCTTGGCAAAATGGTGGCATTATGCCCAGCAGAGTGGCAGAATCGTGGCCCTGTGCCCAGCTGCCTGTCAGAATGATGCCAGTATCCTGGCAGCTTGGCTGAATGGTAATGTTGTGTCCACCAATATGGCAGAATTGTGGCATTGTGCCCGGCAGCCTGGCAGAATTGTGCCCGCTTCCTTGGCATGATCATGGTGTTATGTCCACCAGCATGGCAGAATGATGGTATTTTGCCTGCCAGCTTGGCAGAATGGTGGTATTCTGCCTGACAACTTGACAGAATCGCGCTTTTATGCCTGGCAGCGAGGCAGAATCGCAGCATTGTGCCCGATAGCTTGGTAGAATGGTGGTGGTGTGTTTGACAGCTTGGCAGAATCAGGGTGTCGTGCATGGCAGTGTGGCACAATCGTGGCATTTTGTCCACTAGCGTGGCAGAATCATGGCATTGGGCAGAATCACAGCATTTTGCCTTGCAGTGTGGCAGAATCATGGCATTATGTCTACTACTGTAGCAGAATTGTGGCATTGTGCCCAGTAGCTTGGCAGAATCACAATATTTTGTCTACCAGCTTGGGAGAATCATGTTGTTGTACCCGGCAGCTTGGCAGAATTGTGGCGTTGTGCCCACCAGCATGGCAGAATCATGTTGTTGTGCCCGGCAGCTTGGCAGAATCTTGATTTTATGCCAGACAGCATGGCAGAATCATAGCTTTGTGCCCACCAGCCTGGCATAATTGTGATGTTGTGTTCACCAACGAGGCAGATTTGTAACGTTGTACCCGCCAGTGTGGCAGAATCATGGTATTGTGGTTGACAGCTTTGTCCATCAAAAGTTATGTCCATCAATGTGGCAGAATCGTGCTTGGCAGAATGGTGGCATTGTGCCCGGCAGCTTGGCAGAATCACGGCATTGTGCCCACCAGCAGAATCGTGGCATAATGTCCACTAGCATGGCGGAATCGTGGCATTGTGCCCACCAGCTTGGCAGAATTGTAGAGTTATGTCCACCAGCGTGGCAGGATTGTGGCGTTCTGCCCGCCAGCTTGGCAGAATGGTGGCCTTGTGGCCGACAGCTTGGCAGAATCACAGTGGTTGGCTTGGCAGCTTCACAAAATCGCTGTGCTGTGCCCGACAGTGTGACAGAATCGTAGCATTATGTCTCAGTGTTGTGTCCACCACCGTGGCAGAATCACAGCATTGTGCTCAGCATCTTGGTTAAATCATGATGATATGTCTGCCAGCTTGGCAGAATCTCGCTGGTGTGCCCGGCAGTATGGTAGAATGGTGGTGGTGTGCCCAGCCAGCTCTGAGCAGCCCGCTGGCCTGACATCCCCTCTGAGATATAACCCTAATCCCCTAAGGCTCCATGACTTGCCCACAAAGCCAGTAAGGGGAACATATCCTCCAGGTCAGCATGTGTTTTTGTGGCTTACTGTTGGTGGTGAAAAATTTAGATATTTGATACGGCAGTATACACTATAGCAGGGGGTATGACAGGTCTCTAACGTGCTGGGCCATGGTTACCCATGGCGGGGGGGGGTCTTCCTTCTGCAGGTTGTGATGAGGGACAGTAGAACCCACCTCGACTACCCTGCCACAGGAAGGACTGGATCTCCTCTGCAGACCTCATCCCTGGAGATGAGGGACAGCCTGGGCAGTTTTGGGGCAGTTTTGTGCTGCACCTGTGACCTGTGATGGTGGCCCCTCCCCTTATGGAGGATACACCCCCCACATGAGTCTGTGAGGCCTGACTTTGCCGGATGATATTTTAATATCTTCAGCTAAAAATAGCTTGTTTTTCCGGGGAGGGGGGCACAAAGGGTGACAACTTACTGGACAGAGTTGTTTCTGCCCCCTGTGTTACCCTTGTCATGACTTTGTGTCACCAGTCTGCTGTGTGGGTGCAGGCCACGTACTGATGGATGAAGGGAGCTGGGGAAAGAGAGAAGGCCACCGGAAGACACACACACACACACGCACGCACACACACGCACACACACGTGGGCAGGAACACCATCCTCAATCATAAGTCATTTAGGGGATCTGCACACACAGCTCATTATAGCATATGGGTGTTGAGTTGAGCACAGAATTCTGGGAAATGACTTGGCTTCTTTTTGTGTGACAGGGGGGGGGGGGGGGCTCTGCGGCTAGAGTAATAAAAATGATAAAAGAGAGGCTTTCCCCTGTGGGCTTAACTGTATGGTGTGTGTGTGTCTGTGTACATTATTCTGCACTGTACAGTGTGTGTTTGTATATTAATCTGTACTGTACCGTGTGTGTATTAGGTTGGTCCAAAATTCCAAAAGTGTGCATTCGAATTGAGACACAGCGAGAACTTACACCAATTACTGAGGAGAATTCATGGATTAAATTTTCCTTCTAGTCCTAAATTTAGGGGTCCCCCAGAAATGCTTCTTTTCTTATCAAATCCAGATTAAACCAATTTTCTGCAGATACCCAACAGTTCAAAATTATATCAGTAACCATATAGTCCGATTGCACCACAGTCACCTCTCTGTCCATTTATATTAAATGATTATATGTCAGAACAATCCAGAAATGCAAAAGAAACATCGTATTAACGAAATGAAATCAGTCTGCAATCCAGAAGGCCTGTAGGCAAGAAGCAGTTGAACCTATAACATTTTACACAGGTTTCACAACTGATGGCATATCTTTGCGGTGCTTCATAACCACCTTTAGAAGGTACAGTTTTTGGGACTCATCCCTCGTGAGATAACTATTAAAATTTGCTGCGTGAGTGATCACGCGTTCAGCAGTATTTTTGATGCCAGTCATGCCCTTCATCTCCTGGTATGTGGCATCATCCTCCCATGTCGACAGAGCTTTCACAGGAAAGTTCAGAGGCCTCTGTTGGCCGTTTGGAAGTATTCCGTCGAAGATTCTCCTCCTATTGGTAATGTAGTTATGGAGGGCTGTCAGAGAAAAGTTCTTCTCCAATTTCTCCACCATCCTCATCTTGTCCTCCGAAGAGATACACTCATCAAAAAATATCTTTTGATTCATCAACATGAAGTAAACTGCCTGAAACAATTAATTTCATAAATAATTTCACAGACCCAGTGCAAGTCCACATTTTGGGGGACCTCTAAATTTTGCTCAGTCTAGTCGATATTTTGCACATAGGTTCACAGTATGAAACGGAAACAAGGCACAAAGTATCTAATTGTGTAGCTAAAACTTCTTTTGAATGCTTTTGTTGATGGGCTACTCTAGTGTGTATGTACATTAATCTGAGCTGTAAGGTGCAGGTACATTAATCTGTAAAATATGGTGTATATAGGTGCATTAATCTGTACTATACATTGTGTGTTGGTACATTAATCTGTAGTATATGGGATGTATATGTACATTATTCTGTACTATATGGTGTGTTTATGTACATTAATCTGTACTGTACAGTGTGTATGTACAGTAATCCATACTGTATAATGTGCATGTACATGAATCTGTACCACAGGGTGTGCATGTACATCTGTACTGTATGTAGAGTTTATGGTAATTTAAAAAAGGACCTAGTGCTTCCAGTCGAGTAAATGAGTGAATCATGAATATGCTGAGCAGTCAGTCTGAATGGCCCAGTGCAGTGATAGCCTGCTCTATGTGAGAAGGAGAGTGGCGGGTGAGGGAGACAGGCAGTGAGAGAGGGGGAGACAGAGCACGGGGAACGAAGTGTGGGACATACAGGCTTCACTCACCATTATAAGAGAGGCGGGGTTTGCTCAGACACATGATGAAATGCACCTCCATCTCATTGGAGGCCACAGACTTGGAGCACACGGGACACTTGAAACCTGCAGAATAGACAAGGTGAAAGAGACATGAACAGAAGGTCATTAAACCATACATACAGACTCTGATATTAGTGTACACCAACCCAGAAGGTCATTAAACCACAGAGAGAGACTAATACAGTATTGTATATCATCCTAGAAGGTTATTAAACCACAGATATAGATGGTGATAGTACTGTTCATAATCCCAGGAGGACATTAAACCACAGATACAGACTCTGATAGTACCTTACAGTAAGCCTGCTGAGATTAGTCAATGTAGTCAATGACGTTGACACTGAAAATGCTTCGACATAAATATTTTAAATCGATGCACCTTTTTAAAAATTATTTTAATGAAATTACCTTTTTGATTTTTAAAACGCTTCAATTCATTATAAGAAATGTCTTCCTTAAATATCACCATGTAATTATGGGAGTAGTTCAAACTAACAAAAAGGTGGTTTTACTTCAAACAGTGGTTCTCTCACTCATCATTGTGTCCTTTATGCTAAAGCAAATTGGTCATCTTTACAAGCTGGTCGGCTTAGTCACTGGTATGTGTTTATATATAAAGCCATTCTGGGTAAAATTCCTTCTTATCTATCATCACTCCTGATCTGGAAGCAAGGAGGTCGTAATCTTCGCTCGCTGGACTTTTTAAAACTGGCTGTTCCAAAAGTAAAAACTGAATTTGGAAAGAAAGCTTTCAGGTTCTCAGCACCTGACGCGTGGAACACTCTTCAAGCTGGACTTCGCCTGCAAAATTTAATACCTTTGAATGAATTTAAAGCTTTGGTAAAAACTCTGGAGTCTAGGTTGTCTGTGTGCAAGTATATGGTCTGAGTATGTTTTTATGTAAGATTTTGTACTGTGTTGCTGCTACCTTGGGCAGGTCTCCCTTGCAAAAGAGATCTGTGATCTCAATGGGACAAACCTGGTTATCCATCCATCCATTTTCCAACCTGCTTATCCTACTGGGTCCTGGAAGCAATGGGCATGAGGCAGGGAACAACCCTGGATGGGGGGCCAGCCCATCACAGGGCACACTCACACACCAGTCACTCACACATGCATACCTATGGGCAATTTAGGAACTCCAATTAGCCTCAGCATGTCTTTGGACTGTGGGGGGAAACCGGAGCACCTGGAGGAAACCCCACGACGACACGGGGAGAATACGCAAACACCACACACCTAGGCAGAGACTCAAACCCAGGTCCCAGCGGTGTGAGGCAACATTGCTAACCACTGCACCACCATGCTGCCCCCGAACTTGGTTAAATAAAGGTTATATAAAAATAAAAAAGACTGTGGTTTTACACTGTACAAAGTTTTGATGATATACCACAATGACACCAGCTCTATGCACGAGCACCAGAAAAGAAAACAAATGCACAGGTGCTATTCTGGATGATGGACCTCCAGAGTAGGCAAAGCGACTGTAAGTGCTGACAATTCATGTTAATTAAATGACCGTTTCTAGGGACAGCTTTATAATATCTTTTATCATTGTAACTGCTAAATACACTCATTACTAAAGCCATAAAACTGTCTGCCTGCTACCTTAGAAACTCATTTGAATAAGTGAGAAAATGTTTAGACTACAATCTGGGCTTATTCTACATTGATTGACGGTGCCAGCGTGTGTGTTCATGTATGTTGGGGTTTTTGGGAGCATTGTTATTATCGTAAACCAAAACCGAAATGAAAACTGACACTAAATTAAGAAATAATAATTTGTGAACTGAAATAAAATTGAAAACTATATTTTACAAGAAAAGTGTTGGACTTTAAACTGCAAAAAATACTGCCAGGATTTTGTTTCAACCAACCAGTTGAGTATAAAGAGTCACGGTCCAGAGTACTCAACTGGTTGGTTGAAACAAAAGCATGGTCTGGAATTTGTACTCTCTGGACCTGAAATCTCCACCTCTGCTTTTTACCTTGTTAAACTACAATATCTCCTTTTTAAAAACATGTTGTGGCTGCTGACTTGTCCCTTCCTTCACTGCGACTTCAGTACTTATCACTTTCATACTGTTGCAACAATATTCAAAAGAAGTTCAGCATTGCATAGAATATTAGATGGAAAGTAAGCAATTGTGCTTTCCTTTTATTATGTGCAGTTATAGGTATGACTATGTGAAAGTACCATAATATTTATTTTGCTTCTCGACCTGTTAATACGTGTAGTTATAGTGTATACGTGTTATTACATGTAGTTATACCGTTATAGTAAAGTTATACATGTTATTACATGTAGTAATACCATTATAGTGTAGTTATATGTGTTATTAGGTGAAGTTATACCGTTATAGTGTAGTTATACCACTAAAAAAGGTATGTTGGCTTGATAGCTTCATAACCACATTTCCCTATCGGTACGTGTTACCACCACTAAAAACTATAGGTATGTTTTCCTGATAAATTTCTTTATTAGGGCACGTTACCCCTTTTAAAAATACAGTTTATTTTGGCATTGTAAATTTCCTTATCAGACTATTTTACCCTCTTTAAAATATGCAGATGTGCTATTTTGATGATGTATGACAAACAGATAAATGTTGCAATAGATTTGCACTACCAGTATGCTATTTTGATGACGTGTCAAGATGTCAGAACACCGGTGTCCGTTATATAAAGTCCTGCAGTGACATGCAGTTTGTTGTTGTCAAAATAAGATGAAGTTAAATAAGATGGTCAATTTGATTTTCTGGAGGAAAATGAATTGTTTAGATTAATAGACCAATCAGTAAAATAGTTGATAGATTAATTGATAGGAAAATAGTCGTTAGTGGCTGCCCTACTGTAGACCATTCCAGGAGGTCAGTAAACCAACAGATACAGACCATGATAGTATTGTACACCATCCCCTAACCAAAATCTCTATTCAGTTTCCAGCACATTGTGTGGGTTTTACTGTTGGGTTGTTACCAGTGAAATTAATACATTTTAAATGCACTGTATGTTCATGTGTGTTTCTCTAATTTTATTGTGACTGTAAGCTTGTGATTTGTGCATTTTTACAATATTGGCCAACAGTCGATATCATATTCTCTCTGTTTGCAGTAAAGTATGAAAGCAGCATCATGATGAAAGAAAGGATGGGTAGCATGAAAAACAGGTTATTCAAACTGTACATACTCACTGGCCACTTTATTAGGTACAGCTGTTCAACCACTCGGTGAAGTAAATATCTAATCAGCCAATCATATGTCATCAGTTGCTGTCAGTTAAGAACTGAAAACTGAGCCTAAAGTCGGCATGAGCTCACCGACATCGGACAGTGGAAGACTGGAAATAATGAGTCACCCTACTGACTGATTGTAGAGTCAGAATTTGATGTAAACAACATGAAAGCATGGATCCATCCTGCCTTATATCAACATTTCAGGCTGGTGGTGATGTAATGGTGTGGGGGATATTTTCTCAGCATGCTTTGGCCCCCTTAGTACCCATTACACATTGTTTAAATGTTACAGCCTTCCTGAGTATTACTGCTGACCATGTTCACCCGTTTATGACCACAGGCACGGTTGACAAATTTGTAGCGACTGCGTGATGGAATTACTGTATGTCAACATGGACCTAAGTCTCTAAGGAATGTTTCAAGCACCTTGTTGAATCTATGCCGTGAAGAATTAAGGCAGTGCAGAAGGCAAAAGGGAATCCAAACCAGCACTAGTCAGTTGTACCTAATAAATTGGCCAGTGAGTGTACATTCACTACAGTGACAAATGTGGATTACTGTGAGAAAACATCTGTCTCTAAATGTCAGTCTCCTATACCCCCAAGCAGTCAAACAGAGAATAAAAGCCACATAAATCATAAAAACAAATTAGCAAATGAAGAGTGTTTTAGAGCAGATTTGCCTGTATCTTAGACACTTGTGTATTACCAGGAGACTGAAATGATACTGATGGACATCAATCAAAAATACATATCAAGAAATGATTACCCCTCAACTCAATCATAAATCTAACTGTGACTAAATAAAAAAAGATATTTATGATAATATTTAGAATAAAATAAAATAGAAATATTTCAACATTAAGGTTAACCGTGTATTACAATCACTTCTTTTGAATTTAAAATTTGGTTATAAATCTACAGACGGCAGCAGCAATGAACCAAACACCAATGCACAAATTATTCAATTAATCATTATGGGGGTAGAATATTATGTATAACCTGAATAAATTAGTGATTTGAAAAGCTGCTAAATCAGGGGGAAAAAAACTCCCAGGGATACTGCAGTGATCAAATCCGAAATGTAGGAATTCTGCTTCTGTCTACAGGGAGCCCAAGGAGGCGATGGTGAATCATTCAGGAACTTCTGAAACAGATGAAGAGCGATGGCTGAGGTGGCCTCCGGGGACAAAGATATCTTAAGCACAGCCATAGCGTGCACCTTCAAAGGCAGCTTTCCCACAACAGCCGTATTTCCTAAGATAAGCGATAGGAAAGTCTGGTCTTCTCATACTGAATCACTGTTAATGGGCATCCTGACATCCAGGATGTTCCCCTGCCTTGTGCCCTGTGCTTCCTGGGACTGGGATAAGCTCCAGAATTATCCTGACCCTGCACTGAATAAGCAGTTATGTAAAATGAATATTGTATATTTATACACTATCGGCCATCATGTAAAAATGCCATAGCTGACATGACAAAATTATATCAAACTGCACTGGGAAAAATGCAGAAGTGGGCTCAGGCACAAGTCACATGCTATCTTCAAAGAACAGACTCAGATCTTCCCACTTAAATGCTTGTCTTCAACCTTCAGGAGGTAGCTAATGAGCAAGAGGGCTGAATCTGAAATGTAAAGAAAATGGTGAAGTACTGCTTCATCAGATCTAAAAAGAAAGCTGGGGTCCCAATAAGTGAATCTAGATGTCCCAGTGGGTGTCCCTTCTAACTGAATCGTGGTGTATCAGTGGGTGTCCCTTCTAACTGAATC
>JAODJW010000019.1:11147595-11171037 GCA_026777045.1 Hyperopisus bebe
GTCATGTTGGGATTAGAGTTTTCCTCATAGAAATGAATGGAGAGTCCCCACAAAGATATAATTACAAACCTGTGTGTCCCTGTGTGTGTGGGCCAGGTATACAATACATTGTGGAGACGAAATGTCCCCAAAATGTGATGAAAACTTGTTACTTTAACATTGGGGAAACCATTTCTTTGGTCCCCACAAGGGGAAATTCAGTTTTTTAAAAACCTATGACTGCAATCAAGCACTAAAAATGCTACAAGTCTTGTATTTTGTTTGGCTACTTACGGTTAAGGTTAGGGCTGGGTAGGGGTTAAGGTTGTCATTGTTGGAATTTGGGTTTTGTCCATACAGGTGTGTGTGTGTGCGTGTGTGTGTTTGTGTGTGTGTGCTAGGTGTCTAGCACTGTGTTGTCTGTTGTGGGCGGATATGTTAATCTTGCCCCTTTGTGTCTCCCCTGCTCCTTCTCTCAGTTGCTAATATAAAGGATCGAAGGTTGAGTGGGGGGCCAGGTACTTGCTCTTGTTTACTTGTCCCCCCTTCCTGTTGATGTGCTCCACCTTCCACACCCAGGCATTTTGCTCTCACAGTGCTTCTCTCAACTCCATTTTCCCTTGTGGTAGTGCTCGTTCCTACTTGGTCCGTGCTTTATTGTCCATATGGTAGATCTTCAGATTTGTCCTGAAAAGCCCCCTTCAGAGCACCCCCCCTCACCCCCACCTCCAGGTCTGCATTGCATGGTGTCTGGATGGACCAGAAACCCAGTCGCTGGGAGGCTGCTTCACAGCACTGTGTCGCACCATGTTTCATAAAACGCTGCTGGTTTTATGAATGTTTGCATGTGGAGGGAGTCCCATGTGCTGGCCTTTCATAGAGCCAGATGGGAGAGATTTCCATGCATTGCCGGGAAAGCAGTAAAACGGCCCATGCCATGTCTCCGGCAGCCCCCGCCCTGTTATTGTCACACTTTGATGCAGGATATTGAATTACGAGCTGTGCCCGTACCAGCAGTATGCGTGAATATATAGACACAGGGCCACCCATCTGTGGCCGCCTAAGCAGTTGTGAACTTGATTTTTTTCACTGTCGTATTTTTCTCCTGTCCATTTATAAGCTGCTGCTGCACTAAGCATGCATGCTGCTCTCCTGCCTGCTCTCCCTTCGGGGAAGTAACAGAGTCACGTGTTTTTACGTTGGCCCCGCCCCCCCACAGTACGGCGTCCCAGTGTCTGACCTTTGTCTCCATTGCCCCTGGCAGTGCCCTCAGCCAGCATGACCCGCCTGGCACGCTCGCGGACGGCCTCCCTGACCAGCGCCGGCTCCGTGGAGGGCTCACGGTCCCGCCCCTGCACCCACTCGGACAGCAGTGACGGCGTGGGTCAGCTCAACCACACCATGGAGGTCTCCTGCTGAGCCCCACGGGGGGGGCCTTACCAGGGGTGGGGGTGTCATTAGAGACGGCCGCCGGCCTCTTCTGTTTTCCTCGACACACTCCTTTCCTCCTTCCCTTCTTCCCTCCCTCCCCGTTTCTTCCTTGCTGTACCCCTCTATGAATACTTCTGTTTGTAATGTCAGGACATGTTTTTCCCATTTTGCCCGTTGTCCCTTCGACACGCAGACCCATCATTCCCTGCCGCCTCATGCTCTCTCTATGCCTGCTTCTTGTCCCTTTAACTTCCTCTGTATTGCTGTTGGGGGTGGGGGGTTAGAACGGTAATGCACAAATGTGAACCTTTCTGAAATGCCTGGGGTGATGCTCATCTGAAACTACACAGCAGTGTGTAAGGTTCTCTCTCTCTCTCTCACACTCACACAAACACACACACACACACAAAGGTTTGTAAAGTATATCTTTGTGGGGACTCTCCATTCATTTCTGTGGGGAAAACGCTAACCACAACACGACGACCTTAACCACTACCCAGCTCTAACCTTAACCACAAGTAACCAAGTGAAATACGAGACTTTTGGCATTTTTACTTTTTTGCTTTCATTCACAGATCTTTGTGAGGACCTGAAAAATGGTCATTTGGTCCCCGCAATGAAATATAAACCTAATCGACACACACACATACACACACACACACGCACAGACACACACACACACACACACACACGCACGATGTCAAAGTTTCTGATAGAGTCAGGCAGCTTCCCCGAGGGCCACACTGTAGCAGTAACCTCTGGAGTTCTCAGGAGGCCTGTTAGAGGCCCACTGAGCCATTCTGTAGCACAGATTTCACATCCTGGATTGATGGTGGAGGTGCAGACATGTGAGCATGGCACATCCTGTGTGTGCCCGGGCCATGAAACATTACATGATGACAGTGACCCTATATTTCAGTGCTTTTCTATGAAAGCATCACATCATTCACGAAGCATAGCGTCACATTAACATATCATAATGTGTCAGGACAAGGAACACGGCGTCACTGAGCAAGACAGTCACGTTCGAAGCATGTGACCGTGGTTGGAAATGTAATCACTGAGACATGAAGATCACAGAGGTTTTCATCCTTCGTCATATCAGACAGCGCCCCTTGTGTTGAAGGGAGCAAGTTGCTGCATTACGCTGAACTCGGACCATTGCAGTGGAAATCGTTGATGCGGTCATGTCAAAGACTAGGACATGGGACGAACGCATGGCATGCGGATCAGAGAAAGGAGTCGGTCTCTGTGACATACAAATCCATAACATCCCGCCTCCATATCTCCACCTGCAGAAGAACTTACGTGGTACTGGACCCAAGGAGCTCCCTGGTGCCAGTGGGTCCACACAGGGATGTGTGTTGCCACAAATAGGCAGGCCAGGGTCTCCACTACAAAGACAATCACCTCCCCGCTCAAACCAAACTGGGCCTTGGAGCCATGCAGAACTCACTGGCAGCAGGGAGTCCTGTGGGTCAGTGCCGGTCCAACAGCCCCTTCCCCTGTAGTACCTGGTTTTTACTACGATGATCATACCAAAGCTAGGCACTTGAATGGTGGCTGGGCACTACAGGAGAACTGGAGTGTGTCTGCATGCATGTCTGCTATTACCCAGCAGAAGAACACCATCATTTCCATTACAAACATCATTATAAGACACAATAAAAGGAAACAACTCAATGACCATAAGCTTGCAACGTCAAGGCATATTTAGACTTTCTGTGAGGGCGGAGAACTTTGGACAATGTTTCACTGAATTAAAAATACACATTACCACACTAGAGGAGAAACAGGCATTAAATCTTTACTGCCCTTGGTGATTTCAGAGACATTTAGAGAAATATTCATAGTTGTATTTAGTATGAAAATTGTGGCGGTTTTCTTACCACAGATGTGTCAGTGTATACAGTATATCCTGATCACAGAACTTCTCCAACACAGGAAGCCACTTTCATACAGGATTCACTATCACCATCTTTCACTTTCAGAACAGTTTTTCCCAACCCGGTCCTTGGGGACCCCCGATGGTCCATGTTTTTCCTCCCTCCCACCCACCCTACCAAAATGATGGACTGAAGGTCCCCGTGGACTGGGTTGGAGATCACTGGCATAGACCATCTTAGCCTGTTGTTCTTGATGACATGCTGGACTGAGTCACAAATTTCACACATTATCATTTCATTCATTTAAGAGGCTTCAGGACTGTCAGCACCATGTGTCATTTATCAGCCGTCACATTCATGTCAAGCTACAGGGACCGACTTGGGGATGTGGGTCTGTTCTTTAAGGAGTTTGTGGAGATGCGACATTGAGTCATGATAAAAACTGCTGGACACATGAACACAAACAAGATTCCCACTGACTTTACTAAGTCTCATTTGCTGATAACCTTGGCTCTCTCAGCAGGTGAAAGGATTGTGATTTGGTTATTTGGTTATGGGGTGTTTTGTCATACCATAAGATCCTTATCACTGCCATGCTATTCCAAGGCCTCTCCCAAACCACCCTGTTAGAGTGCCCAATAAATGATTAAAATACAGTCACAGGTCTTTATTCAAAGTAGCCTTGAGTCATCTGTACTGTCATTACAGCACCAGTGCCGTGAGCTTCTACGCACCAGACAGGTGATTATAAAGAGGATGACAGCCGCTCCTCAGCTGCATCCGCAACCTGATGCTGCTGCTTTAAGAAGCTCCATGTAAGGCTATGAAATCATGTGACTCTGTATGTTAGCATGGTGCTTAGTGAGATTAAGTAGAGCACTTGCTGCTCAGCAGGCCTCAGTACCAGCCGGAGGCCCCTGTCCCGCCCAGTAGGAGGTGGGGCCCTGATCAGCGGTCAACTGGTGCGTTCTTCCTTTCCAGGCCATTTTAGTCCCACATCTGTCTGAATGTTGATCGTAAAGTGACGCCCTCGAAAGCGTGGGGGGGTCCAGCAATCTGTCTACCGGGCAAACATTTGTGTCTGCAAGGGGTGGAGCTTTATGGAGCAGCCAACTCCAAGCTTGGAATGTAAGGCAACATCCAGCTCCACTGCCTCCCCCCAAACTGTGGGTGTCCCGCCACTCACAGACACATCTCACCCAGAAAAGGGCTATTAGCTGACGTAACCACTTAACGAGCCAGCACCAGTTCACAGCTGCCAAGATCGCTAAGAGAGTCTCTCGCTAAGTGGTCTTAGTGGTACCTACATTTCACAGAGAGACCGTGACTGTCATCTGCTCATGTTTAAATAGCCCTTGAGTGCAGAGGTTTGGGTCTCCTCTGTGACCATAAGTCATGCTTCTAACAGAGCCCTGATTGCTCCAGTGCTCCCAGTCACCCTGTAATGGTGGCTTGGGGTGTGACTTTATCCTCCATGGACCTGTGTCAGTGTCGCTGCCTCTCTAATGCCTGAGCTCAGCCCAGACTCTGCTAGCCCATTATCACTGCTCTGATGTACTACATTTGCTAAGAGTGTAATTCAGCAGCAAAATGTTTCCCCACCCTGGTGTCAATGTTGCTGCCTCCTCGTTGCTGTTTTGGTTGGATAAAAGGACCTGTTAACTGTTAGTGCCAGTGATTGAGGATGTCAAGATCTTCATTCAGAAATTGGAGGATGAGTAGGACCAGAGGTACTTGAGGAGGAATTAAGGAAATTGCTTGGCTGTTGAAAGTGAGCTGGATTATTTCAGGGGTGCTGGATGGGAAGGGGGCTGTTTGTTTTCACTGTCAGACCAGGAACCAGGTTTTATGTGCTAATGTTTTGGTCCTTGTAAGTGATCCATCAGGAGAACTGAATAGCCTGTGGCTCTTAAAACTATATACGCTGTGGGAGGGGGTGTACAAATCAGTGTAAATAATGCAGTAATTATACAGTGCTAAAGCAAAATGGCTATTAGCTCAGTCCTGTAAACACATTGTAGGTATCTACTGCTGAGCTCCAGGTGGAGGATATTCTGTCCAGGACCGTCTGTTTGAGAGACAGAGAGGTGTAAGGCAGTCTGTGTGAGGGACAGACACGTGCAGAATGGTCTGTGTCAGCGACAGATGGGTGCAGGACGGTCTATGTGAGGGACAGGCAGGTCCAGGATGGTCTGTCTAAGTGACAGACAGGCGCAGAACAGTCCATATGAGGGACAGACAAGTGCAGAATGGTTTATGTGAGGGACAGAGAGGTGCAGAACAGTCTGTGTGAGTGACAGACAGATGCAGGAGAGTCTGGGTGGGAAAAACAGATGCAGGATGGTCTGTGTGAGTGACAGAGAAGTGCAGGATGGTCTGTGTGAGCAAAAGACAGCTGCAGGATGGTGTGTGAGTGATAGACAGCTGCAAGACAGTTTGTGTGAGCTACAGACAGGTGCAAGGACGGTCTGTGTGCTTGACTTCTGGAGAGCTCTGAGTCATTTATGAGCTGCCTCATTTACTGTATATCAAATCTGATTAGCTGGCTGACTGTAAAGAACACATTATACACACATGACCCGATTGAAGCTCTAACACATTGCGAGTGTGCCCTAACCCTCTCCTACCTAGGCCTGGGCTGTACTGTCCATGGTCTCTCCTAGCTTTAGATACCTGCTGTGTTTAAGACAAGCTGAATAAGAAAGGTAATACAATGTAAACTAGTGCAGAATTCTAACAAATACCACGTCTTCTTCTCTGCCCTCCTTGAGGTCGTTTGTTTTTATATTATAAATAGTATTATCCAGTGGTTTATCTGTTTCTGTGGGGTGTTATTATTACTCTTATTGTTACTGATCATTGTTACTATTATACTTAGAGACTATTTTGTATTGAGCAATAAGTTGTGGTGTTCTCTAACTGTCCTGTTGTGTGGGCGTCTCCCAGAGCTTCACTCCGCCCACAAATAGTTGTTCTCACTGTAACCTGCTTTAACATAATAAATTTAAAAGGTGTGAACATGAGTATAACTTTGCCGTTACTTATACATGTACTGAACATAATCAAAAATAAAGACATTTCTCGCAACGTCTTTTGTCTGTCACAGAAATTAGCCTTATGATACGCTGACCTCACAACAAGTCTTTTGCACTCACACAAAATACAGAATATTGCCAAAAAAACTGCAACCATGATATTTTACATGGGTAGCAGAATGACTTAACAAGCATATCCTATATTATAGATGGTCTCCTACATGCTAACCTCACAACGGAGTTAGGAGCTATGATGCTGTGGAAAACTGGGCCCAATGGGAGCTGTGGCCCTGTAGCTGGTGACGACTTAGTCATCCTCCAAGAGCATCCTCATGAGGGCACCATGCTGCAGGGTGTATCAGAAAGATACAGCCACGAGGGAGATGGATCTCACGGTGTAGCCATCTTTATCTACTCAAAATAAAGGTGTCGATTCAATACTACAAGTATAGTGTGTTCATTTACAGTAACATATAAGGCTGTTCCCCTTAGCAAGAGTCAGAAAACAGCCCAGTGGAATCTGAGGATGTCCCTATGAGTGTTCATCTTTTTTGATATTGACTGTTGTGTGGCAGACTTCCACCGAATATCAGCTGAAGTCTCTTCTTGACAGTCCACTTGTAGGACTGATAGCACTGACTCTATACATTCATATATGGTGTTTAATTTGCTACCCTTCAATGAGTGTGACACAGTGTGACCTAATTCATGTACTGTGTGCCATATTGGCTTCCACATCCTAAATGACACTCATGATTATTCTACATGCCTCCTGCAGCCGTGTGTTCCTCAGCCTGGTCTGAAGCTTTCCAGCAGAAGGAGCCCTGGTGCTAAAGACAATGTTTCAATTTGCAAGTGTTGAGACAGGCATGCAGGGGGCACCAGAGTGCAGCGCGTGTGAGATGCGACGCAGTAGGACTCTTGTCAGAGTAATGAGAATGCTGCTGCCTGCGACGAATACGTGAAGGAGTTTGAGGGCGTGGCCAAGCTGATGGCCACTGGCTGGGAGTGGCTACAGGCACGATGGAGCAGACCGACCTCTGGGTCTTGCTGTGTTTCAGACAAGCGGAACAGATGGGCTGCTGACTGGCTGGCCGTTGCATTCTCCTGCTCTGATGGACGGCGCTGATTTATTTTTTGAGCGATCGCAGTGGTGTCCTTGGCCAGCCTGAATTAATGAGCAAATATTTTGCTGTCCCAGACTGGCACTTTTGGATGTTTATCATGGGACCGCTGTGCTATCTTGGGGAGATGCTTGTCACATTAATCCCATCCAGGACCTGCTGATGGTGCAGAACCTGTCAGATCCAGACCATGACTGAGAATATAACTAAGCAGCAGCATTCCGCCTCTGAAATCCAGGAGCCCCAATCATGCCCTGCACCTCTAGCAGATGGGGGAGACCCTCTAAAAGACTCACCACAAAATACTCAAAGCAATACCAGCCTGCATCCAAGGGGACAATTAGACGCACTGAAAACAACACGTCCTAACAAACCCTTACAGATCATCACAGCACAAACATTCGCAAAGACAAGTGCCCTGTTATTCCTTATCAAGCCTCATTTCAGCGAGCAGTCCTTGGGTCATTCCCTGAAGTAACCAGTTTGGCTTTCTCACTTTATAACACAAAGCAGAAGCCATTTCAGTGGGTTATCCAGCCATTTTCTGTTCTGTGTACCCAACCGTTGCAAGTCTTGCGCTAGCTTAAATTCATCTAATTCTCTGTATTCAAAAATAACAAAAACTCACTTGCAAATAACTACATACATTTATATCAAATACTGCGTGTGTGTGATATGCTGAAATCCCATCCAGGGTGGTCCATGCCTTGTGCCCGATGCTACATGGGATAGGCTTCAGGCACCTCGCAACTGAGAGTAAGCAGTTTGAACATCGATGGATTTGCACTCTCTGTCTACTGTATGTCTGGATTGGATCCTGTAATGCCCCGGTCCATATGTCATTTCCCAGTTTGACCAGTGGGTGTTGCTGGTCTCCCGCTATTTCCCAGGTTGTTAGCGGCTAGTGTTTTCCTGTTCCCCTGCCTGTTGCCTGGCGTAATGGGCTAAGCAGGTGGTTTTTACCCAGTCTGTTTGTATTTTTGACAGTTTTTTTTCTTTATTTGTTCTTTATTTACCTCGTTTTCTAGCCATCCTTGGTGTTGATCCTCTGTCTGTTAATTGCCCTCACCTACTCTTTGTTGCCCCTAGATTGTAATAGTTCACACCTGCCCCTAGTTAGCCCTTGATATCTGTGAGCATTTAATTGCCTGCCCTTGTTCTGTTCCTTAGTTAGGCATCGTGGCTGTTTGGCCTGTGTTGCAGTATTCAGCTATTCCTCTGTGTCAGTAACTGTCTGTGACTGTAGTTATCTCCCAGTCTTTGTGGTTACTATGTGGTCACTCTTTAGTTGGTTCCTATTTTTCCTATTTTGTTTTGACCCATTCTAGTCCTTTTTTGTGGTTCCCCCTTCAGGTTCTGTTTAGTTAATAAAGTTCTCTGTATGCTGTGAACCGTTCCGTGGATGGTCCCTCCTTTCTTTTGTGATGCCCTGCTGTAACAGTATATCCATGCATCTTCTAACCCATTAATAATAGAATTCTTCAGTGGCAAAACAGTGTGTGTTAATCTTCAGGATGGTACTCACAAGGATAGGTGGACTGCTACAAAATTCACATTCATTTTTATTCCAAGTTGCCAGGTACACAAGTGTCAGGCAATATGTACACACGCGTTCAAATAGCACAGTGAGTTTGCATGTGAATTTGAAATGTATAACGTACATGAAATGAAGAGCCAGACTTCAGTATGTCTTACATTAAATCTGAACGTTGCACTGTGGATTGCTTGTTTCACTGTGCAGCAGTGCCCTCCTCTGGCTGCTCGTGGAATAGCCAGCTCTATAATGTACTTGTATCATCTGGAGTGTAAGCAGAAATCAGGCTCTTAAGCACATTAGTACAATCAGAATGAATATAAGCTGAAACTTAAGCACTACAGAGAGCTAGAGAGTACTTCCGTAGAATGCAATAAGAGCCTTTGAACCCCCATTAAAACTTTTAACCGGCAATGAGGAGGTGTTGGATTCGCTCAGATAGGAAGCTGCATTATATGCCATCCATCGGTTTATTTGGCTTCTTTGGTGTGGGAGGTTATGTCTGTGATGGGGAGGGGTTCCTGAGCCGCTGGAAGGCATGCGCTCCACAGGGGGGCGCTCTCCACATTGCTCCCCATTCCTTAGGTTGTGTGCTAGTGGCGCATGACTCTGTCCACTTCTTGCCCACACCATCATTAGGCTCACTGATCTCCTGCTCATCTGGGGAAAGGTGAAACTTTCATAGGCTGGCGTTGGAAAAACGTGCTCAGACCTGCTAATGGACACTCAGACACAACCTCCCATAACTGCATACGACAGATGCTTTCTGGAGTTAGCCAGCAGAGGGCGCACTCGTCCACATGGAGCCTTCTCGCCAGATTCCAGTTAACATGCTTCTGCTCCAACCATCCATCCCACTAACCCAGTACAGGGTCACAGTGAGAGTGTGGATTATCTCAGGGGACACCCTGAATGGGATTTACTTATATTTAATGTATGGTATCCCCAACAGCCATGGCTAACAACTCCGCTTAACAACATAGTGACTGCAGCTTAGCAAAACTACAGCCGATTGCACATTCGGACCAGGGCGTGATACACTGAAATAATAAAACAAAGCCGTCTGTTCAGTATGTTTCTTCTCATTCCAATAGCTGAAGATTATTGTTCATTTAAACGTCACTTTCTTATTTACGTTCATGGTTCAACCTATTTTTTACAGGGTAGATTGTTTACAATTGTTTACATTGAGGCAACTTCAAATATTTAGTGTGATCGATTACTTCAAATATTTTAAGTTGATTCAACATTTCCAGCATTTGTTTTCAGAGCACAGAGATCAAACACCTGTCACATATTTGTATGTCTTTTTCCTTTTTTAGCTTGTCAGTCGGCTCCTCCACCTCTGCCTAGCATGTCTCTAGCTGAAACCATTTATAATCAAGCACAGACACACAGTGATTAACACTCTCCTGAAAAGGTATGTAGTTAAGGATATGTGATGCAGGCACTATGTACTCATCTGTTCTCTATGGGATTTCACCTCCTGCACCAGTCATATCATGCGAACAGCCTGCTGCTGGCAGCCCAGTAGGGTCATCATCCTAACACAGAGGGTAGCAAATGGGATGCAAGCAGGAAGCAATCATGCAGAGGCGGGAGGCAGGGTGGCCAGAGCCGGTGGAAGGCGGGGCCTCCAGTTATAAGCTGGTAAGGCAGGTAATTCACACAGCACCATAACCAGCATCCACTTATGCAAAATCACGCTGTACTCACAGTTAATAAGATCCAAAGAGCAGTCGGGGGTCCAACTCCTGATTCTGCAACCGACGATGGAGAGAAAGCAGCAGATGGGTGGAGACAGAGGAGTGGAGGGAGAAGAGTGGATGCTGAGGGGTGGAGGAAGAGGAGTGGAGGTCGAGGGATTATGCTGACATGCTGGAGTGACTGAGCTGTGAACGGGGCAAGTCACTCACCTGTGCTGCAGCAGGCAGGTAGCTTGAGGAGAGAGTGGTTTTAGTCCCTCGCCCCCCTGTAGACCGACGGCACAGTCAGCACCCCCACCACACCCACCTCATACTGGTGACCGTCACTGGCCACATTCCTCTGTATGATCAATAACACACACTTTTCCTACTACTCCATACCATTAAGCGCCATGTGAATATTTAATATCTTTGAGCATGCTTCTAACACAGGCTGACTGATGAATGAAGCTAATCGCATTACTGTGTGGGTCTCTTCGAACTATACGGATGAACTGATGAGGTAAGGGGATATTGTTGGATATTGTGTGTGGGAAGAGGTGTATGCATGAGCCAAGGAGCGCTCCACACCTGAGTCTGTCATCCAGCAGCGCGTCATTGGTTAGACTGCATTGTATTTAAATCTGGACGGCTTCATGGGTCGCACAGGCTGGGGATGCCTCATACACAGCACACAGTGATTGGTCCTTCAGCTGCGGACAGAGAGTGATACGGACAAGCTGTGAATCCCAAGCCCAAGATGTACTGTTACAGTCCCTTATCTCACAGAAACAGACCCTGACTCTGCGTGACATAGATTAATTTGTATCGCTATTTCTGGCCTCATCTCCGTAAAAAAACACACGAACCAGCATGACTGTTTGCGTATGCCCTGATTGAAATATATCAAACAAATTTTTAAAACTTTGTGTAAATTGTATGATGAAAGTGTAGGCATTGAAACAGAAAATGGTGTACATACTGTACAAAAAATATAATCCTCCAGTTTTAACAAACCTGGTGTACACACATTCATACGTAAGCAATCTCCCCTTGATAAATTGTGTTAGCAGATTGGAATCTTGTAGATGTGTGAACATGAACGTGAATGAGATCCTGCCTTCTTGCCTCCCACGAATAATCATAAACGGTCAGTGCAAACAAACTGCATGCTCGTATAATACAAAACGATGGCCTTGCGGTTGCAAAGTCTAACAATAGAGACAATAACTAAAAAGAAATCCACCAAGAGGAAATTTGAACAGTGAGAAGTAGAGGCATGAAAAATGTTCAATCTGGGGTTCTGAGTACAGGTATAACAAATAAAAAGTTTGCTGAATGGCAAAAGATTGCTGCTGCAGTAAATTCTGTCAGCTCTACAGGAACCACTATAACCAACATAAAAAAGAAAGGGTTGGATGTGAAGATAGCCATAAAGAAACGATTCACTGTACACACGGCCTGTGTGAATGTAAGCACTGCATGCAAACCCAAATCTTCGCCCTCAAACTTTTACATGTGTATGGCATCTATATTAAGGGATGCCCTCTTATGTGGTGCTGTGCCAGAGCATTTGGGAGATACTGATGTGGTACATGAGACTCAAAATGAGTGAATTATAAGTTCATCTGGATCATTGAGCTACTATATTTCTCAATCTCATGCTGGCATCACGGATGACTTGTACATTAATAGATTGACAAAAACAGCTTGATTAGCTCTAGGTGCCCCTATCACAGTCTGAGTGTAGTAGATTATTCCGATTACATTAGAGAAACTGGAAATGTAGTATTTATGTTTGCCTGTTCACCAACAGCTTATGGAAACAGTGCCATCCAGCACAGAAGGCATGGAGCACCTGAAGATTGGTCGGGAAGGTTGGCCTGGTGCCTGTTGCCAGAAGGCCAACCATGGTCAGAACCTGTATACGCGCAAGTATAGCCCAGATTCGAGAGGCCATTCTCTCTCACATGAAGCGCACATCAACACAAAATCGTAACAGAACAGCCCTTTGAGGTCTACCTCGACTTACAAGCCAGTCATCATCATGGGCAAAATAAGATAACGTAGACTTTATTGATCCCAGGGGAAATTCTCATGCATATAGCACTGAAGTTGGTAGAGTAAACAAACATATACTGCAAAACTGACAAAGTGCAAAGACACTACACATGAGTAAACAGTAAACAAATAAAAAAGAAAAGATAATGGTGATTTCTGAAAACTCTAATGCTTCCATGTGCAGAATCAGTAGCAAGAACACCATTATTCTGTATCACATTCTCATGAATACAGACTATTTATATATGTCTGTCCACGCATGCACATGTTTGATGCCTGATTCACACTCAGTACAATTAGTAACAGTTACCAACATTTTCAATCGATGTGAAGAGGTGACAGGAAGTATTTTTTCAAAAAGGCAAATTAAAGCCTCCATGGCAAATACTTAATCTACATGGAAAATAAATAACTATGTGCATTTTTGTCTTTCAAGTTTTCTTTAATGAATCTTGGGTTTTGCATGAGCGCATTTGGGCTTCTTTTGTGCGTACTCATAGGACCCCAGGCCGAGAGCCCCCATGCCTCCGTCACTCTCTTCCCTTTACTCTTTGTTGGGCTACTCACTTATTCTTGGCAGAGCTTTAAATTCCTCATGGCACCTGACATACCTACATGATTTTGCTGGTGGCACCATTGCCCAATATTGCCCCCTGGTGGCCAGGAGTAAGAGCTGCAGCACCCTCCCACAAGTAGTCTTGCAGGAAGCAGAGAAGAGTCATTTTCTTCATTAAGGCAATCGTTCATCATTCAAACAGTTATTAGAAATGTGTAATACATAGCACAGTAGCTGTAAATGTAACCTTTAAGGGCTGAAGTTCCTGAAGAGAAGCTTCTGTTTACCTTTGACTTTGTAGTAATATGAGCAGTAAAATATAAGATAGAATTTGCATATAATAATAATAATAATAATAATAATAGCTTCCTTGCATGCTGAGCCCCCCTAAGCAATCACTTCCCCTGGGTGTATGGCGAACTTCCTGCCACATGCACGCCTCCTGTGGGTGAGAGGGCCTCTTCAGAGAGCTGCTCTCTCATTCCACTGTAATTACACAGCTCTGCCGCATCACCCCACTCCCTAAATAACACCAGAAGGGAGGCACTGGGCACTGAGGGCAGGGTCAGCCCTCCCAGGGAGACCTTAATGACAGGGCCTGCTTCGTTTTGAAGATTAAAAATAAAAAATTGTACAGGCTTGTGCCCGACCTAAGACTGGATGCTGAACATACATGCCAGCCCGATGGCCCAGATCTCTCACAGCCTTTCAAGGATTCACTCTGCCTGACAATTTTAATTCCTGTCTCTCTCTCTCTCTCTTTGGATTACGAAGGTGCTTTTTAAAAAAACCAAATACCTGGACAGTAAATACCATTCTGGGTGAGAGGAGAGGCGATCCACGGAAACGTGGAAACCGCCAGGAATGTGGCTTAAAAAAACACAGCAAATGTAGCACAGAATGAAAGATACAGATGTGTCATTGCCTGCAAATGGCAAATGTAACACGGCAGATACAGTGGTGCCACTGTATAAAAGCAAAGCAAATGAAATATAATGACATACATAGTGGTGTTAGTGTATGAAAACGCGGCAAATGAGACAGAATGACAGATACAGAGGTGTTACTGTATGAAAACACAGAACATGAAACAGAATGACTGGTATAGTCATGCTACTATATCAAAACACAGCAAACGAAAGAGAATGACAGATATAATAGTGTTACTGCAAGAAAACACAGAAAATGAAACAGAATGATAGATATAGTACTGTTACCATATGAAAACACAGGAAACAAAAAAAATGACAGATATAGTGGTGTTACTGTACAAAAAGACAACAAACGAAGCAGAATGACAAATACTGAGGTGGCACTGTATGCAAGCCCTGCAAACAAAACAGAAAATGACGAACACATTGGTGATATTGCACAAAAACACAACACACTGACTGCATACAACAGCTGTGTTACTATGGAAAACACTTTGAAGGTACAAAGACACATTGAAGTATTAAACACAAGACTGTAAATACATAGAGACACCTTGTTTGTGTTACTGTGTAAAAAGCTAACAGACCCAACACAGTTAAGAAATAAATATGCAAATTGTAACAGGAGCTTCTGTGTGAATCTGTCATCTTTAGGATCTCTTTTTCCCTTGTGTTAGCAGATTGGAATCAATAATAAACTGTGGATAAAAATACTTGTTAGTTTCTGGAAGCCAAAATGATGGAGATCTGCGCAGGTTATGAGCTGGGTGAGGAAATTTGCGGCTGGAGTAGGGAGGTCTGTGGAGGAAAAGACGGAGAGGGGAGGGAGATAGACAGACAGTCTGTTATTACAGGAAACAAGGCCCCAGTGTGGCTGCACCTCCAAAGAAAGAGCCTTGCTTTCTAATTTGAAGG
This sequence comes from Hyperopisus bebe, assembly GCA_026777045.1. NCBI lineage: Eukaryota > Metazoa > Chordata > Actinopteri > Osteoglossiformes > Mormyridae > Hyperopisus > Hyperopisus bebe. The sequence continues at coordinate 11,162,734 of JAODJW010000019.1, forward strand.
GCTGCTCAAAGTAGGCCATGGTCCTTCACCAGACTGGGCACACATGGTGAATAGGACAGGGCTGAGGGGACACTACATGGGAGGAGGAGGAGGACCTTCTGTAGCCTGCAACCACCTCACATAAACAGCTTCAACCTTCCCATCCTGCTTGTACATAAAACACTATCTTATGTTCATGTGTTGCAGCTGCTACAATGAGCAACTCTGCCCCAGTGGCAATATTTGCCCCTCTTTCATGCTTTCCTGCTGTGCCCGTTGCTGACGAATGCTTGCTAGGAAATCCTCCACCCTGTAGGGGACAGAGTTGTGTGTGTGACTGACAGCCAGCAGTCCTGTTTCCATGTAGCAAGTGTGGTGGGAAACTTCTATTGTGAGACACATTCTGTGATGCCAGATTGACTGGTGCACTCTGAATACTCGCGGGTGTGTTTCTGGAGAATGATTGCTGAGGTATGGGTGCTTATTGGTGTAGTTTGAATGCTGATAGATGTGGTTTGACTACTGATGGGGTCAGTCTAAAAGTTGGTGGGTTGGGTTTAGGGAACTAATGGTTGGAATCAGCATTTTTGGGTGTGGCTTGAGTACTTATAAACCTGGTCTGATACGTTTGATCTGGCAAAGACTCAGCTGCGGGTTCACTGCTGATCTTCGGCTGGAGTACATTCTGGATATTGACTGAAGGGGGAGTTTAAAGAATCCTAGATATAGCAGCATGAGTGAAAAAAACTGGCAAATGGCATGGTGCTCTTTAGGAACATCAGCAAAGAGCTTTAATCTCATTATTTATGCTCTCAGCAGGGAGATACATTGTATGCATCCATAAATATGAAATCACTAACATGCCACTACCAGAAGTTAGTGAACTAATACCCCCTGAATTCCTATTAGCTCCCTAACACCCCATTACAGCCTGTTTGGTTTCTGATAGCCCAGCGAACTCCTGAGAGCTCCCTAATAACCCATTATAGCCCGTTAGGTCTTTGATAGCCCAGCAAACTCCTGTTAGCTGCCTAATATCCCATTACAGCCCGTTAGGTCTCTGATAGCCCAGCAAACTCCTGAGCGCTCCCTAATATCCTATTGCAGCCTGTTGGGTCTCTGATAGCCCAGTAAACTTGTGTACTAATCCGCCATGGCAGATCATATGGGCTACCTACTGATTTGAATGTGCTTCTGTCATTTCTCAGTGGACTAAGCCTATGGGCTAAGTTCAGTAGGCTAAGCCTGTGTGCCTGTAATCAGAAGGTCGCCGGTTCAAAACCCAGCCTTAGCACGTCTGCGGGTCCTTGAGCAAGGCCCTTTAGCCCCAGCTCCCTGGGCGCCCCAATAGGTGGCTGCCCTTCGCGGACAACTTACTCTTCAAAGAGCACTAACACGCCACTACCAGCAGTTAGTTAACTAATACCCCCTAAACTCGTATTAGCTCCCTAACACCCAATTACAGCCTGTTTGGTCTCTGATAGGTGTAAAGACAATTTCCCCACTGGGATCAATAAAGTATCTATTATTATTAATTATTATTATTTCTGTATAGCTCCACTACATCTATATATGTGTGGCGAGGCACAAAAGCAGCTGTCTGAAATGGGGCTATGTTCCCATGAGAGGAACAGGAGCTGCTCAGGTTCCGTCTGGCTAAGGTGTACTTGACCATGGCAGCAGAGTGCTGTTTATGGTGGTGTTCAGGAGGATCGATGCCCTAGGCATGTGTACGGTTCGGGGAGTACCTGTGTGCTCACGCAGGAGTTTAATGGTGCAAGCCACATTGTCATGGACAGCCCGGAGACCCACATCAGACTGAGGTACATGAAACAGGGCCACCACTGCGCTCAGGTCTCCATTACTGCTCGTCAAAGGAAGGTGTCACTCACGTGGAAGCCGCACCTGGGCGGGAGTTCACCATTACGCGGAAAGCTAATCACTGAGAAGTGGGAGCTGTAAGCTGGGTGAAGTCCGGCAGTGGGCAAGATCTAGATAAAATATGACCTATATTCACGGCCATGGCAGCTGCACTGTCATAATTCCACAGGGGGACAGGCAAGTTAGGAGGACGGGCGAGTGGAGCATGAAAACTGCTACTATATTAACACCCGGAGGTGCTTTATCTCCTTGGGATCTTCACTGTAGGGTGTGGAGACATACCAGATCCAGAGAAGGACCATGCTGTTGGATCATGCAGGAAATGAACATACCTATCCTCACCATTGTACCTTTGTGAGCACCTCAACACGTCAGCATTCCTCTCAATGGTCACATTTCAAGCCTTTAATAAACATAGCTGTCAAAAACAAAGTGCAATGTGCTAATCGATCATCATAGGCTAAAAATTGAGCAGCTCTGGTATATAAATTGACTTCCTACCCCCCAGCAGAAGAAATGAGAAACTATCTGTCATCGTTAGGGGACTGGCAGTAGGCAGCATTCACCAGCCCCTGACCTCATTCCACATGACACATAAGTCTAATTCCCATTGTACGTAGAAGAGCTTGTTCACTAGCCAGTTACAGTCATACCCTTCCAGTTATATTCTGAGCTGCTTTAAATGATAAACTAGAAGTGAACATTCAAAAGGTCTAAGCAATATAATCTGACAGATCTAGTCAGTAAATTAATCCACATTCCAAAATCTACCAAAATGTATCTTAATTATACACCAGAAAGCTATTGCATATCTGCGAATCATTGCTCCTTTAAAAGGGCATCAAGCATCAAACCAAGAGCGATTACTAAAGACTGGTCCAAACATTTTCCATTTTAACTGATCGTGGTTCCAGCAGCAGCACAGTCATAAGAATGGGTTGACAGAATTATCCGGCGATATACAGAAGAGCACAAGGAATGGGAATCGAGCCAGGTGGATGGGCACCTACCAACACAAAAAACAGGATTCCTCATAAACGAGAAGCAGACAAGCTTGCGTCACATGACGAAGCTGAGTCCTCAGACAGACTACAGCAGGTTTCAGTCACAACGAGGGCTTTAAACACTGACTTACCTCCTTGCCATTCATTCTCTATGGTCACATTCTAAGACAGATATGCTATACGTGTTTTTGTTCTGTCTAAGTATATTGAGAGCAAGGGAAAACACTGGAGACAAATTCCTTGTATGTGGAAACATACTTGGTCAATAAAGTTGATTAAGATTCTGAAATAGTAAAAAACATGCCTGCTTCTCCTCATCTCATTACTGTAGTGTGCTTGCACTTATGTGTACATTTCCTGTTTCTTTAACAATCTCCTCATTAGTGTAGCATGCATGTACATTTCTAAACATGTTACACAGCACACCGCAAACCTGGAGCTACACATTACCAAGCACCATCTTTCTATTTAGTGTATTTAATGTCTCAGCTTGCATCTCGCTGACTCTTTCGGTGCTGTTTCTCTCTGCTGGTCTCCTTGTGCTTGGGGGATATACAAATTGGATTACAGACCAAACTCAGAGCCAACCAGCAGTAAAAGCAGTGGGTTGCTGTGACATTAATGATTTACTACATGTAAAAACATCCTTGACGGTAATGTTCCTCATGTAATCATGCCAAGTAATCAAAAAAACAGGGAGAGAGCATACAAATGAAAGGAAATTAAAGAGATGCAGAGAGATTAGACGGGAGCAGAAACCTCGTCTGCAGTGTTTTATTAGAAATGTCCTGAGAGCATAGCTTTGCCCCTTTGATTAATTCACTTCATTAGCTTTAGATAATTTCCAATTCTTTATTGTTTGTATGGATCCTCATAATCAGGCTCCATCTGTTTTTCATTTTAAATCCCGTCACACGTGGCTATATAGTAGTTATCCTCCTTGTCTTCTTGCTCACAAGGCCATAGTTTCTGGTGTCCACTGTAAGGGACAGTTACATTGCAGGCACTCTGACTACCCCCGTAATTAGGTTCTTACATGAGTCTCTAGAGATAGATATGAAACTGTATGGAGTTATAAATGAATAATAAATGACAAAATGATGTTGTGTTGAAAGCACAGTGGAGTGGGGTTACCCCCCATGAATGCTCATCACTCTATTTACCACCTAAACGTATTATGTCGTCACATTATTTCTTAAGTATAACGCTTGGCTTATTTCATTTGCAGAATAATGCCATACATGTACACTGGGACCAGTAAGGAGGTGCTGTATCTACAGCAAGAAATAAGGGTACGAGAAAGTCACACCCAAAACTGAGAGAATGATGCCCCAATAACAAGAACTGGGCTATGAGGGGAGCTAACAGGTGGGCCTCCACAGACTATGGGAGGTGTGTGTGGGATCAAGTTATGCTGCCTAACTCGCCAGACACTCCTGTCACACATGAATCTACAGTTTTTCTGAAGCACACACACACACACACAGAAGATATATAAAACCTGTCAAATGGGCCTGTATTTTAAAAGTTCTTGTATTTTTTTCTTTTTAAAGTCCCAGGTGTTTCAAAATAGCACTCACTACCTCATCTTAATATGACCAAAATGTTCTCCATAATTCATCCCTGGGCTCTTGTGGAAAACTTCACACCTGGTGTGTGGGGAGAATGCTCAGCGATGGAGGAGCTTCAGAGAGAGTAAGAGGGCTTGGTGTAGGCCAGCTGTCTTCCTGGTTGGGGAAGTGGAATGGGAAGGTGCACACCTGTGGGATCAGCGCGATGGCTTTGCTCATCTTAAATACCTCATGGAAGCTACTCTGATTGGCTGAGCGGTGAAATTTCCCCAGCTGCACCTGCTTGGGTTTTAGCTCACAGCATGCAGACCACGCTGCCTTCTACTCCTCCCAGATACCTTAACAGTGAAAAGGGTAGCAGCAGACTGGACACACACACAAGTGCTATTTGCACAGACTGCAGGCAATATATCGCGAAGACTTACTATTTGAAATATTTGGGGGAAAAAATATAAATACTATTAAGTAATGGCAGGCCCTGAAAGCAATCTCTGTTGACATTTTAAAATATACTGCTTAGTGGTGACAAGCTGATACACCAAGAGTGGCTTTCGCCGTATTGGTTTTATTGTAAAGAGAACTTTTAAAAACACTTGTTATAAAAAAAATTGTGAAGATGGAAATGTGTTCTATTTACGGTTCAGTGATTCCCCCGCCTATCGCGGAAGACCCATCGGCGATAGGTGAAAATCGGCGATATAGAAAGACCATATAAACAAACATTTTTAATACATTGTTTAAGCCTTAAAACACCCCTCCCACACGGTTTTAACACATGTAAACTTATTAAAACACACTTTGTAAACACATATGATATGTGGATGTCGGGCTAAGGATATGAATAACATACTACTTCTACTACTACTACTACTACTACTACTACTACTACTAATAATAATAATAATAATAATAATAATAATAATAATAATTATATATATATATATATATATATATACACACACACACACACACACACACACACACTTGGATTTCTCTCTCGCTCTCTCTTTCTGTCTGTATACGTAATGGGATATGTAAAAATAAAAACATTTTAAGCTCAATATGGGTTCACAAAAAGGGGCGCGATGACTGAACCGCGATATAGCAGGGGATCACGTACTATACACCCAAAATCCAAAAAAATGAGTGTCAGCATTCAGAATTTGTTTGTTTTCTAAATTTAATTCATGGTTAACATTACGACTATAATTTGTTTAACTTTCAAACGAATCTGAATGTTCGCTACCACAAGTAGACAGTTAATATTTGTTCGCTCCTGCAAACCCCGTAAAACATAATATTGCCTTCGGTGGTTTAAGGTGACAACTAACAAGACCGTTTTTCTTACAAGTGATCACTGTCAGAACTGAAAGACATTGGCAGGCATTTTACTCCCTTATGTACTTTAACATTTATATTTTTACACCCCCCAGTAACGCCTAATAATGTTAACTTAATGTATTACGGTGTCCTACCTTGAATCCCTTAAAGAAACGGCATTCGCCGTAACCATGGAAACCGAATTGTGGCACACCCTGGTCTTTCTGGGAAGTGTAGTTAATTAAAACTCTTAGCGAATACCGGCAAATCAGATGAGGATTAGTAATTTTATTACAAGATTAATAGGTTTTACGTTTTTCCTTAAGAAATTGAATACTTTACATTTATGTGAACAAATTATTATTAGATTTGTGGTAGCGACTTGTATTTTAGGGACAAACTATGTCATCTCCTTCGGATAAGTTGTATCTACATGACAGGCATTCGGCCAATCGCTACTAGGAGTGGCCAGTCGGTGTATGTGTGTATGTGTGTTTGTAGCAGGGTGCCTGTTACGAGGGTAGATGGAGCCAGTTGATTGGTTACTTTTCTGGGCCGCGATTGGTGATGACGGTAATGAGTAGGGCGTGGCGTCGTCGCTCAAGGAGGCTGACGTCAATGGAGCTGTTCAAAGTGTGGTGGTGCTAGAAAAGTAATTCATGCAGTCCGTCGACGTGAAATCGGCGACTGGGCAGTGGACTTCCATCACGGATCGGAACGCTCCAGGGGCAGGGCAAATCAAGAAATCCTAAGCAAGTGACCCACCTGTATATGATCCCCATTGGTGATATTGTAAGTCCGCCGCCTGCGTCCCTCTCGTTTGCATCACTCTGAAATGGAAATTAGTAAGAAGTCAGAAGGGAAAGCGTTCATTTTAACGGAAGACATCAGCCTATGTTTCGCAGATAAACATTTGCCGAGGCTTCTTTCATGCCATTTGTTGTAACAGCGCGTTTATTTCTTACATCTAAATATTTCCAGTTTGTAATATCTTTTCCTGGAAAAACGATTAAGCCCGCGTACTGCAGCCCACTGTGTTGGGTAAGGGCGGGTGCGATGATTTGCATGGGTTTCTGAAAAGAGCAAGACGTTGTGTACGGAGAGTTTGTGCTTTTCAGAACATCAGCTGTAGCTCTCACATTTCTCAACTGATAATACATATAACACACCACGTACCATTTGCCGGTTACTCTAATAACTTATTGGTAATTCCTGTACCTATTGTTTTATGTATTTGTCTGTAATTGCTTCTTCGTAGATCTCTCTTTCCCGATGACTGAGTGAGGCTCTGGGAGTGATCAGCATACCTCCCTCAGGTTGTAAGCACTATTGTAACGCCTCTGTGTTGTATACTTGCTTGGCGTTACACTTGAATAAGCGTCGGCTTTGTTGCGTTATGTATACTGGTGTGATGAGAGATTTCTTTAGTGGTAAGATCCGGATGCCTGTTGTGCCCCCTGGACAGTACAAAGAACATAGATCCTCTGTTAGCAAAATTTTGTTCTTTAAATGCAAACCACCGTCGTGAAGCAAGTGTAGTGGTCTTCCGTAAAGTATAGTGTTGGTTCCTTAATTAACGAAAAAGGCATCTATACTATTTTTTCCCTCAATGAGGTAGATTGCATTCCGTAAATGGATGGATTTGCCATGGATTGTGGGATGAATGTGATTAAGAACCGAGTTGTGTAACGCTTCCCTATCGCATCGCTTCGCGGGGATAAAGGCGTGGTTCGGGGCACTCCGCACCCGTCTGTCCGACGTCCCACTGAGCCTCATATCTGTGCCTTCTGGTTGGCATGGAAGTCCATCTACCACTCTCCCCCTTCTGTCTATTTTTACACAAAGGATATAAGGCAGCTAAAATAAACGTGAGAAAGCTTGCAAAGTTTTGCAAAGACATCTGAAAACATCCTCCTGAATTTATTGTGAGACATATAACGAAGATGGCAGTATTTATGCCCCAGATCATGTATGTTTATATGTGTGGATCACTGAGAATAGTTTTCATTGTGAATGTTTGCATGGTGATGGAGATCCCCTGCGTATTTTAGTCACTTTTAAATAATAAAATAGGTGGTCCAGGAGGGTTGGGGGGTGGTGAAAGTGGATATGGTGGAGTTCAGTTTCATTTTGAAAACTGGCCTGTGGAATCCATTTTAGGTCATAGTTATTTATCCAAGATGAACTTGAATGAGACGTAAACTGGGAAGTCAGTTAGTCAGAGTTCTGTCAGTGGGAGTTCAGTAAGTCAGACAGTTAGTCAGCCAGTCAGTCTATCAGACTGCAGTCAATGGGAGTTCCTTAAGTCAGTCAGTTAGTGAAAGTGCAGTCAATTGGACTTCAGTCAGTCAATCAGAGTGCAGTCAGTGGGAGTTCAGTCAGTCAATCAGAGTGCAGTCAGTGGGAGTTCAGTTAGTCAGTCAGAGTGCAGTCAGTGGGAGTTCAGTTAGTCAGTCAGAGTGCAGTCAGTTGGAGTTCAGTCAGTCAGAGTGCAGTCAGTGGGAGTTCAGTCAGTCAGTCAGAGTGCAGCCCGTGGGAGTTCAGTTAGT
>JAODJW010000019.1:11189513-11201693 GCA_026777045.1 Hyperopisus bebe
GGGGGCGTTTACACTGGGGGCTGGGGGGGAGGCAAGGTACTGAAAAACCAAAAAGATGAGATGAGATTTTCTGAAGAACGCTGTTTATTCACAAAAAAAGCAAACTGAAGACAAAGTCATTGAAAGGGAACTCGTGCTTCTGCTTGTGTGCAGCCCCCATTCACATTTCCCAAAATTCCCTGCGCTACTGGTGTGCAGCCCTCCGTATGCCTGCTTCCTGTCTGTTTGCGCCCCTGAGGGCAGAGGGACAGACGTGAATACAGACACAGCTGCGGTCACAATGGAGCCTCCTCGGGTGGATGTATTTGACTTCATCTTCCTCACAATGTCCTGCTCTCCAGGCATCTGCTCTACTTGGGTGCTGGGAGAGAGCTGCTCCACTGGGGTCAAGCCTGCTGCCCAGGCCTCCCAGCTGCTCACTCCCTGCTCTCTGTGCCACGTTTACCAGTACAGTCAATATTTACATTAGAACAGCAATTTTTAGCGCTGACTGCAGACCAGTGTACCCTGCCATATGGAATCTGAGGGCTACCCTGGACTGACTCCGGTTTTATCTGCTCTCTCTCTTCTTTCCTTTGCACCCCAGGATCCCAAGAGCGGCTTTAGAAGTGAAGATGGACGTTTCCAGAGTCCTGTAGCCATTTGGCGATGGACACATGTGGTGTGGACCTGGCTTGGCCATGCTGATCATTGACGGCAGAGTGTAATTCCTATTTCATCCACTGGAGGGCAATTGGGGTTGGGAGGGTTGGTGGGTAAAGGGACAATGTTGTGCCTGGAGGCTGGTAAAAAGCTAATCATGTAGCTTTCTCCTACAAAGGGGGCACAGGCCAATTTATTTTCTCATTTTTTTAATTCCTTTTGGTTTTGTTGGTTTGGCTCCATAATCAAAAGATGGTACTTTACACGTCGCCCTTCTCCAGCTCCTTCCTATGTTTCTTGAATGGCCTGTCATGGGGATTTATTTTCCCCTGCTACTGGCTGCTGGACCGTCTGCTGGCATCCTTCCTAGCCACCTCCCAGGAAAAGCGACGCCGCTCTCAGGACCCCTGCTACTTTCTGGCCTTCTGTGTACTGGTGTCCACCCCGCTATACCTGCTGCTGCTGGTGGCCTCGCTGCCCTTTGCCCTGTTGGGCTTCCTCCTGTGGGTCCCCCTGCAGTCTGCTCGCCATCCCTACGTCTACAGCTGCAGGCAAGTAGGTGAGGGGCGCATGGAGGCGGCGGACGGGGTATGCACGGCTGGGCGGCTGGCAGAGTGGCGAGCCGCGGGCCGGAGCTTCTGCTTCAGCAGCGCCAACGTGTGCCTGCTGCCAGACTCGCTGGCACGCTTCAACAACCTGGCGGGCACGCAGAGGCGGGCACGCGAGGTGGGACGGCGCATCCGCAACGGCGCCAGCCGCCCACAGATCAAGATTTACATTGACTCGCCTACAAACACCTCCATCAGCGCCGCTTCCTTCAGCAGCCTGGTCCAGCAGGCGGGAGGGGCCTGGCGCCGGACATCTTCCTTAGATCACCGGCCTGAGAGCAACGGGGAGGCGGAGCTCAAAGAAGCAGGGAGTGGGGCCCAGGTAGAGGAGGCCCAGGGGATCCCAGAGTGCCCGCTGCACCCCACTGAGTCCCAGACTGCCCCTGAGTGCCCCCTCCATGCCTCGGGTAAGCAAGGCCCCCCTGAGTGCCCCCTCCACACCTCTGGGCAGCAGGAACCCCCTGAGTGCCCCCTCCATGCCTTGGGGCAGCAGGGACCCCCTGAGTGCCCCCTCCACGCCTCGGGGCTGCAGGGACCCCCTGAGTGCCCCCTCCACACCTCGGGGCAGCAGGGACCCCCCGAGTGCCCCCTCCACACCTCGGGGCAGCAGGGCCCACCTGAATGCCCCATCCACCCATCTGGGGTCCAGATTAGCATTAGTGCCCCAGAGCCAGACCCCGAAGAGGCCGAGTCGAAGGGCAACCACCAGGCGAGGGAGGGCGATGCGGGCAGCCTGGAGAGCTGTACAGCGTCGCGGGAGTCGCTGACCCGCTTCCACGTGGCCGATAGCGGTGTGTCCAACAACACGCTCTCCCACCGCACCCCGACGTTCAGGCGGCCCACTGGGCGCAAGCGGCGCCACGCCGACGACGGCTTCGACCATGAGGTCTCCGCCTTCTTTCCCGCCAACCTGGACTTCCTGTGCCTGCAGGAAGTGTTCGACAGGCGGGCCATGGCCAAGCTACGGAGACAGCTGCACCGCTACTTCCCCTTCCTTTTGAGCGACGTGGGCCGCTACGGCTGGCGGGGCTGCTGCTCGCGCTTCAAGTTCCTCAACAGCGGCCTGCTGCTGGCCAGCCGCTACCCCATCCTGGATGCGCACTACCAGTGTTACCCCAACGGCCGCGGGGAGGACGCCCTGGCTGCCAAGGGGGCGCTGTTTGTCAAGGTGAGACCACTGATATGCCGATGTGACAGCATAAAGTATAAAGAACAGGCACTCAGGGCATCCAGATGGCTGAGTTGGGTTGATGAGTGCCATGTACAGATACCACGAGGGCTGTGAGTGTGCAGTTAATGTTTCAAAACTCCCCTCCAGAACTTCCACTATCATTCTCAGTGGCTTTTACTTGAAAGTACCATAAAAGATTCATTACTCATCTCGAAAGACCATGTTTACTAAAGCGACACCACTGCATGACTCATGATCAGGACAGATGTTTCAATGACTGAAGTATTTCTTCCCCGTCAAGCAAATTTCCCGAGATCAAATATGCAAATCGAGTGGCAGAAACTTATTGAAATCCACCATTTCTGCAGGTTTAACTGAATTTATGAAACTATGGCACAGGAACAGAAAACAACGTCCTAATGGTATCTCTCCCAGGAAAAAATCCATTCATAAAGCAATGATTTGCATACTTGTGGCAGTTTGCATAAAGACAGAGAGCACAGACCAGACAGGAAGCAGACTGGATTGCAAAACTAGAGGTTTCCACAGTAAGCAGTGTGTGTGCTGCCCCCAGAGGGATTCTTTGCCTTGTGTTTACTTTGGCAGAGCCAATATCTATAAGGTGATATATAGGTGCTGGAGTGTTTTTAGGCTGAACCAGGAAAAGGCAGAGATGCGAGCTCATCTCAGACTATCGGTGTCAGCACAATGTCAGGGTCTGATTCATGTCTGGCCCGCAACGTCGATCAGTGTGCATTCGCTGTGAATTTCATTTACTTCAGACGCTGAAGGTGCAAAATTAACACAGATTTATTGTGGGTTTTAATTTGCCCACGACAGGCGTCTTTGCCTTGTAATATAGAGAACAAATGTGGATGTGGTGGGAATGTACTGATGCTGAATGTAATGTGACGTCAAATGAGAATTCTGAACCATTATTAATTTAATACTAAAATGCGGAGCACTTCCTTTAACCATGAGGGCCCTCCCTGTCCCCTTTTGTAGGTATTGTAACTCTCATAGTTATCATTCTCTGCTATTATAATAAGACTCTTATTGCTAAAGTCAAGTCACACTTGTGCCCCCAATGTTGTAAATTTTAACTTATTTTAACTGTACATTTGTCGATAAAATCCGGCACTGACTTTCCTGACATCATGTGATCACTTAACTGCGACTTGATGCCACTTGATAGGAATGTGGGTCAGGCCCCGGCTGGGGGAGTATATAGCAGCGGGGGGGGGGCACAGGGCATGTGGTGTGTGGGCTGGGTGCCAGGTCCGCTGCCTGCGCTAATTACCGGAGGGCCGTCAGCAGAGCCGCTAAATGCTCTGTCCTGCATGCCGCTGAATGAGCTGCGGGAAAGCGAAGCCTTGGGACCTGAATCTTTAAGTGGCGTGAAGCTGACACAGGCAAGCAGGACCTGCGCCTGTATGTTCTCTGTGAGACCGTGGAGCTCACCGATGCACCTAACCTCACACCTACACGCTCAACCTGTGTGGCTTCTGCTCAGAGCCTTAGCAGCTAATGCTAAAGCTTAAAATATTTCAGTCTTTCAGCATAAACAGAGTTTGCTGAGCAATGACGCAGGTAAGTGATAACGTTGGCACTGCTCGCTCGTGTTGGGGGCCGCCGGTGGCCATGGTGGCCCCACCGTCGGCATGCATAAGGGCCAGGAGTTTATAGCCAAGGGGGGGGGCTGATCAGAGATTCTTAGGTTGTACAAACAGTGTGCAGATAGGTGCCATAGCTCTCTCTCTCTCTCTCTCTCTCTTCCTGTTCACTTCCCTCGCTGACCTGACCCCTTTCACTCCCTCATCTGCCCCTGTGGCCCCCTGGTTGTTCATGGGCCCCAGGTCTCCCTGCCTTCTCACTGTCCCTTCTGCTCTGCTGTGGCCTGCCTGGCGCCTCCTCACCGCCTCGCGTCCCACTGCCCATCTCGCGTCCCCGGTTGCCTGATGCCTTTGGCCATCACGAATCTGCTCCGCTGAAACTGAAGTATTTCCATGGCTTGTACTCTGGCGAGCTACAGAATCATGATGGTATATTTTGCCAAACAGCAGGGGGGGTCCTATACTGGTCGATGGGGATTGGGAGTTGTGTCACGATTGACTAGAAATGTCTTGGCAATCGACCGCCCAATGAGCACTGCTGTAGGGTATCTTTGGCCTCCTTCCGCGTGTCAGTCTCTGTGTGAATGATTAAAACACTTTGTTTCCCGCAGTCCAGATTCTGTCTGTGTCGTGCTGGGGTGTTTGCGCAGCATCTCTGAGTGCAGGCTGTTCCCTCCTCACTTCTGTCTGTGTACCTTGTAAACCGGCATGACTCAGTTGTAATAACACTCTTTAATTACACGACGCTGTCAGTAAACCCGGGAGTGCTCGCCGGCAGTGGGGTGGGTGGTGCAGAGCGACACGGCAATGCACAGACGGACGAGGGGCTTCTTGGTGAAGCTGATCGCATTCTCAGCTGTGAGGTGTGACTCGTCGCTCGCCCAGTGTAAACAAGAGGCAGGCCGTCACATCAAGAGAGCTTCCACTGCTTTTCTGGCTGATTCCCCTCATACAGGAACCAAGGCAGATCCTCCCCGAAAGCTGTGCTGTCTTGGGGATTTCCCCCTGCCTGTCACAGAACACAGCAGGGCTTTTAGGAGGCAGCCCAGCCAAAAGCTTCCATTTTATACAGCATCTTTCACAAACGGCTACGCTGCTTTTATAAAGAGGTCACAAGTTGCTCTTATGAAAGCCTTTTTTTTTTTTAAAGCTTGTTACCTAGCAACTGACTGTCACTGACAAAATCGCATGTGAGTGTTTCTTTAGTGAACGTGGTGCACAGCCTCTTGGCCAGCTCTGTGGTGTCTTTTTGGGAAGTGGTACATAGGCGTATTTGCTGGAATACCTGCTCAACTGGCAGTTTGATTTGTTCTGGATTTGGGACAGGCCTTACATACACTTTATTTTATTAAATGCATCCCAGGAATTTTGGTTTGAAATTCTGAAAATGATTGCTCCCGTTTTTGATGCATCTATTATTTATGGCTTGTTCTTGCCTGCATACATTATTTAGGACCCCCTTTCTGTGTTGGGGGGGCATGATGTTTTTATGCACACACCTGATTTTACTCGCATGCCTTCTGTGACGCGTCAGGCTCAGAGAGTCGAACTGCAGTCACCCATCCTGTGAATGGTGATGTTGCGTCATGGAAACAAATCGGATTGCGTGACGTGCAGAACCCATGGGATGCATCCGCATGCCAAATGCAGACACTGCCTAGTGGGTTTTGGGGGATAGAACCTGCAGAATTTGTGATCTCACATAATCCGTAGATGTGAAACTATAGTCTTAGGGGAGAACTGGAAGATTAATTACATGAGCTTTGAGCAATTTAGAAAAAATGTGAAACTGTGTGTAAATATTTGAAATACACTTAAGATATATTGAATATTCAAGTTTAACTCGTATGTTTTATTATGTTATATGTCCTGCTACATTAACAGAAAGCTGAATACTCAATACAGACTGAGTCCTGTAGTCATTCTTATTACAGAATGAGTCCTGTAGTTATTCCTATTACAGAATGAGTCCTGTAGTTATTTCTCAGAGATGTAACTGAATATATTTAAATGTAATGAATCTAATGGTCACAACTCACTCAGGAAAACGCTGGCCATGATGATTGTTTAGAGAGAAGGAGGGCAGTGATTTATGCCAGAGAATGTGACCTTTCCATTACTGGTCATTCACGAGCAAGTGAAGCAGCAGGGCTAACTGAGTATGTGTGTTCTGCAAGGCGGCGTCCTGATTCAGGGCCTTCGGGACGGAGCAGTGGGCAGTCCATGTTTGGCTCGTCTTACGAGACTGTCAGTGGCTGCTGTCTCACTGCACTGTGGATGTCTGCTGTCTGCAGGCCTATCTCTTTAAGCCTTGAGAAGAGCCTCTCAGTCTGCTGCCTGGTTCCATGCACACAGCAGCGCCTCAAGACAGCTACCAGGCCGAGTGACTGGGCAGAAGATATATAGATCGAACCTTCTAGTGAATCCATTGTTTAAAGATTAGTATAATGGGCACAGAATTGTTTAGCTGTGACGCAATTCCGCCTCCATTATTCTAACCTCCAAACGATGTTGGTGTTATCCCTGAGCCGAAATGACAACATAATGTGAATTTATCAGCCTTGTTAATGTTTCTGCAACATAAGAGGCGTCTCCCTATCCTAGGATCTGCAGGCAAATGGCCTTCTGTTTCCCTCCAGAATGTTCCACTTGGCCTGGTCTAGTTTTAGTACAGGCCTGTGTTACTCCTGATTTTCAGGCTCACAGTATCACAAGAAACAGTCCTAGTCAGTCTTCATTGGGGCAAATCTTACTTGCTGCTGCTGTCATTGCATCGATGTGATGTGGGTTCAATTCCCATCATGCTTTGTCTGAGTGGAGCATGCAAGTTTTCCTACAGGCTAAAAAAATGGTACAGTCTATAAATTGCCTAATGTGTTTGGGTATGTGGGTATGTGCCTTGAGATGAACTGGGAGGGAACCACTAGGAACTGGGAGGAAGCAAAAACATGGACTTCTGGCACGGGGCTAGGAGGGAGGAAAAACGTGGACTGTGTGAGAGTCCCCAAGGACTCCACACATGTATGAGAAAAAAAGGCCTCATAGATGTATACAAAAATGCGATGTTGCTGCTCAGGGCACAGTGAAGGTTGACAGTACTGGCATGCAACTTAAATGCTGGAAGTCTTTGTAAGGGAGAATCTGCGTATTAAATCCAGGCCACTTCTTTGTGAGCTATTTCAAAGGCTCATTTTTATCATTATTGGCACCAACAGCAAAAGGTTGTGTTATTTGTTAGATTATGGAAATACGAGCAGATGTGTAGCGCTGTGAATTAAGATCTGCGCCCCCAAGGTCGTGGGTCCAAATTCCCTAGTCACCGGAGTAATCATCACCATTAGGCCCTTGAGCAAGGCCCCTAAGCCTGACTGACCCTGCTCCCTGATCCTCGTCTCTGCATCACTTTAGACCAAAGCTTCTGCTTGATAAATAAAAGTAAGAACATAAGAAATTTACAAACAAGAGGAGGCCATTTGGCCCATCAGGCCCGTTTGGGGAGAACTTTACTAATAGCTCAGCGTTGTTAAAATCTTATCTAGCTCTGATTTAAAGGAACCCAGGGTTTAGCTTACGCTACACTAGCAGGAAGATTATTCCAGACTCTAACTACACGCTGTGTAAATAAGTGCTTTCTCAAATCCATTTTAAAATGTTCTCCTGATAATTTCCACCTATGGCCACAAGTTCTAGCATTTAAACTAATATTGTAGTTGCCATTTGGCTGAACAGCATCCAGACTTGTTAGAATCTTATAGACCTGGATCATGTCCCCCATTAATCTCCTTTGCTCGAGGCTAAACAGATTTAGCTCAGATAGCCGCTCCTCTATGACCAGGAATCATTCTTGTAGCCCTATGTTGCACCCTTTCTAAGGCAGCAATGTCCTTTTTAAGGTATGGTGACCAAACCTGCACTCAATATTCTAGGTGGGGTTTACCAAGGAATTGTATAATCGTAGCATCACCTCCCTTGACTTAAACTCCACACACCTAGAGTAAGTAAAATCGTAAAAAAGCCAAGCAAAATTATAGCGTTGAAGAAAATCGACAGTCAAAGGGCCTGTTCCATGTGCCAAGCTGAAGCAAGAACACGGCAGTACATAAGAGGCAGCAGTCTCCCCCTCTACTGCATTTCACCTGTTATTCCTGGGCTTGGTCCCTGCAACCCTCCTGTATTAAGTGTCTCATACAGAGATATTTGCGGTCATTTCTGCCAGCAGAGCAATTAGTTTACAGGCAAATCAATGGAACGGAAGAAGAGTAAAATCCAGCATTGTTTTGTGGCAAGTTAACTGCCTCTGGGTGGGCCTGCTTGGAGAAACCTCAGCCGGATGAGAAAGACACACTGGCCTTGAGTGCATATCAGTGTATTAATGAGGCATCTAATGGCTTGTGAGGAGGGCAATTGGCTTAAAAGCAGCAGGAAATGACACATGAACTTTCCTGAAAACCAGGAGAATGTGGTTCCCTTTTTCCAGCCATGAACAGGAAAGTGTAGAAAGGCAGGCCACCATGCAGCTTTGACACGATGGAATGACAACTTTATTAAAATAAACTGGAAATGTGAGTTGGGGGGGGGGGCTGGGGCATCGCCAGCCAGTTGCTAAGAGTGAGGTGACATGTTCCCTGTGTCTGTTCCTGAATTTTCTGTCACTTGCCCATTGACAATGGCGTGTGTTGACAGTAGGAGGACTCATAGATGAGTCTGTTGGGGCCTGTTGCAGAAGGTGCTGGGGCAGTGAGGGCAGCCATCAGGAGGCACCGTCGAAGCAGTGTGTGATATGTTCACTGATTTCATCCCACCACAGGCTAAGCATGTCGTGCTTAAACTCAGCTGTACCTCAGCACATAAAGAAATGTGTGACTTGGCTCGTGAAGAGTTCATCATTTTGCAACTTACATTCAAATGGAACTCTTCTTTTACTAGTTGTGTGAAGTTGTGCTAATGTCAGTATGGTACAAATCTGTCCTCATACTGACATCACATCCCCCAGGGGATCTGCTGAAGAGTTCACAGCTGCGTGAGATTGCATTACTTTCATGTGTTTAGAAAACTGTTTTCTAAAACTGTGTACAATTGGGGATGGTTTGGGGTCATAGAAGTTAAGGACCCTGCAGCGATATCATTACTCGGCTAGTCAACTATGACCTTCCAGACATGCTATGCTTCTGAGCTGGACATGGCCCAAGTCTCCTCCCTCATCTTTAGGATGTAGGGAGTCCCCACTGGTCCAAAGACGTAACCCATTTGGGCAGCCAAAGGCTCTGAATATGTGCAGGTCTTTCCAAGAGCTCTTGGAAAGTGTCTTACCCATCCATCCATTCATCCATCCATCCATCCATCCATTACCGTAACCACTTAATCCCAACTGTGTAAGGGTTTAGTAGGGGAAAAGGGGTCGCGGAATCAGATGCGAAGAGACAATGTTTCTCAATCTTTCTGGGTGACCAGAACAGGGGTGAGGGCTTGACGACTGGTGACTTAGCGAGGGCCTCTGCCTGTGGGCTCTTTCTCACACTGCGGGATGTTGAGGAACAATGGCTGATGATTGCCCTGACGTCTTGAGCTCAGCCTTGTCGGAGCTGAGCTGACGGCTTTCCCCTGGGGGCCCTGAGGGGCCAGCGGTCTTACAAGGCACTGGAGTTATTAGGTTCTTTTCTTCTTCTGCTCGCATTAGTAGCCCCAGTGCTCTGGGACCTCAGGCTTTCCATATTCTGTGTTCTGCCAGGAGACCGTGATACTCTGCAAAGCCACCAATCAGCAAGGCACTGCATCTGCTAAGATGCTTGTGGGATTGAACAAGGACATTGGCTGTCTGGGCATCCCTGAAGAGAGGGTCCAACCAGTTTTGGGGCTGAGGGGACAGGGGAGGGGGTAAGTGGGGTTCAATGCAAGAGTCAGCAGGGTGTGGGGTCTCTGGAGGGGACAGGGGAGGGTGAAAATGGGGCTCCCTGCAAGAGTCAGCAGAATGTGGGGTCTCTGGAGGGGACAGGGGAGGGTGTAAATGGGGCTCCCTGCTGGAGTCAGTAGGGTGTGGGGTCTCTGGAGTGGATAGGGGAGGGGGTAGGCAGGGCTCACTGAAGGAGTCAGTAGGGTGTGGGGTCTCTGGAGTGGATAGGGGAGGGGGTAGGCAGGGCTCACTGTAGGAGTCAGTAGGGTGTGGGGTCTCTGGAGAGTGTGTGCGGCAGGTGGGGTGGGTGGCCCATGGGAGCTGAATCTGGCCACCGTTCAGTGCGATTCTGCTGTCACGCCGCTTTAATTATCACAGCAGCGGGAACTTTAATTAAAAATGTTTCCCCTGAACAGCCAACGGGCTCATAATTAAAGCTTTGCAAACCATACATTGGTCTCGCTGAGCTTCGCTTTAATGGTTTAATGAACAAGATGTGAGCTTATGCCGGTGTGAGCATTATAAAAGCAGAGTGGGGGAGATTGGCAAAGTCGTCCCACTGTGTCACTTTGATGAAAAATAAAAATTGTTCCATTTGGTTTAGTGTCGCGCTGCCTTTTATGTACTGGAAGTTCCGTCTTCCTCTGCTCTGCTCGAATCAAAATATTTACTAGGCTACTTTATTTCTGCGTTTGATTTGCTGTCCATATATAACTAAGGTGGACAAGAGTCACAGATAAGCAGTCAAGCCTGGAGTGGCCTAATGGAATCTTACTGGCTGGATATTAAAGACATCTTTCCCCTATTAACCTCCAATCAAGCAGTATATTGCCACTGATACTGTGATTAACCTCTTTTGGTGTCTTTTAAGCGGCAGCAAACTGTCTGAAGAAATGCCCTCAGTTGCGTTTCACTCCCATTGCATGCCCCTCCCCTAGCATCACACAGGCCACCTACGCACACCTAGCGGGGGCTCGCTTTATTCCCAGCATGCTCTGACCTCGGCCGTGTCAGTGTTCTTGAAACATTTATGCCACGGGGGAAGCGGAGAGCGAGCTGGGGGGTGGGGCGTTCTGTGTTTGGGTCCTGAATGGGTGAGGAATCGGGTCAGAAGCACATCAAACTGATCTTCTGTGTAGTTGGGTTGAAAAGCCTCATGTGTATTGATGGGGGTGGGGGAGCGTGGGGGTGGCCAATCCCTACCCTGAACCACTTACAGGCCCCACATTTCACTCGACAAATTAAGCACAAAATTATACTTCAGGGACTCAGAGACATACGTACTGCAATTCCAGAGAACCTCAGACAGGAAGCTGCCATAACACTATTTAAAGCAGGGGACACGTCATATGAAAGCTTCTTCAGCCAAAATCCCTATAATAACTACACACCCAAACTCAGCCCAGCAGCAAACTTCAAAAGAAAATAGCATTGGCTCTAAAATAAAATAAAACTGATTGAAAAACAGGAGATTACTTAAAAAAAGATTTCTCCTCCCCCTTTTTTCTTTCATTTCTTTCTTACCCCATGATATTCTTTTGGTTTCTTTATGCTCCTCCTTTTCTTCTTCATTTCAAATAAAAGAACACATGAAAGATTCCTTTGTGAAAAGCAAAGTATAACAAATAAATGATACTAAAACTCAAAGGTCTGGACACTTTAAACAAAAATACCAAAACGCCCACAAAACTGAAAATCAAATGAAATAATATCAACACATGTAATCACACAAGAGCAGAGAACACAACCAGCTGTGCGACTTGCTAAGTAAAACTCCCATAAGGGTAAGGCTTCTCCATTTCCAAATGAAATAAACCAAAGCTGGCAGACATATTCCCTCCCCCCTTGGGAGCTCACTTTAACGTTTATACACTCTAGCCCTGTCCCCTAACCCCCCAGCCCTGCCCCCTAACCCCCCAGCTGGCCTCTTGGCTCTTGTATCTCAGTGCTTTTCTTTTCTTGCCCGCAGGTGCAGGTGGGCACCTCTTCTCAGGGGCACAGAGTTGTGGGCTACATCGCCTGCACTCATCTGCACTCTTTGGAAGGTGAGACAGCACCGTGTGTGTCAGCGAGCCTGCATCTGGGTGTCTGTGTGTCTGCATGACTGCGTGTCTGTGTGTCTGCATGACTGCGTGTCTGTATGTCTGTGTGTCTGCATGACTGCGTGTCTGTATGTCTTTGTGTCTGCATGACTGCGTGTCTGTATGTCTGTGTGTCTGCATGACTGCGTGTCTGTATGTCTTTGTGTCTGCATGA
>JAODJW010000019.1:11203353-11213883 GCA_026777045.1 Hyperopisus bebe
CGGGGGGGGGGGGGGGGGGGGGGGGGGGGGGGGGCAAGGGCCGTCTGCAAGCAAGAGGGGTGGCTCTACCTGTGATAAACTGAGCGCATGGAGTTAAATGCACTGCTGGACTTTTGTGTAAATACGGCTTTGTGTGATATTAAGGCGAGTGGGACTTTTGATTGACTACTCTGCCATCTGATGGCTGATTTATGAATTGTGGATCACCAACTTTGTGCAGTCTCTCAGAACTGGGCCTGCCACCCTCACCGAGGGGATCTGCAGAGAAGCCCATGGACTCAAACCTTGCTGACCCATCATGTCATTTAATGGTGAAAACAACTGAAATTTGTGGCCAAAGCCTGTGACCCTCAGTAATAATAAGGATACTTTACTGACCATCATATGCGCACATCTACCCCTCCATGGTGAAGGGGTTTGTATATGCCAAAGATCCTAGGAGAAATCTTGTCAGGGGTAGTTGCATTTGGAGCCAGATGTGTGTGTGTGTGTGTGGGGGGGGCTCTTCGTTCGGCAAGTGCCTTAGGGTTGGACCTTCTCCCATGGGGTCCGGCCGAGCACAGTCCAAATGACCCGCATGGGATTGTTCTCCAATACCTGCAGGAGGAGCCATAAGGGTCCAGTGCATTGTGGATTGGGAAGCAATCAAAGAACCCAGACCCAGATTGTGTTTCGGACATGAAATATGACCTTTCTCGTGTGAAAGGAGTCTGGAACCAAGCTTGGTTGGACTCTATTCCACTCTGGACTTGCCCTGGGTGAGAGGCGTTGGGCAGGTGTAGATTTACTTATAGCCCTCCAGTTTGGCTCTTGGCACTTTTGGAGTTCACTACGGGGAAAAAGAGGGTCACCTCCCTTCAACTTCGAACTGGAGGATGGGCTCTAGTTGTCTGTGCTTATGTACTGAACACCAGTTCACAGTATCTAGCCTACTTGGAAGCCTTGGATGGAGTGCTGGAAGGTGTTTTGTCTGGGAACTCCATTGTTCTGCTAGGGGACTCGTGTGCAGTTGGGTGTAACGGCCTGCCCAAACTGAACCTGAGGGCTCTGTTAATGGACTTCTGTGCTAACCACAGTTTGTCCATAAGGAACACCATGTTTGAGCATAAGGGTGTTCATAAGTGCATCTGGCACCAAAGCACCCTAGGCTGCAGTTCGATGATTGATTTTGTAATCGTATCATCGAATCTATGACTGTATGTCATGGACACTCGTGTGACAAGTGGAGCTGGACTAACCACTGAGTTTGATTACATGATGGGGGAAAATGCTCAGTAAGTGTATAGGCTTTCTATCAGTAGACCCAAAAGTATAGTGAGGGTGTGCTGGGAGTCTTTGGCAGAGGCCCCTGTCTAGGAGATCTTCAACTTGCACCTCCAGCAGAGCTTGTCTTGCATTCCACACGAGGGCGGAAACATGAGCCTGAATAGGCAATGCGCCGAGTTTCCATGGCTGAGGCGATTGTGCAGAGCTGTGGCCGTAAGATACCTGTAGGGTACCTGTTGTGGCAGCAACCTCCAAACCTGGTGGTGGACACCAGCACTAAAGGGAGCCATCGGAAAGAAGCCTTCTGAGCTTGGTTATCTCGTGGGATTTCAGAAGCACGTGATAGGTAGCAGCAAGCTATGTGGAGTACAGCTTTGGTTTCAGAAGCATAAATTCAGGTGCAGGAGGTGTTCAGAGATGCAATGGAAAATGCCTTTCAGTCAGCTTTGAAGAGATTCTGGAAAACCTTCAGCGGATTCAGGAGGGGGAAGCAACTGTTGACCTCAACTGGGGATATAGTCAGGTGGTGGATGGAGTACCTTGAGGACCTCCCTTGACATGTCTTTCTAGGAGGCAGTAGAGTCAGAGAACTCACCAATGACTCAGAGGACTCACTCATCATGAGGACTGATTGACGTCACTGAAGTCGTCAAAAAACTTGTGGGTATTCAGGCTCTGGGGTGGATGAGATTCCTAAAAGCTCCTAAAAGTTCCTAAAGCTTCTTGATGTTGTTGGGCCTGACTTGCCTCTTCAACGTTGCGTGGAGGTTGGGGACAGTGCCTTTGGATTGGTACACTGGTGTGGTTGTCCTCAACCTCCATAGGAAGACCTATGCCAGGGTACGAGAGATTACTATCCTATATCATACACACATGAAGAGAAAAGGGCCTTCATTTTTCCTGCACCCCAGAGTAGTTTTTGGGGCTAAGGGCCTTGCTCAAAGACCTAACAGTGAAATGATTACTTTGCTGTCCATGGGATTAAAATGAGTGACCTTGTGGACACAGCCATAAGCTCCTGAGCCCCAACATGTGCCCTTGTAGTCAAATAGCCACATTTTTTCCTTTCTTTCGGTTTATTTCCTGTTTCTCAGTAGGCTTTACACTGAGCAGGTTAAATGACCTTGTGGCCAATCACCTTCTGGGCTAACAGACTATGTAAAAGGGACTCAACCACTATCTGGTTAAAAAATTGTCCAAATAAACCTCAACCTTCATGCCCTCAAAATGTTTTATTTACTGGCTGATGCTGTTTCCCAGTCATCTAACCTCTGATTACAGCAGATTAGGTCATATGTGATATTTTTCACAAAAGCTGACAAAACAGATTTAAAATGATATCTGAGAAAACTGAGCTCTTAGAGAATTACGGAAAGTTAAAGCAATCGAGATTAATATCGGATGAAATTAGTGAGGTTGCCACACTGGGGGATTAATATTCCGAGCCTGGGCCTCAGCACAATTTTATGATTAAAAATGCTGCCCTCTCCAGAAAAAAAAGCAGAGCTAACTCTATTTGCAGCTTTTGTGGCACAAGGTCAAGATTCACAGACTAAATGGTGAACCCAGACCTGCACCTGAAGTCTTGCAAAGCACCACAAGCACTTAAGGGCTTTAAGGTGTATCTGAAAATAAAATGCAGCCACCATTTAATGAAACTAAGTCCGCATGTTCATTAACAGCAACCTCACCCAGTGGGTACATAATGTTTCTTTAGTGAAGCCTTTATTGTATTATGTTGCCTGGTTGTTGCTGTGCATGATCACATGATTCAGTAGGCAATGTGAGATCCTCATTTTGCTCTGGGAAAGGTTTGTATTCACACTCCAAAGGGATCTGGAAAAATGGCATGTGGGTGTACATGAAACAAGAGGCAGCTGAACGTGCATGTCATCAGAACAGGGCAGAGATAAAGGAAGTCATGGTTCCCTGAGCTCCTACATGGCCTCAGGCGCTCCAGCTGACAGGCCTCCAGGGCTCAGTGTGGGTGGAGCTTGGATCTCTAACTGCCAAGTACACAGCTTGCATGTCTTAGAAGGCAGGGCTGTAGGGACTGAACAAGTTCAGCCAATGAACAAAGAGGAACCAAAACTAAATCAGAAACCAAAAATCAGAACCAGAATCAGAATCTGATTGCCAGACAGCCAAGTGAGGAGGGGCGTGGCCATGGGGAGAAGCTATATAACCTGTGGGTCCTGGGTAATATGTGAATGGATTCCTCTGATAAAAGGACACAAGGATGGAGACAGATTGCACTGTAAGCAGCCATGCTTATCTTAGTTACAAGCACATTACACCCCTTTTTCTACAGCCCACCAAACTTCTTCTTATCACAGGGTCACATGATGGATTTTAACCAATTGGAATTAAAGGCACTCTACCCTTTTAGAAAACCTATTTTAACCTTAGAAAACAGATTCGGCACACCTGAACCATTAAAATGGCAGTACAACTGTTTTGAACAGTTTGAATTATTTAATTATACAACAAACTTATTAACTTCAAGAAAAGTGTAAAACATACTTTTACACAGCTATATGGATCGATGGATGAATGATAGATGGATATGTGGACTGATGAACTAATGGACTGATGGAGATATGCTCTGCTGCTTTTGTAATAATTTTATTGACTTGATGTAGATAGGAGGCCACGTAGGGAATTATATTACCAGCTGCATTTAAACAGATAGTATTACCGCTTGCATTTAGTGCTTCAACTGTGGAGCTCATTAATAATTTACTTTCACTAAACTGGCCAATTATCTCATTCTGCATTTGCTAAACAAACTTCAATTCTGTTATGGGTGTGTTGTCTGGAACTCCTTCCTTCCTCACTTTCTGTTGTCTCTCTCACTCTTGTCTCTCCCTTTATCAGCAAGTGCAGTCAAAATGCTCTGTTCAGTATGAAGAAGCAATTAAAGAACTGGTTTGGTCGCCAGTGAATTATAGGCTCATTCCTGAGGCAGCAAAGCACTCCATTATACCTCAACTTGATGACTGTTCGGATGTAATTAACTTTTGCTAGATGAGATATGATCTGCATATCCGTGGTCTATTTGATTCCTAGTACCAAACTTTGGAGACTGAGATGAGCACTGTGGCTCTATAGGGACATGTGTCTGGATGCATGTTCTGACAGGTCCAGGGGGAACAGAGACATGACAGCCTCCAGTTTTGTGCCACATACATTTTTAATTACTCTCACTTGAAACACAAACATTTTAGGGGAAAAAAGGCAAGACAGTAAATAATTGGTGAGAGGAAACAGAAACATTTGCCAGTCTGCCTGTCCCCTGCCTTATGGTCTGTGGTGTCTTAGATGGGCTCCAGGCATCCGGAGACTCTGGACTGGATTAGCATGTGGAAGATGGATGTATATAACCAGAAAAAAAAACATTGAAAACTCTTGGACGTGGTGGAAGTTTAAAGGAGGGTGCAGGTTTACCCTCTGTGACCTGCTTATGGTTCAGCACCAATGCGTCTTTAAAAACGGAACAGTAAGCCAGCCAGTCAGCACTGATACATAGGCCTTACTGTTTTGTGAGAAATGGCCACATAATACCAGTAGAGGGCGTCAAAATCACACATAGTGCTTTTTATCTTTTAATTTAAAAAAAAAAAATTCACTGTTTAAATAGCAGAAGTTGTCTTAGCTCCTATATTTTGGTATCTCTTATTAGAGATAAAACTGAATTCATTAGTCCTGGATCCTGTGTGAGAAACTGATCTTAATTTAAATTAATTCTCATGTAATGTGTCCTACATCCCTCCCTGGGGGGCACAGTGGGGAGCAGCTCACCGTCAGGACTGGGGGTTCTAATCCAAATGGGTGGACGGATGCCTCTCACTCACAGGATGACATTTGGATTACCTTATGACTTCTGCTTGCCTTCAGAGAAGGGCTTTTAAGGATAGTTTCTCTCTATTAGCTTGTTGGCATGTTAGGATGTATGTTACAGGATGTGCATGAAAAACCTGCCTCCCATCTCGCAGGAGATGCCTCAGTACGCTGTGAACAGCTGGATTTCCTCCTCGAGTGGGGAACAGAGTTCCGGAAAGCCACATCTGGCCCAGCCCAGGATAAGGGCCTGGAGGACCAGGTGGCTTTTGACGTCATTCTGGGGGACCTGAACTTCGACAACTGCTCTTCAGGTACCAGTCCATGTAATGGGCAACGGCGGGCCACACTGTCTGAGGAGAGATCCTTGGTTGGAGAGATCAGTGTTTGTGGAATATGGTGAAATATTGTGGGAAAGGTGAATTGTTGTAGGACATGTTATATACCAGTTTAGACCCTTGCCGTTAGTTGATCTAAGGTGTGCAGTGCTCATAACTCAGCGTTTATGCAGGCCATAGGGGTCAAAGTTCATGTGAGCTGTCTGAGGCAGGCCCTGGTCCTGAAGTGTCTTGTTTTTACACCTTCCTCCACTCAGAAGACAAGCTGGAGCAGCAGCATACGCTGTTCACGCATTACAAGGACCCCTGTCGCACAGGACCAGGCGAGGACAAGTCGTGGGCTCTGGGTGAGTGTAACAGGGGGGTCAGCCTGGCGGGGTGAACGGCGACAGAGAACGCGCTGCCAGACACTCTGTGCACCAGTGAGCACACGTCTGCACCAGCAATGCCAGCGATGCACATACCTGCTGCTTGTTGGGATTTCGTTGTGCTTCGCGAAGCTCAGGTGTGGTGATGTGTCTCTCCTGGCAGGTACACTGCTGGACACCAGTGGACTGTATGATGAGGAAGTGAGCTCACCAGAAGGTCTCCAGAAGTGAGTCTGACACACGAGTATATACATCCACATACAGATACTGATAGGACACCTATATACTTACACATACAGATACTGACAGGAAATTAATAAACTTACACATACAGATACTCATAGGAAACCTATACAATTGAACACTTGTGCACATGGATGCATGAAACACTCAGAGTAGTGAATGTAATTGCACATATACTCTTAGGATATGAGTAAATATTTATACTCTGATACTTGTAGGAGACTCAATTAAGTATATATATTATAACTGAATATATATTCAGTGACTGAAAACTCATTTACAGACATCCTTATTATTTTAATATCCAGCCCATCAGTTCCTTATTGTTTTTTTCAAGGGTGATGGAGAATGAAGATTTGAGAAAAGAATACTTAGTGTACCCCATTAGCAAGAACCAGTGTCCCAGGCAGAAGGGCCAAAAGATTCCGCTGAAAGGCAATGGAAGGCGGATCGACTACATCCTGTACAGTGACGAGGGATTGCAACCAGACTGGAAAGTGGTACGTTCCCATTATATAGTGCAATTTCCTCCTGACATTTTTATATGGGGAAGTTGGTTAGGTGTGGGTGTAAGTACACTCTAAACCAACATGATGCATGTCGCTACAGACAGATGTGGCAGATATTTCTGCTTTCGTATGAAACTGGCATTGTGAAAAACCACTGTTCTCAAATGATTAAGTGTGTCATTCACTATGTGAGGGTTTCACTTTGTGTACGTGGGGGCCTGAGTGCACGCGAGTGTGAAGACAGCTTGTATTCATATTGAGGTTTCTTCCTTAAAGTGAAAAGAAACAATGCATTTACTCGATATAACAATAACAATGGTGTGAAGTGGCTTGCAGGAGTGTTCTAGTAGAGCTGTGGAGCAGATGTACTGTATCTTCAGGTGGAGAGGGAATGTCATGATCAGATTTAGTTTACAATCAGAATCAGGTTTACTGGCCAAGTTCACACTAGGGTTGAGCACTGAATCCTGGTGCCGATACGATTGGTATGTACCGGATCGTACTACAATACATATTTTGGGGTCTCATTTTGATGGCACTTAAGTGCCTGAGCTGTAGATTGAAATATTTGAAATGTCTGGTGTTCAGGCAACAGAAGCATCACTGAAACTCACGTGTCATGGCTAGTTAATGTCACATTAGCCCTGATGTCAGCAGATGCCTACAGTTAGCTAGTAGCTACCTTAAAAATGGTTAAAATGGCTAAATCTAAACAGTCAAAAGGATTCCGACACCAGGACATTGGTATGTAAATTTGTCACATGTTTTTTATTTATTTGTATTTATATATTTAACCCGGGGGTAGAGCGATGGTTAGCATTGTTGCTTCACATCTCTGGGACCAGGGTTCAAGTCTCCGCTGGGGTGCCATGTGTGTGGAGTTTACGTGTTCTCCCTGTGTCATTCTGGGCTTTCCTCTGGGTACTCTGGGTTTTCCCCCACAGTCCGACAACATGCTGAGGTTGATTGGAGTTCCCAAATTATCCATAGGTGTAAGTGTGCCCTGTGATGGGTTGGCACGCTAGCCTGGGTTGTTCCCTGCCTTGCGCCTGTAGTCTTTGGGATAGGCTCCAGAGCCCCTGCAACCCTGAATAGGACAAGCAGTTCCAGAAAATGGATGGAGGGCAGTGTGTGGCTCAGTTACCTAAGTCTCTGTGCCTGTGATCTGAAGGTCACTGGTTCAAGTCTGGCCTTCAGACATCTGCGTGTCCTAGAGCAAAGTATGTCCATGGGCACTGCTATGGGTGGCTGCCCTTTGCAGCCAGCTTGCTCTCACTCATGGACAGCAAGTTGGGGGAGGCATAAGGAAAATTTCCCCACAGGGATCAATAAAAGTATCCATTATTATTATTATTATGGATGGATATTTAACCCTTGTGTACATACCAACACCGATCATGTTTACAGCTCTCCTGGGGTCATGTGATTCAATGTGGAGGCTAGTCCAGGGTCATGTGCTTTTCAACCGCAACAATTTACTACCACATTTATGCCAAAGTAGCTCAAAATTAATGTTTTCTGGTCATTTACTTGTCAAAATCGTATATATTTCCACTCTCTGTATCATATTCCACATTCACTGACTATTTATATTAGTACCTGTACATACTCTAAGTATGTATATTTATATATTAACCACCTCATCTCTCGAAGTCTGGCACCAACCACCAAAGCAAATTCCTTGTAAGTGTGAACGTACTTGGCAATAAACTCGATTCTGATTCTGATGGGCAGCGTATGCCCAATTTAGCTTGTGGATAAAGCACAATAATGGATTTTGATCACAGGACCGTTTATGGAGGTACAAACACTGATTTCAGTATATTTTGAGAGACATATTTTGCCTGGCAGCTATTATGAAACATTAAAAAATGTATAATTGTATTTCAATAAGAAAATTATTTTAAATGGATGTAAAGTTTTATATTCTTGTAAAGTTAAAATTATTTTAAAACAACGTAAAAAACTTAGTTTCTTCAGAAACTGTTAGTGTACTGGAAAGAAGTATTCAAGAAAAGTTATGCACAGCTATGGTGATATGTGGCTTCGTATACAGCCACGGAAAAAAATTAGACCACTCTATATTTTTAAACAAATCTGCATTTTTAAATCCTGGTTTAATCGTGGTCCTGCTGGGAGATGGCTACGCATCAGGGAACCACACATGAGAATCACATGGAATGACACTTCTCATGGTGCAGGGATTTCCAAAGCAGAGGTTTGCTGACCAAAGAGGGTGAGATGGCAGGAATATGAAGAAAGAAGGAAAAGGTTCCTTGAATTGGGTTTGTCTACAGTCTGAAAGCTAATTTCTGTGGAGCCACTGAGCCTACACATGAAAACGCCAGGAATTCATGCTGTTCTGTGAATCAATAAAACTGCTCCACATTCTATGATTGACAGCACTCAGAGCCTATTAATATCACTCAGAGCACCTGAGGGCCCAATCAGACTGTAGGGGGGTATATTGGCCTCCCAAATGGCTCCACCACTGCGTTTCTGGAAAAGAAATTTAATTTAAAAGTCATTCAGAAGACACTGATAGCTATGAGGCCAAGCATAATTAATGTGTTTATCATTGCGATTTACATATTACCAATAGTTTTGGAACACCCCTCCAAATCATTGAATTCAGGGTTCCAATCACTTCCACAGCCACTATTGTATAAAATCAAGCACCTAAGCATGCAGACTGCTTTTACAAACAAATAATGGGTTGCAAATGGTATTATAACAAAGTGGAAGCAATTGGGAACAACAGCAACTCAGCCACGAAGTGGTAGGCCACCTAAAATCACAGAGTGAGGACAACGCATGCTGAGGTACAAAGTGTACAGAAATCGTCAACTGTCTGCAGAGTCAATAGCTATAGACCTCCTGGAGAACAATACTTGCCTGACTGCATTGTGTTAATGGAGGGGGGATTATGGTGTGGGGTTGTTTTTCAGGGGTTCCTGTGAAAGGAACTCGTAATGTTGCAGCATTCAAAGCTATTTTGGACAATTTCATGCTCCAATCTTTGTGGGAACAGTTTGGAGATGAACCCTTCCTGTTCCAACATGACCAGTGCACCAGTGAACAAAGCAAGGTCCATAAGGAAATGGATGAGCGAGTCAGGTGTGGAGGAACTTGACTGGACTGCACAGAGCCCTGACCTCAACCTGATAGAACACCTTTGAGGTGAATTAGAGCAGAGACTGCGAGGCTTCTTTGTCCAACATCAGTGCCTGACCACACAAATGTTCTTCTGGAGAAATGGTCAAAAATTCCCATAAGCACACTCCTAAACCTTGTGGACAGCTTTGCCAGAACAGTTGAAGCTGTTATAGCAGCAAAGTGTGGGCCGACTCCATATTAAAGCCTATGTATTAAGAATAGGACGTCGTTAATGTTCATGTGTGTAAAGGCAGGTGTCCCAATATACTTTTGCCAATATAGTGTATACATAATATAGCTGTTCTGTTGTCTACAAGTCATTCTGTGACTAAAAGGATTAGTGTTGAATATAGAGGAGATCATAAATGTGATAGAGAAGGAGTGTCCATTGATGGTGGATGTGTCCATACAGTATGTATGGAGGAGGAGTAAATGTATATGGAGTTGGTATATATACAGCTCGGAAAAAAATTAAGAGATCACTCCACATTTTTAAAAAATCTGCATTTTTGTATCCTAGTTTAATGCTGGTTCTGCTGGCAGATGGGTACACTGAGTGGCAGGTTGCTGGCAGGCTGAAAATTTCTAAGACAGCAGCACGCATAGTGAATTAGGTGAAGCAAGAGACACCGGGAACGTGGAAGTCACTTCTAATGCCAGAGATGACCGTCAACTTATCTGGCAGTGCTACAGTACATGAATTGTAGGATGACATTTAGTGCCCTTCAATAAGAATGGGAACATTAAGTGGTGTGAAGTGCACTGCTAGGACAGCTCCTATCAGGCTCCTAAAAGCAGGACAAAAGTCTT
>JAODJW010000019.1:11268389-11281485 GCA_026777045.1 Hyperopisus bebe
TTTTACAGAGTAAATGGTAAAACAACAGCTGTCTCAGCATTCTGAATCTTACCTCAACTTTAGCATTGTTTTTTGTGATCAAGGAAAAGTGCTATCAAGTTGGGGCATGATTTAGTGATGATACTGCATTTGATCTTAAAGGACACGGTCATTATCTTCTGATGCCACAACTGGTACCCTGAGAAAAGCACTGATCTGAAGATGCGGTAAGTGCTTCTTGTTGTGGTAGTTTTCAGTGGCTTAACCATTGGCGCAGCGAGACTTGGGTGATATATTTGATCACATTTGAATCAATTGAATTTTGCAGGATTTCTTTTTGTGTGTTTTTACAGAGTAATTGGTAAAACAATTAAATGGGTACCCTTACATGGGTTCATTTGGATGTGGAAGGAATTTCTGGAAGTTTGTTGCTCAGGTGATAGATTGAGTTCGGGAGGGAGTGATGTCTGGAGCATTTCTTGCTTCTCTGATCTTCTGTGACCTTCTCTGAGATGGTAGGCCTTTCTAATTGGTGATGGAGCTTTTGCTCTTCTCCCTCCTTTCTTGCACTGACCTGTGCTTCACGAATAGATTTCACACGCAGGCATCATGTGTAGGCTTCACATTTTCATTTATTGTCAAAATACTCTCATTTAAGTTACCTTAACTTGTTATGGTAGAGCAGTAACATTTGTTGAAACAATTTTTATACATCATAACTATAAACTCACCTGCTGTGGAAACGTAGACCAATAGAAAACTGAGGTGCAGTGAGAATTTTCTGTTTTTTTTTTTTCACATGTAAACCAATTTCACACTCCATTATGGGGTATTCCAGCAAGATATATCCATTTAAAAATATACTTAGACTGAGACAACTTGTCATTCAGTTATTCATTGTAAACACTGAAATTCATTTTATCATAACTATTATGTTATGTACACCTGCGTTATGAACACTTGCGTACACTGAAACAACTCGATTATTTTTTTACAGTGTACACACTTCCACTGCTAAAACAACAAAATAAATCCATATGGCCTATTTTAGGTTTAGGTGTACACTAGTGAATTTTCTCTGATCAGACCTATACATGCAGATATTTTTTTCAGTGAACAAAACAATGTGGAAATGTCTGAAAAGGCTAAAGGTGAGCTTCGTCTCATGTATAGAAACGATAGGGATTACGAACTGAAAATTCGGAGGGCCAGCTTGTTTGTGGAAAAACACCAGCAGTCTCACTAGGTCACTTACGAAAGCAAATGTACCCCATAAGCAGGGTAGTTGTAAAAAATTGCCACTGTTCACCCCGCTGTCAGGAGCAGCACCAGCACATTACCTTACCTTATTTAAAACTTTTGACTGGGTAAATTAGGATTGTTACCATCTTGTTACTCCTCTGCCAGACCCTTACCCTGGAGGATGGGCTACTCCTTTTAATCTGGATCCTCCCAAGGTTTCTTCCATCCAGGGAGTTTTCCTTGCCAGCTTGCCCACTGGGGGTTGTTGGCCAGCGATAATGCACTTTGAGACAATGTAAACGTGGAAACGTGCTGGGCCACTCTTACCATTAAGACTCCTACCATATAACCTCTTACCAGGCTATTCTCTTCCCCACATTACACAGGAAGAACATGCAAACCCCACAACCAAGGACCCCATACCGTCTCTGACATGCTGTATTTCTTTATACATTCAACAACCTCATACACATTATTTAATTCTAAATTAATGGATTATTAATAATTTATGTAATTATTTAAATACAGTGGTACCTCAGAATTCGAATTTAATCCGTTCAGAACTCTGGATCGAATGCTAAAAAGTTTGAGTTGTGATCGAATTTCCCCAAAAGAAATAATGGAAACCCAATTAATTGGTTCCCGGCCCCAAAAAATTACACCTAAATGTGTTTTTTTTTGCATTTAAACACAAACTGAACCGGATAAAACAAGAAGAGCATATACTGTGCTAAACATCTAAGCACATTTATTAAAGCAGTAATTTGTAAAGTAAGAAAATAAATGTATCCACACAATGTGTCCTGTCGGAATATATGTTTTCAGCTAGTAAATACATGCACAATGCCAACACAGCAAATGCGAAGCTGAGACTGAAGTGTTACCCTATGTTTCCGCTGAGAGACGTGCCTAGTGACTCATTTCCCCGCGCATACAAGTTATCTTAGGTCAGCATTCATGGTTTGACTTCTGATTCAGATCGAGTTCTAGGTAGTTCTGGCTGGTTCGACTTTTAAGAAATTCGAGTTCCAATGAGGTCGAGAACTGAGGTACCACTGTACTGTGAATAAATAGAATAATTACAATGCATGGTACATAAACGAATGTTTACATCTCATTCAGTTGCTTGAAGGCAATACCCATGGCTGCATGTACTGAACACGAAGAGAAACTTGTGCATTGAGAGCTACCGTGGCATGTAGTCTGAACACTTCCCATCATCATCCTCATTTGTCCCCTCGCCTTCCTCTTTCTCTTGTGTAGATCCGATGTACCCTTTTGCAAAGGCTGTTAGTGAGCAGTCAGTGAGAACATGCCCACAGTGCCCTTGTGCTACTGAAGTGTTTCTCTGTAGCACCTTAGGGCTCTGTCCCAGCAAACTCTCTGGGAGGTTGATGGGCACAAAGGGCTGATGCAAGTCAGGAATGATCACTAAGTGTCTCTCATTCAGGATACTCTCTGTCTGCTCACTGTCCTCTGTATCCAGATCTTTCAGTGCTCCCAGTGTCACAGACAGCAGGTTCACATCTGTACAGCCTTGCTCTAGCTCCTCCTCCACATCTTTTTCATGTGTCTCAGAACCTGAGTGCATACTAGTAGGCATGGCCTCCATGCAATCCTCATTTTCTTCCACAAGTTCTCCTTCCACCAAAAGTACTGAGGGCAGAGGAGCTTCTTTTATTTTTGATGCTGTTGTATTTGAGGTACCAGAATACTGTGGAGCAATGGTGGTTATGGAAGTCTTGCAATCTG
The DNA here is from genome assembly GCA_026777045.1 of Hyperopisus bebe. NCBI lineage: Eukaryota > Metazoa > Chordata > Actinopteri > Osteoglossiformes > Mormyridae > Hyperopisus > Hyperopisus bebe. Next base: position 11,271,363 of record JAODJW010000019.1, read on the forward strand.
CACTGTGAGACACCTTGCTGGAGCTTGATATATTGGAGAATCTCATAGCTCTTTCCTCATAATGATTTCTCTGTTCCATCTTCTCCTGATAGCTCTCTTTAAATGGCTGCAGCTCTTCTGTTATGCTTTTTCTTGTCCTTCCTATTTCAAACCTTACAGGGTCTGGGAATAGTATTATGGAATCTTCTATGAAGTAGGCCTTCGGCAGGGAGGTCTGCACAAAAGGAGACAGGAGTGGGAACCTATTTACTCTCGCTCCTAATTACACTGCACCTTGAACATCATGTTTTGTTTCTTGCTTGAACTGTATTCATTTTTATTGGCAAAATTCAGTATTTACCTAATTCAGCTCAAGCTATTTTGTTAATATAAACTGGACAAGAATGGTATACATCTGTCTATGTCCATTTTGAGAACATTGACCAAATTGGGCTCTTAGGGCTGCAATTAAAAAAAAACTGTCTGAACGAATGTAAATGTTAACGAATTTGCAAGAGTGAGATCCCAGGCATTAACAATCAGGTTTTAAACCCAGGACACACTGGCTGAGAGGTGTGTGTGTGGCGGCTGTGGAGCATATTGATTTTGATTTCAAAGCCAATGTTGGAGCAGCCACACTGCCTGCCTCAGGTGCAGCTCGCAGCAGCGTCGCCTCATCTAGAGAGTCGGAGTGGTGCGTATTTTTCACATGTGCAGTAAGCGGTTGGCAGCAAAAATAGACAGTTGAAAGATCTGTTGATAGTCACACTAACATCATTACAGCAACATTACATAACTGAAACCTTTCACCACATACATATCATAGACATGAAGAAAAGTAATTATTTTAAGGCACCAATTGCCTGTTATTAAAGGAGAAAGCAGAGGCTGCATGTGTACTATATAGTCAGAGCAGAAAACCCAAATGCAGGCTATAATTATATTATGTTGATAGAACATGAGGTGGGGCGCAGTAGTTTACAGGTGTGTGCTCTCTCTCGCTGGTAAACAAGGGCAAAGAAAAATCACCAAAAATATACAGGGATTGCTGTATCTATACCGCTTTATCCACCCGGGTCTCGGGGGACACACCATTCAATTCTTGCTTTTGAATTTGAATAGAAACTAAAATAAAGAACTTGTTTTGCTCAAGTCATCTGCGTGCTAATGAATTTTTCTTTATGCTACTGAAAGTTGTACCCTACTAGCCACAGTGCAGCCATGAATATGGCTTTTCAATCCAAATTATTTTATATTTATGACAAATGTATTTTCATTGAGGGCTTTTCCTTTCGAAAAGTCTGCTGAAGAATTATTCTAATTTATGAGTGAGGGAACAAGGGAGCGAGAGGTTGCCAGACAGCTCAGTGTAGCATCGGCAGTAATGATGAGCTAGAAAGCAATTTTCGATTTACCAGTCAATCTATGTTCCTTCCTTCACCTATGGTCATGAGCTCTGGGTAGTGACCAAAAGAATGAGGTTGCGGATACAAATGGCAGAAATGAACTTCCTCTGCATGATGCTTGGGCTCAGCCTTAGAGAGGGTGAGGAGCTCAGACATTCGGGAGGGGCTCAAAGTAGAGCCACTGTTCCTCCACATTGAAAGGGGCCAGTACGATACCGTGAAACACTTTCTTTGTCGATTGGTCATGCAAAATGCCTGCCTCAGAAACGATACAAACGCTACCTTGAACACAGTTGCAAAATAATGATAGATGATAATTTAAGCAATTCGGCAGTCCCAAAAGTAAGGGACCGGGTGGGGTGGAAAAACAACCTTAGATTGCTGTCCCTGCAACCCAACCCTGGATAAGCAGCAGAAAATGGATGGATGCATGGAGAAAGGTTGCCTACAATGTGTATAATAACTAGAAGTGTAAGGAGAGTTGGTAAGAATTGGGAGTGGTTGGTAAGGATAGATAAAGGCACCTGGATTACATACAGTCATGACTCTTACCAGGACCCTGGGATGGCGCATTTTCAGGTTACAGAGGTAACCAGTGTAGATGAGGCCTAGGAGAACAAGTCCTCCCAGGAACAGCACTATAACGAATAGCACCAAGAGACCTGGAACTGGCCGTAGAAACACAAAGAACAGAAAGAAATGTCATTATATCACTTCAGAGAGAGAGAGAGATAAAAACTCTGACGATACACAAGAAATATCCCCAACTACACTACAGGATTAATATTGTAGCGCCAGGCAGACCGAGGCATCGCAGTGGTGGTGAATGACAAAGGGACATTGCATTGTTTTATTATAGTCCTGAGAAGGACTAACACAGGCACTAATCAAGCATTGTAACCAAATACAATGAGGGAAACACAGGGAGGTGCCAGAAAATAAGGTACACACGGTAGGTAATTTACACGATAACACGAGACATGCGAGGATCAAACAGGGTACACACAAGACAAGTATTAATAATAACAACAATAACACCACCACGAGGGGCTATTTACAATGTCTCAGCATGGTGCTACAATACATCAAATTTACTAGGGCTTGATAAGTTAATTGTACTGGGAACACAAGATTTGTAATAAGGGATCCTTAATCCAAAGAATAATGATCCAATTTCTGAAACTTCTGCAGTGCACAGGGCAAACGATAAATTTTGCTGGCTCACTGGGAGGATGCCCGCTCTGCAAGATGGGCATTCCAGCCCTGCTTAACCCTGTATGTGTCAGGCAGTTTAGCAGTTCTATCTATGGAATCTACGAAGCACCCTCCAAAATCTACCTTTCTAAATGGTATGACTGCCTCACCTATGCTCTGAGCAACAGCGCTCGTAAATGCACATGTCCAGCCAGAAGGCAAATACTGCTTGGAGTCCAGTGGCGGGCGAACTTGCACACAGTACTCGGCTCCAGGCTGCAGGTTACCGAGTGTGTAATTCCATTGTGAGGTCCTGACCGGCGTGGTCTGTGAGAGACAACAGGGTTCATTACCAGTTGGCTAAAAGTTATATGAACACTGACAGGACATATTACAGTGGAGAACATTCAGCCTGCATGAAAAATAGGTAGCAGGACACTGAGATTTGTCAATAATAATAATAATACAAAAATAAACTGTAGGAAAGCAACTACATATTTGATAATGGACAATAATATAGCATAAAAGTTGTATAGGAGATACATACTTACATTATGTACAGTATTATTTATAAAGACTTCATTGCGTCTGTATTATATTTCAGTTTGTGGGGTGTTAGAAGGCAGTTTCAGCAGTTATTTTATTACCTGTTGTTCTGATTTATTAAGAAAAATGGTAAATTCAAGTGACTTGTATATGATCTCAGTTAGATTTTTTTTTCTTCTTCTGGGGAATTTTATGGCCAGTTGAAGACAATTGCCACAGCCCACCACAGACAACTCAGGAGGTCCAAGAACAGCTAAACAAAACAAGGCATTAGGATTTATTGCACACGCTCAAAGAAAGTCATGTTTTGCATAACACAACCACATACATAATAATAGTTATACTAATATAAATTAGTCAAATTTTAAAATGACTGTAGAAGAAAAATTCGCCAAAGTAACCAAAATTCAAGTTCAGTTCACCTTATGATTGCAGTGTGGCCCCAGTACAAGTCATACAAAGCACATATTATACTACTGCATAACGCGTTGTTTTACAACGCAATATATGATAACACCGTATTATATAACCAAAATTTGTTACATTTTATTATTACATAATGCAGCACTGTTACATAATGCATTATTACACATCTTAAAGTATGTGAAGCTGGCATCTATCCTGATTTTTAGCTATAACCTACCCCAAATAGCTGGAAAAACCTTTTATGTATTCATATGTATTCAGCAAAGTCATATCTCAAGCATGAAACAAGCCAAAAATATTGCTAGTCTCACTGTCAGTACGGTAAACGTACAAGTCAGTCATTTACTTGTTAATTACTAAGATGTACAAATAAATTACTAGGACAAAATGGCTAGTAGGTCAAACAGTTTTTAATAATGTAAACATGTTTAATTTTCAGTTAAATAGCTGGGTAACTAAAATGTCCCCTCAATGGAATAAAAACCTATTGTTTTGACGTAGTGGGGACCATTTTTTTGGAATAACCATTTTTTTTTCAGTCCCCACAAGGAGAAACTCAATTTCATAAAAGATCTGTGACTGCAATCAAAACTTAATGACAAAAATCTTGTATTTTGTTTGGTCACTTATTATTGATGTTAAGGCTGGGTAGGTTAAGGTTGTCACTGTTGAGATTAGAGTTCATTATTTACCAGAGAAATGAATGGACAGTCCCCGCAAAGATATGAATGCAAACATTGTGTGTGTGTTTGTGTGTGTGTAATGGAACTGCATCCCGGTAAAGAAGTTTTGTTGCCTTATGGCCTGTGCTGCATGGAAAACAGGCTCTAGGCTGTAATATTGAATTACACCCCTACTAAAAAGAGTTTGCATAATTTGGAACACTGTTTTGGGTCATTGTACTGTTATAGGATGAAACTGACTCCATCCAAGCGCCATCCGCAATGTATGTCATGGCATTGCAGAACAGAGTGATAGCCTTCTGCTTCAACTGCTCTTAGATTTCTGTTACCTCATACAAAACTCCCTCTTTACCAGCACCAAAGCACACCCAGACCATCAAAGTGTAAACATGGCTTTTTGTCATGTGCCTAGAAGAACAGAACCTCGGAGTATCCTCAGAACTGTTTAAGATGACACGTGTTTTGTAGGTACTGATTAATAAAGCTGCCAACTGAAGACCTGTGAGGCATATGTTTCTCAAATTAGAAACCCTGATGTTTTTATCCTTCTGCAAAGTTGTGCACCTGGGCCTCTCACTTCTCTTTCCATCCTGGTTAGAGCAGGTTTGCGCTGTTCTGTGAAGGAAGTGCTGTGCTCCTTTTTATATATCTTCAGTTTCTTGCTAATCGCTTGCTTGGAATACCCATTGTTTCTCAAAGTTTCTGAGAGTTCTGAGAGTTTCTGAAGTAAGCTCTCTCTTTATGACCATTTTGAGACCATAAAACCCCATAAAAGCTGATGCCCCATGTAGCCCAAAGAAGACCAGTTTTATTGCTTTGATAAACAGCACAACAGTTATCAGTTGTGCTAATGTAACTGCACAGGGTCCCAACCTGCTAAGCCACATACCATCAGTCCCAATATAAAAGTCATCTTACTGTCAGTCCAAGGTGTAAAGGTCTTCCAGCGGCTCCAGGAAGACTCCATCCCATTGTGGAGCGCCTGGACCATAATATCATACTGCAAAAAGACATCCTCCAGATAGTCTGTCAGGTTCATCTCTGTATTACTGGTGGGGGGAAGGTACCCCTTATTCTTGCTGTAACAAAAGAGTTTTGCAAAATGTTACTCTGTAATAGTGCAGCTTATTTTGATGCCTAGTATTTGTAATGAAATATGTTTTTAACAATGACATAGTAAACACAGAATAGTAAACAGTCAGCAACTTGGATTTGCTACATGCATTATATCCATCCATCCATCCATCCACCTACCTTTCTTCCATAACTGCTTATCAAGGAAAATGTTACTGTGAACTTGAAGCTTATTTCAGGAAGCATGGGGCACTAGACTGGGGACATCTTGGGGGGGATGCCAGTTCCTGACTAGGCACACACTCCCTCATACAATCATATATGCATTAATCTTCTAACTGGTTATTCTGTTCAGGGTCATGGAGGGCTTATCCCAGGTAGCAGAGGACATAAGGCTGGGGGTGTCAGTATATCACAGGACACACACACACACATTGGTGTACCTATCTAAATGGGGACCTTCCATTCTTTTCTATGGGGGAAAACCCTAATCCCATCTATGAAACCTGTAACCTCTACCCAGCCCTAACTTTAACCATAAGTAACCAAACAAAACAAACAAAATATGAGACTTCTGGCATTTGTAGTTTTCTGATGGCATTTACAGATCTTTGTGGGGGCCTGAAATATTATTCCCGCAATGTCAAAATAACAGCTTTTTATTACATCGTGGAGAACATTTGTGCACCTAGCCCTCTCAGTTCTGTTAGGTTTGACTGGTTAAAGCCTCCACTTTTAAAAAAACATCATTAGTATAACCAAAGGTCCTCAGGAGGGAGTAACCTTAAATAAGAAATTAAGTTATACTAAAGGTCTTCCAATTGTTTTCTATTTGTCCCCCTTCACCTAACTTAAATCTTGAAGGAAAACATCCTGAAAAGTTTTTAACAGACAATTCTTGCTATGTACCCTAATGCCTCTAAACTCCAAACACTAAAATAAACATATCAACAAATACCATAAAAAGCATGCATCACTCAAAACACACACGCATATTTTAAAAACTAAGACACTAATTAAACATTATTTATTAGTTATAATATTCAGTTTAAACAATGGGTAACTCATTCTGAAAATGGGACATTACTTTAAACTAATTTTGTAGGTGGCATCAAGGGGAGTCCCTGGTCCTGGTTCCCATCGGAAAAGGTGTTCAAAATTCATTGAATGGATACTTAAATTCACAGGGGCTGGCAGGCTGTTCAGAGCTAGGAAGCAAGGTTGCACATATAACGATTACAAAAATATAACTGTTTAAATATAAGACACATGCTTATATAAAGAGTTCTATACAGCAGCTTCATACAGCTAAATAGAGCAACAGTCCTACCGAGATATATTAAGGGTTTCATGCCATAAAGGATTGTAACTTATCAAATTATCAACTTGGAATATAAATAAGCCAAAATAAATTCAGGTTCGACTTGATTACGGTTCGAACTATTACATGTATATATATAAAACAAATAAAAATAAACAAATTACACAACATATATATACACACAACAAATAAAAAATAAATAGAAAAAAATAAAATACCTTGTAAACACAGTTGCAGTAGGCAAATGGTTATCAGAATATATATAAGGAACTGAAAGAAGAATCAAGCAGACGACATTAAGTCAAACGATCGTACTGAAAAATGTCAAGGACTTCAATAAAAAAGACTTTTTAAAATGAAGAAAATTACGGTAACACTTGATGGGACACGAGTAATATAGTATTATGCTATTACTTAAGTATTAATTAAGTATTAATTAACCACAAACTAAGCTACATACTGATCTCGTTAATTCATCATTAATGAATTGTAAAGCATGTTTTATATGAAGCAGTTACTGTATCTCATAATTCTGTAAACAATTTTGAACTACTGAGGGTGCTCCTGTAAGAAAAAGTAATTAAAACAACTTAGATGATGTTCGTTCATCATTAATGAATTGTGACGCATCTTTTATCTGTTATCACTAAATATTTGTGCCCCGTCAAGTAACGTGTCACCGAAATTACGAGAAAGGACTATGATTTCTAAAAACAACGTAACAAATGAATATAAGTAAAGCCATTTCACTGCTAGTTTTAATGGTAATATGACAACAGTACGATTAATATTTGTACTAATATGTGTATATAAATTATGCCATGATAATATGTAATACTAGTTGCAAAGTACATACAAATCGTGATATCTGCCACAACCCTGAACAAACTACTCATTCCCGCAAAATTCCATCACAAAATTCAGTACACGTAATATGTCGACAACAATTTTCACATTATCCTAAATACGGTTAAATATATACATTTACAAAGGTATTCACCATTCCGGTCTCTTCTCGCGATCTTGCTTACTGATTATTTTTTACAATCCACTCTGCTGTCGATTTCCGGCCCAGGGGGTAGCGGAAATGTAGTCGAGTACAGACGACCGCTTCCACAGAAAACCCAGTGTCGACGCGTGTATCGCTTTAAGAATAATCACGTGACCGATAGAGTGGCGGTTTCGCTTGTTGGAGTGAAACATTGTTGTCCGACTTCGTGTTATTGTCGAGAGTTGTGTTAGTGTCTGGTAATTGTAGTGTCTAGAAATTGAACCTGCAGGAAAAAAAGACAAACTTAGCATTTTTGGGAATGTTTTGACATTATGTCAACCGATAACGTAAGTGTATTTTACAAATGAAACACCATTTCCCCAAAACTTATTTTCCATGATCAGTATTTGTTTACAATCACATTCGTCATTGCATAGCTCCTTTGAAGGTAGAGTCAGAGGGTACAAGAACAACAGTACCTTTAAATTTGTCTTGAAACATTTTCAGGTGACTGAATGATAAGAATGAACTTTATAAACTAAATTTTGGAACTGAATTGTGATTATTTTACTAATGAAATTACAACTGAAATATTTTCATTTTAAATATTAAATGTTTAAAAGTACATTCACATTAAATTACAACCCCCAAATAGGGCTATTCAAGCATTACTTAATGTAATGCGTTTTCATTCAAGCATTACTAAGTGCAATGCGATTTTACTCAGTTAATGTAATTCAGCGTCATTTTTTGCATCAACGACTTGTCATTAATTTACTTCCATAAGCATTACATTTACTAAAGTGAGCCCACACTTTTGAACGCTTTACCCTGTCATGATCGACGAGTCTTGACGACTGGAGAGGACAGTATATATAAACACGCACCGACGCAACTAAAATGTGATCGAGGGATGCCTGCAGTGTCATCATCATTAGGCGATGGTTTAGAATTATAAAACACCGCTATGTTACGAGTGCTTTTCCACTGCAACAGGTACGGTACTTATGGTACGCTACATTCCGTTCTTTCCCCTCTCTGTCTCTCATATTATATATAATAGTTTAGTATACCTATGTTCGTACATTGTCAAAGTAAGATATACATATCCAGAAATTATTTTTGTTGTTAAAGTACAAATATAAGACAATGTTTCTTGTGCAGACATATGTGCTTTTGAGTTTTTAAAAATTGTAAAGCACATTTTTGCAGTATTCCCCAAACCATTCATTTTTAAAATGAACAATTAAACATTTAAGTGTTTTTAAATTTAAATAAATTCCACTCGAATCAGCTTATATTCCACTGTATTGAAAATATTGATCATGCAGGCTGATACTGAATAGAATTGTATTGCATTGCAGTAACAGTTCAAATATCGCCAGACATCGAATCGCTGCCTTGCAAAATCGAAGTCAATCCAATCCGAAGTCAATCCAATCCAATCGTAGTATAAGTGTGGAATAATGACTTTCTTTCACCAACAAAAACTCCGCCTTTCTTGACTCATAAGACGTGGGCACGCAGGCCTCGCTTTAAAAAGATGGTGTAATGCTTTTGTATCGAACAAATGTAGATATAATTTAAACAATGAATAAGATTTACTTTATATGTAAATGTAATATTTCAACTCTAACTAAAGCAAAGCCCACAGTCCCAAGCAGCAAATGAAATACACGTGTGCAGCCGAGTTTAATGGTAGAATTTGATCCCATACGTACAGAATTCGGAGTGCGTAAGAATGTAAGCATAGTTAACATAACAGTATAATAACAATCACCTCGATGTGTCTAATGCACGAAATAAACACAAATATCAACAAACCATTAATAATGTTCAAGATAAACCACGTTAAAACTAACATACAAACCTCCGCATTTAGCAAACAAGCAAGAGTGGCAAAAACCTTCCGCGTTTGGAGATTTACGGCGTAATGTTGACGCAGTAGCGCTTAGAAACAGTTTTTGGCAGTTAGCAAAAAAGGGCAGAACACCTGTTTAATGTCTAATGGAAATACGTTGCATACTTTTCGCCCAAAGAACCTATATAGCTTACAATGTGATACGACTACATATGTCGCTTTAATTGCTTTTGTACTTATAAATTTTATAAAGGGTCAACGTTTGACTTCGTTTCTTAATAGTAGATTTGAAATACTGAGCAGGAACCACTTTATCCGTTATTGTTTCCTAGAGGGATGAAGAATTACAGCACACAGGAATTAAAATAGTCTGAAAACGAAATGCACAGTTAGCCAATTGTCATTTATTTATCATTTTGATTTAGGGTGTATCGGGCTTGTTCTTAACAGAGATAAATTTCTTTTGGCTACTGTTAATTATATCCATAGCTAGCCATTCGAGTGATCCTCCTAGTCTCCGCAACAGCTACCACTGCTGTCCAGAGAGCCATTAAACAGATCTTGAAGATGTCATCTAAACCGACTTGTCTCATAGTAGCAAGTGGAGTTCCACATGGTTAGTTTACATACTAAAAAGAAGAT
>JAODJW010000019.1:11290710-11317069 GCA_026777045.1 Hyperopisus bebe
CTGAAGCGTTACCCTTTGTTTCCGCTGAGAGACGTGCCGCGTGACTCATTTCCCCGCGCATACAAGTTATCTTAGGTTGGCGTTCATGGTTTGACTTCTGAGATTCAGATCGAGTTCAGATAGGTAATTCTGGCTGGTTCGACTTCTGAGTTCGAGAACTGAGGTACCAGTGTAATTATCATTTTAAAATGTTCCAATATGTTCTTAAAAATATAGTCCCTATAAGGACAGACCGTCTGGACAGGCTGCTCACTAGAAGCAGCAAATCTTAAGTTACTACAGAAACCGATCAACAGAGTAAAGAGTCACCAGCTTTTAATACACTTCCCAGGCAAAAAAAGGTCACCATTTGAATTTAAATTAGCAAATAATTAAAACCAATGACTGGATCATTATTACAGCTCAGCTACATTATGCAGCAGTAAGGTGAAGCCAGCTGAGTACCTGAATCTACTGAATGACCAGGGTATACCTCCATCCAGAATCAATGGATTTTTTCTTCCCTAAAGGCATGGGTATATTCCAGGGTGAGAATGTCTGTGCCCCAAAACCAGCCAGAAGAGGGAGTGGGAGACCATCAACACAGACCTCGTCCACTTGCTAGAAGGGAGCAGTGGAAAGAAAACTGGAGAAAATAGGAACCATCATTTATAACTACGGCATAGAGAGATTTGAGGTAGAAGAGAACACAGAGAATACAGAAAGGTTCTACAACCCAGCCCAAGTCCAGGAGGCAGCGGGAGATTGATAGACTAGTGAGGGAAAGAAGACAACTGAGAAAGCAGTGGAGGAAGGCCACTGAGGTAAAAAGGGAAGGTACTGATGCACTGCAGGCTGCTTCCACAGGGATTCCTACAACTTTGTTAAAGCCTCTTTAGCATGGAAAAGAATACCCATACCAGTCCTGGAGGAGCACCTGAAGAAGACCTACTCTCACGACTGGAGGCATGAACCAGTCACCATCCTGGACGGCATGCCACCAATTCATCCACCTGAATACCACATGGATACAAGGCCCCCCACATACAGCGAGGTGGAGAGTATCGTAAAACAGGCAAGATCAGCTTCAGCTCCTGGGCCCAACGGCATACAGGCTCTATCAGAACACCCCTGGAGTTCTGAGATGCCTATGGAAGCTATAATAAAGATGCGGTTTGGATTGCCAAGGAGACCAGCTGTCCACGAGACACAGACCCAGGTCTGATCAGGCTGTGGTGGGCAGAGGGCAGAAATACCCAACAATGCAGAGGTCCGCAAGTGATAATGCGTCCTCGTGGTTTGGGCCAGTGGCCATCTACAAACAACCCAGAGAATTGTAGTGCCGAAACAACAGGGATTGTAACACCCAGTCCTTCTTTTGAAATATTTGGAAACAGTGCCATGACAAATGGGTGCCATAATCAAAGCTAAAGCAGTCCAACAAAAAATTCAAATGACAACTTTTTTTTTGGCCGGGCAGTGTATTAACATGTTTAGTAAAACATTAAAATGCTTTAATATAGAACTATTATTAGGCTGTCAAAACTGCATGTGCAGTTACACAAAAATAATCATCACCGTGACATCCCTAGACCAATAAGAAAATAGTATTTACCAAAGTCATGGTATAAGTGTATATATTGTAAGGACATATTGATTTCAATGCAGGAACTTCAGTTTGTTCTTTTTTTGTTCTTACTGTCATAAAGGAAATACCTTGCTGACAATGTATATTAGTGATCTTTAGACAGCATTGTTCTGTTGATGCCTCATGTTTAACACATGCATTCATTGTAAGGTATTTAATATGAATATTTAATTTGGTCAATATGCTAACTGTTTTTTGGCCTCAGATGGGGAAAAATACCATTAATTCTTCAATAACAGTTGAGAAAAAGACAGCCCAAGAGCGCATGTACTTACTAGGCAGCTGCGACGAGGTCACTCAGTAAGAAGCATGCAAATAGTTGCCAGAGCTATGATGGTGACACTGACAGGGTTCCCTGCTGGAGCTGGAAGACAGATGGGACATTCAGTGGATACATGTATAAACTGGGGCTTCTGTGCTCTTTGACCTGAAAGTAAGAAAAAGCCTGATCTTAATCTAGCTCACTAGCGATGTAAGAATTGCATGTGCATAACATGCAATGTTGCTATTAATATCGCACACCATCCAGCCCTATAAAATACTGCAGCCATTTTTTGAATTCAGTACAAAATATCCTACCTCGTATTGTGATGTGATTCACCACCCGTACCAGTTTTTATGCCAGTGGAAAACCAACACCTTGAAGTACTTTTGGTTCTCCGAGAAAGTAAAGTACCTGGTGCGGTGGATGGGAACACTTGTTTGAAACTGCTCCAGAACAGACATGAGAGCTACTGTGGGGTCCTGGAAATCTTGGCCAGTTACAGCCACCACCTGTTGTGTACTAGGAGCCAATCTAATTTAATTACAAATTCCTAACTCAGAGAGTCACTTCCTACCTGCTGAAGAAGAGAGGATATTTCTTGCCTAAATGTTGCTCTAAAAGACATTCTGAAGTGAGGTAGTAGCCCATTAACAGGGGCACAGCTGGGGTGCAGTGGCTGTGGGCTCATCAATTAGACCTTAAGCGATTGTCCTAGTCTGTTTTCCGAGACCACGCCCCCCACTTGATAGAGAGCTGTGATTAGATAGCGATTACATTTCCTGGTGGCAAGATTTCAGCATATACTTTTCAAAAATGAAAATGAGCCGATGCAGCAGAGCAAAGATGGCCATTGCACTTTGGTGTGATGTGGCACAATTTCATCTATAAATTGTGTATAATGTACACCCTTGTAGTTGTTTTTATGGATGGTAAATTGAGGAAGATGCAAGTCAGTGAAATGATTGTTTTATTGTTCATTGTGGTATGTTCTTTTCACGACATTGACTGAAATGTAATGCCTCTTGTTCATCACATTTCCACATAGGACGGCTTCTGTATACATTGCATTGATTGTTTTCCCCTGCATGACAAAGTCGTTTTTGCATTTCAAGCTGGCAAAAAATCTGCTTCATACTGTAGTTTAGAGACAGTGTTTAGCTTAAGTGCATGTCCTCAGACAAAGGGAAAACAAACTCTACACACAAAGAGGGAAGAAGTCGAGATTTAACCTCCCAGCTTGGGAGGAATGAGTATTGATTGAACCTGTTTGTGCTCAGGTTAGCGTTAATGTTCGAGTATTCCTTACCATGTGACTGCATGGTGGTCACAGGCACAGCATTTACTGGTGTGATGACAGGACTTTGGGTAAATGGGGAGTTGACCAATGAGATGGGGGCTGAGTAGATGATGTAGTCGCGGGTCACCAGGGTGTCTAGAAAAACGTCCTGCTTGGCTTGTTTACAGAGTGATGGGCAGGTCTGAGAGGCCAGAATGCTGATACACAGATGTACCACACACCTTACATACATCTAGGGGAAAACAGAGAGGGTTGGAGTGGGGGTTGGGGTAGGCTATCACAAGAAAGTAACAGAAGATGTACATTTATGTATACCTGAAACGTGCAGCTTTAAAGTATGTCACAATGGATTTTTACCGATTTTTTAGCCCTATTTATGCAGATTTAGGTAAATGTGTATTGTACTGTGTTGTTTCAGTTCCGTATTGCTAAGATTATAACTGACAATCAGGGACATAACTTGATTTTTTTGTGTCTTTTTTAAATCTTAATTTTTTCAAACAATAAATATTCAGTGCTTTTGAGATCAGATGTAAAAATAAGGTTAGAATGTTACAAAAATATTGGGAATTAGTAGCATTTTGTGAATTAGAACAAAGAAAATCAAGAAAAAAAAACATACCACATTTCCTTTTATATTGATGGAAGCTAAGTTAATTTCGTATATATTCACTTTGGGGTCACTGGATGCCAATTCCATTATTCCACTGTTATTCGTGCAGCTGAGAGAAAAACAGGCGTCATAAGTGTTTATCCATTAGTGCGGTTTATGAAGAATGTGGGATGATGCAGTATGTGCATGTGAAAAGTCCCCAAATAGATGGCAAATAAAATGATCTCAGGGGTGCCATGAAGAGGGAAAGTCAGGATGGATTCTAAAAAATGTGGAACATAATTGGATTGGTCTGGTTTGGGGGCCCAATATTCTATGTTTTCATTGGATCCAAAATTTCTAGCAGCAGCCCTGTTTCATTCATAAACTAGCCTAATTAAAATAGTCTTTCCAGATTTCTTTTCTTTAACATACCACCAAAGACTAATCAAGCCCCTGAATCTTGGAAACCTTTACTTCCCAAGAAACCCATATATCATTCCCACTCCCCCAAACAATCTGTAAGACTTGGCAAATATTTACTGGATACTATAAATGTATATTTCTACATGTAAATTCCAGTTGTTAATAAATATCAATATCAGTGAATGAGACAAGTGCATGGTTGTACTGAGTAAATCTTGTAAATTGTGACAGCAAATGTTTTTAGGTGGAAATAAGCAGGCATACTCACCCTTCCTCTATAATGGGTTGAGTGACTTCAAATGTAGGTGTGCTGGACAGAACACACGTGTCCACAATCAGCTCAGCATGGCCCACGGTGTTATTGGAGTAGACATACATGTCCAGGACATCCACCCTGCCTGCGCGCTGGACAGAGGCCCTTGCTCTTCGCTGACGGGTGTTCATCATTGTCCCCATACTCAGGGGCCCTTCACCAGGACTGTAGAACTCGAGGCTGAAATGAGGAATGCCGAAGGTCTCCTGCTCTGATGGTAGGTTGACGAGCTGGGGGTTATCTCTGACCAGACTCTCACGGAAGCGACAGGCCAGCGAGAGAACAAGTGAGGGATGGCGGCTGATGGTAGACAGAGGGTGCACAGTCCGTAATGTATTTGTGTAAATCAGTTCTGAGCCTGAGTGCTGTGGAGATATGAAGACACACCATGCAAGCATGAGGAGAACAGTGAAATAAAATGATGTCTAACATTCAACGGTAACTAAATTGAGGTGACAAAATGTTAGTTGCCAAGTATGAGTCAGTTTCTTATATGGAATCATGGGATGTGGAGCAGAGGACTCCCTGGACAGGATATCAGTCCATCACAGCACAGGATGCTTGTACCATCACACACTGATGGCAGCCATAAGTTCACAAACAGTGCAACCTTTGCATACAGACAGACAGATCTAGATGGTCTGATTTTATAACTCCAAATGTGCATGGCAAAAATACTCCCCACTGGGCCATACTGGCAAACTTTTGTATTTTTTACAATGTGCATTAAAACAAACAATTTTGACACCCATTGAGAGGTTTGCGCAGATTGTCAGGAAGCTCAAGATGTCTTTATCACACAAAAAAGAAACAGTGATTGTACCACAACTTTGGTACCGCATCCTGTCAAGGAGATCACTGCTGTCACATGGGTGTCGTTGTGGGAAATGGGACAGGATGGATGGTTGAGTTGAAGGTCCGTAAATGAAAGGCGAGGGAGAGAAGTCACTGGAAGTATAAGATGCATTTCCTTTTTCAAGCAAAGCAGCACTGTATGGAGATGGAAAGACATTTTCACCATCTATGAGCAGCAAGTCCATATTGTACAGCTGAGAGTAAGTATACGACTAAAGTAAGGCAATAGCTGTGATATAAATGTACAGGTTGTAATAATCTAAGTATTTCCTAGTAAATACGCACTGAGGGTGATTCAGTGTAAAGCAAGTAAGAAAACTGGTGCTTTGGGTACCTGTGCCACTGGGTAAAATATCCATAGGCTCTAACAGAGATGGAAACCAGAGGGAGATGGTTAGTGTGATTAGTCATCATTTATATTTCAATAAAATTGTTTTCCATCAGAATTCATCCATGAGTGGAAATCAAATAAAAGCCACGCCAAACAAATAAAAAATACAGTAGAGATTCTCTTACTTTGGTCAATCCATACACATCTGATGTCAGACTGTGAGCTGATCACAGAAACAAAGGTTTGTTCATTTTTAATTTTACTTTAATCTAAAATATTAATAATACCATGTTAATAGAATTAATGCAATGAAAGGAGCTACCCAATAAATATAAAAAACAGTTAAGATGGTGTCATACCTCTCAGTATTTGCAGTAAAACAGATAGGTAGCAGCTGAGGGAGCTGATTTGGGGCTCTGACCCAGATGATATTGATCGATGCCTCAGCACCTGTATTCTTACCACTTTCAAGTGGTGATACCCAAAGGCCAGGAGGACCAACAACAGCTATCTCTGACACACTGAAAAAATAAAGGAGATGAACATATACATAAAGATATTGTAAACAGCAGCTAGAGTTACATTTATATGCATTTCTAACATATAGAAATACAAAGTAATATACATGATTCTTAAAATTGTTTACATTGCTGAATGTATCAGTGATATTTCTCAACACCATTTGGATGACCTTTAACTGTTTAAATACGAGCACCATTCAGAATTAAGAAAAATGAATAGAGATGAGTGTCTTTCCTCACACATCAGTTTCTAACTGAGCAGTGACTGTTATGTTGATTTCCTCAAAGGGCAACACTGTGAACTGAAACCCATCTGGCGGAGTGTGTTCTGTAAATACAGGAATGGCTGAGCAGGATCCCAGCCCAGCTGTCACTGAAAGACAGAGAGGCAGTTAGACTACATTCTTATAGGGGTACACTCACATGTACAACTGTACAAAATAAACACAGACTGTGAGGAAAATTAAACACATTCAAGTAACTTTTCAAAAGTTCTCCATGTATCCAAATGCTCCACACATTTTATCAATATCATGTTTTTTTATTTTTCACTGAAATGGATAGATTGCTTTTAATGTATAATTTCTGCCTTATGGAATCCATTTAAGGCAGGGGTTCCAAAACTTCTTCCCCTGGGGACTCAAAAGGGACATTTGTCATCTGCCTGGGATCCAAACCCATATATCTCCCAAAGAAATACCACTACATGTTAATGATATATATAAAAAAACACAAAGAGCCAAAAGTTGAACATATTCATTTTTGATTCAAGACAAAACATGGCCGGCATTGAACAATTATAGCATCCTATATGTTTCCTCACCTCCCACTCCACCCATGCTCCGAGGTGGATAGTTCTTGGTCTGGTTTTTACTTTCTGGACCTGAACTATCCACCTCTGCCCATAATAAAGGCTGAACACTTAACTGTATTTATAACTGCTATTGACATTACCACCAAGATTGCAGATACTGATATTCAGTGCAAGTCCAACCCTGGCAATTAATAACCAGGGGTGGGGGATTTGCCTGAAGATTCATAGTGCCGTGTCTGGGCAACTTCACCTTTCTCCCCACTTACGGGTGGCTCTGCCCAATTGTAATGGGCTGCGTTTCCTGAAAAATTCTTAATGCTACATCACTTGTAAGTTCTACCTTAAGTTGTCTCTTAACAGTTGATCAACAAAAGGCCTGTGATGTGATCTACTTAGATTTCCAGAAGGCCTTTGATGTTGTCCCCCACAAACGGCTCTTGTTTAAAACACTAGAAACAGACCACTCTGAATGGACAGAAAGTATCCAATATAATGAAGGTTCAACATAATGATGGCATAGTGACCAATCAAGATGCACCGCACCACGTATACCACCATATTATAAATGAAACTTTTTGTGGTCAGTCAGCGACCAGCCATGACCAGGACTGTAACCCATTTTTGGTTGCGACCCATAGTTTGGGAACCCCTGATCTAAGATATTTACTACCGCTAGCACATTTTGTACACAATCAAATGAACCACTATCCTTACCATATCTGCCTTAGATACCTAATATGAGAAATACAGGTCTCAACACTATCATTCTTATGTGTTTGTTTTAAAGAAGGGAAAATACCAGTGACCTATGATATTTAGTATTTTTTTAAAACAGGTTCTTTCCATGGTTATTATGTAAGATGCCTTTAGCAGCACAATGGTGCAGCTCAGCACAGGCAGCTAGATGGTACTTACTGTCTAGTGTGTTACTTTCTTACTACGCTGTTGTTGTCATTCATGGGTTTCTGTCTGTGCTGTGCACAAGTATAATTTTCACCATACACCGTACACTTCATAATAAAAACTTTGATCCCTTGAATCCCAAACGGAGGGCCGTGATACCTGTGATGGACAGGTGCAGGGGAGTGGCGCTCAGTGCTGTAGTATTGTCATGGATGCCTTCAAGGCCAGTTTTGGGGAAATCTTCCACTGTAATCTTCACTTCATACCGGCCCTGATCCCCCCCTCCAGTATAAGACAGCAGACAGTCCTGCCAAAAGAGGAAGAAAAGAGTGAGCTTTATTTCCAGAGGGATTGGAGAGGTGAAACCGTGGGAGAAGAAGAGTATAAGAGGGCAAGATTATGCATGAAATGAAAGACGTTTTGAAGATCCTGACACCAGAGTGCCCTGAGCTTCACAGAGCTCCCCCTGCTCACCTGACTGAGCTGCAGGAACGTGGGTGCTGTTTCCGCAAAGCGACAGCAAACCTGATCACCATCTGCGTCTTTCACACTCAGGGCAATGTGGCGAGCGCATCCTGTACTGACCCTGTCAAAGAGATACAGAGACATTTGCCTCGTGCTGGTGTCTGCAAACATCTGCACTACAAATAAGTATTCTGGTGGATATTTAAAGAGCACGCATAAGCTGTCTAAGGGTAACTTATCGTTTAGCATATGTAGAGTGGGCTGTATACCATGTGTCTGTCAGCAGGATCTGCAGAAAAACTGATAATGTTTTATTAGCGTGTCGTACCTGAGAGGAGGTGGGAGAGCCACAGTGGGGGCTTGGTTTACAGCATGGGTGCCAGGGTGAACAGACGATCCTGACCATATCTGTAGGGTCTCATTAACTTCCCTGTGCAAAGATAAAATGGGGCAGTAATATTTGACTGGTTGTGTAACAAACGGTAGGCCAACTGTGTTGGTCAGGCACATACCCCACATTCATGGTAGACGTGTAGGTGCTGGGCGTCACATTCTGCCACTGACAGAGACACCAGCCTGGAGCAGGAAACAGGCCCTGGAGTGGGGGAATGTAGTCTGGCCCAGTGTCTGCCATTTGTGGGAGTGAGGGACAGGGCAGAGGTGCCAGTATGCTGTACAGAGCCATCACCTGTGTAAGGAGGGGCGCATATCAGTCCATCTCAATTGTATTTCTGATCATTCATTCACGGGAGCACAATACTTTAGATTTTACAGGACAGAAAATGTTTTACTTTAGCTTGGAGGGTATTAAGACCATAGAAGTTCATGTGATGCTCAAGTTCAAAGCAAGGTGATTCACCTTTGTGCCATCCTTGTTTCCCAGGGGCATCGTGTTGACCACTGTGCCCAGAGAGGTGGACTCACAAACTTTGCTCAACATGAGAGCCACTAAAGTGACTCGCACTGGCAAATACATCTGGACTGCGCTCCAGCACATTGACAGCTCAATGGAATAGGATAGGTGTGACGGAGGACCTTGGATTACAGGGCAGAAGAAAAACTTCTTGGAAGGAAAAACAGAGACATATTGCTTCAGTGAAAAGAACATATTTGTAAACCCTACCAAACCCATAGCCCAAGCTTCACAATTTTGTCTCTCTGCTTATTCATATATGGTGAAATGGCAATATTAACTTTGACTTTTATGCAACTAGTGCTGCTCAAGGCATTCTGCAGTTGGAGGAATGCAGTCTATCATTCCTAAAACAGGTCTAACACTTCATGTCCCTGTTTGCTTAATCAATAAATAAGAAAATGAAACTAATACGAATAAGTACAATTATTTTTGATAATAGATTGAGATCTGTTCATTTATGTGCGGCAAACATAAAACTGTAAATAGGAATATAATATAGTCTTAGTTCTTGTAGTTTGCACACTAACCTAGTGCAAAGAGGAATATATTTATGATGCTTATCTTAATCCTTGTCACCAAGGGCATAGAAGAGGGTTTCATATTGGGGGGGATAAATTTAATGAGTTAAATACAAAGATCCAGGTGCAGACTAACCATTGGGAAGTAGGCAGATCTTTCTTCCCCAACCCTGGCATTATATAGTCTATATACCAGGGGTGCCCAACCCATTGGTCGATCGCAGGAGATGATTAATGGGTAATGTTTTAGTTCATTGGTGGCCAGCTGGTTGATTGTGATCAGCAAAATATACCAAGGGGGACCCTCCAGTTGGCGGTAAATTCTTGGATTGCCTTTTTGTTGCCAGTCCACCTCTGCAAATTAAATATTGGGGGTTCCCATCCCCCAGTTCCCCCAGTTCCCCCAGTTCCAATGCCCCTGAGCATTATTAGTACAGAATTTTTAATATTCTAAATAAATATTATCAATCAAACAACCCTAACTAGGGATTTCTTCACTAAACAAGACACAAGAAAATTAAGTGTTCACGTGTGATAGCATAACCATATCCTTGTACAGAACCTGCTAGGAAGATGGCTGGATGGATTTGGCACATTGATATTAAATTTATTGTTTTTAGTGTTCAAGCATGACGTTCTTGCTCATTCAACATAAATAAATAAACAAATCCATGAGTATTTATCAGCATCTAGTGATAAAACATCACAGAGGTATTATCTGTACTAATGCCATGATAATGACTTTATCAGCACCATTTCCTATTGTGATATTATGACATTGTATTTTATATTTTTTATGATTATTTATTATTTTATATTTATCCTACCTGGAAAAGCCCAAGATGAGTGCAATCTATGAGAGTTGAATCGTACTGCTACTAACAATGTTGTGTTCCATCAGGGCTCCTTCTTAAAAAAAAAAAAAAAACAATAACCTTACATCCTTCCCCCTTTCTTTTTATAGCTGGAATGCTTAAGGGAGGTGTCAGACAATTTTGGTATACAATGAAAGAGGCAGAACTGGACTAACCAGTGAGGGAAAAACATGGTATTTGTATGATATGGGAAGGGCATAAGTGTATTATATCACTTGTGTAAAACTTTTATGGGGATCTATTTATTTTAATGGTGTATTTAATTTCACTTGAGGGTGTGTGCACTTCTCAGCCGCTCTGTTGATGTTCTGCAGTATCCACATGAATGCGCAGAGGTGGCCATATAGGTTATAAATTCTTCTATGCCTGATTGAATGTTCTCATTTTCATACTTATTTATTATGTGGTTTTATATAAAGTAACATACAATTGAGAAAGCAGGGTCAGACAGTCCCTAAAACAATTTAGGGCCTTGCTCAGGAACCCAACAATGAAATCATGCTTGTCAAGCATGGGATTTGAACTGGCAACCTTCTGATCAGAGCACAACCAGCAGAGACGCATACCATTTCCTTCTCTACTCATCCACTGCGTACAGCCAACAGAGATCATGTGTCATAGCTACATATGAACAATGCCAAGTGGAATTTCTGAAATCCACCTAAACCTGAACTGCTCAACTAAAATTTCCTGCTTCTTTTTTTCAGGTGTCAAAAACAATAGAAGATGGAGTGCCAAATGTCAAGCGCTTATTTTCATGCGCAAAAATACATTCTGTTTCACATAAAGGATTATTTATTGACGAAATCAAGTACCCCCTTGCCACATTTTGTCCACAGAAAGACAAATCCGGTTACATTTTGTCCATGAAAGCATGAAGACATCACTTTCTTTCGTACACAGAAATCAAAAGTAATGATTCACTTTGTGCACAAAACTGATGTCAGCACCACGCATTTTGTGGACAGAAGGCTGAATGTACATGATGTGGACAAAAATATTGGGACATTTGGCCATTACACCTACAGGAACTTTTATGTCATCCCATTCTAATTCCAAAGGCATCAATATGGAGTTGCTCCCCTCCCTTTGCAGCTATAACAGCTGCCACTCTTCTCGTAAGGCTTTCCACAAGATTTTGGAATGTGTTTGTGGGAATTTTTGCCCATTCATCCAGAAAAGCATTTTTGAGGTCAGTCACTGATGTTGGACGTGAAGGCCTGGCTCGCAATATCCATTCTAGTTCATCCCAAAGGTGTTTGTTGGGGTTGAGGTTAAGGCTCTGTGTGGGCCAGTCAAGTTCTTGTAACCCAAACTCCCACTTTATAGACCTTGCATTGTTCACTGGGGCACAGTCATGTTGGAAAATAAAAAGGCCCTCCCCCCAAACTGTTCCCACAAAGTTGGAAGCACAGAATTGTCCAAAATGTCTTGGTATACTGAAGCATTAAGAGTTCCCCAGTGCATGCTGCAGATCGCCGGCCAATGATGCCATATCATCCGCAAAAAGCAAACACTTGATCCTGAGGCCCTCGACCCGGACCCCCTCTGCCCCTTGACTTAGAAATTCTGCTCATGGAAATTATGAACAGAATCGGTGACAAAGGGCAGCCCTGACAGAGTCCAACACTCACCAGCAATGAGTCTTACTGATGGCAATGCAAACCAAGCTCTCAATCCATTTGTACAGGTACCTGATGGCCTGCAACAACGGACCCCATACCCCATACACCTGAAGCACCCCTCACAGGACCCCCTGAGGGACATGATCATATGCTTTTCTAAGTCCACAAAAAACATGCAGACTGGTTTGGCATACTCCTATGAACCATCCAGTATCCTTGTGAGAGTCAAGAGCTGGTCTAGTGTTCTATGGCCAGGATGGAATCAGCAATGTTCCTCCTGGATTCGAGGATCGACCAACAGACGGACCCTCCTCTCTAGTACACTGGCATAGACCTTCCTAGGGAGGCTTTTTTAAAAATTGGCGGGCCCCTGTGGGCCAGACTCTGGAGGCTTGTGAAAAACGGGAGCAGGCCCCCGTGGGCCATACTCTGGAGGCTCTGAACAAGCAGTGGCCCCTTCTGGGCTGGGCTCTGGAGGCTCGGAATGAGCAGTGGCCCCATCTAGGCCAGGTGCTGGAGGCTCGGGATGAGCAGTGGCCCCATCTAGGCCAGGTGCTGGAGGCTCGGGATGAGGAATAAAAAGGACCCCTGTGGGTTGGGCTCTGGAGATGCAGGAACCTGGGGAACAGACTTTGGAGACTTGGGATGAGGGGAAACAGTCAGCTTCTTCCACTTCTTGTTGCGAAGAGGGTCTGGCATGGTCTGCACAGGGGGTGAGGAAAACCCCCTGTTCCCTTCAGGATTGGGAATTGGCATGTTAGCCCCTATGGGCCCAGGGACTCCGGGCTCTGGCTAGATGGAGGTGGACTCCCCTGGACCAGCAGACTCTCTCGAGTCTACACACCTCCTCAACCGAGGATGTAGGAGAGAGCCGCAGAAGCTGTCTACCTGCTTCAGTCACACACTTGCACAACCACAGGGACCAGAGTACGGTTGGGATCTCCAACAGGCCTTTCCAAATAGCCTGAAGGGCGCAAAGTTCATTCAACAGGGTATAAACTGGGCCAGAAACTGGAGAGGGGGTGAAGGTTATCCCCAAAGGATAAATTGACCCCAAAGGAACATGTCAGGTGACTAATTATTGAAGGAGCATGTAAGAGCTAATGAATCTAGCCATTAGAAGCTGGGTACATTGTGGTCATAAAAAGATGGATATGGTCAGCAGAAATAATCAGGTAGGCTGTGGCATTTAAGTGATGTCCAATTGGTACTAAGTGGTCCAAGAAAATAGTTTGCCAAGAAAATATTCCCCACATCATTATACCACCAGCCTCAATTTTTAATATAAGGCAGGATATAAGGCTGTCATGTTGTGTATGCCAAATTCTAACCCTACCATCTAAATGTTGCAGCAGATATCAAAACTTATTTGACCAGGCAACATTTTGACAACCTTCCATTGACCAATTTTGATGAGCTTGTGTCCACTGTAGCCTCTATTTCCTGTTCTTAGCTAACAGGAGTGGCACCTGGTGTGAGCTTTTGTTACTGTAGCCCATCTACTTCAAGGTTTGACATATTGTGAGTTCAGAGATGTTCTTCTGCATACCTTGGTTGTAATGAATGGTTATTTGAGTCTTCAAGAAGGCGCTTTTGGCTAGAGAACCGCCGTTCACTGGATGTTTTTTTTCCTTTTTGGCCATTTTCCTTTTCACTGTGTGTGAAAATCCAAATAGATCAGCAGTTTCTGAAATACTCATACCAGCCTGTCTGGCACCAACAATCATGCCACCTTCAAAGTCACTTAAATCATCTTTCTTCCCCATTTTGGTGATTGATGTGAACAACAACTGAAGCCCGTGATCTGTTTCTGCATGATTTTCCACATTGTGTTGCTGACATTTGATTGACTGATTAGATATTTGCTTTAATCAGTGTCCAATCTTGCCCTTGGCATCTCTTTCCCAGTTGGCCAGCAGGTGTCGCTGGCTATCCTGCTTTTTCCCTCCCTGTCTTTTAGCCCTAGCGTGTTTTCCCTGCTCCCTGGACTGCTGCATAGCTCTATGGGTTGAGTGTGTGGTTTAGAAACTGAACTTTCTGATCATGGGTGTGAGGCTTACTAGAGACCAGCCCCATCTATTTATTGGATTTTTCTTCCCCAGTGTTTAATATCTGTCTTACGTTTCTTGTCCTAGGTTTGCCCTGCTTGTGTTCTGTTCTGGTTCTGCTTTAAATATTCTTGTCATGTATTCCTAGTGTGTTGTTTGTGCTTCCTAGTTTTGGTGTCTGTTTATCTCATTGCTGGTTAGTGTTAGTTAACTCCACCCGTTGCATGTTGCCCCATGTCTCAGTTGATTTATCAATTGGTCATGTTTCACACCTGCTTCCTTATTAGTCTGGTTGTCTTTGTGTATTTAAGTGCTTGCCCCACTCTGTTCTGTAGTTTGTCATTATAGATGTTACAGCATATTTGTGCTTATGTTACTCTGCCTGTTTTTTCCCCTAGTTGTTCCGTTGTGTTACCCAGTTAAATTTGTAGGTCTATTTATGGTTCTTTTAGCTATGTCTTTAGTTTAGTCTGGTTTCCTGTTTGTTTTGATGCCTCACAGTCCTTTTGTTTTGGTATTTTTTCCCAGCGTGTTCTGTTTGTTCAATATTCCCATATTCTCTTGGAGCCGCTTAATGGATTGTTACCCTTTTTTCCAACCTGCATTATGCCACGCCATAACAGAATGACAGACTCAAAAGGATGATCCCCAGGCTCTGGGACACCCCTCACGCTAGGGTCTATAAATAATACACCATGCCACAAAGCTCATCTCAGACTAGTTTCTTGAATATAACAATGAGTTCCCTGTACTCAAATGGCCTCCACAGTCAGCACCTATGGGATGTGATGGAATGGGAGATTCGTATCATGAAGGTGCAGCTGACAAATCTGCAGCAACTACATGATGCTATCATGTTACCATGGACTAAAGTCTCTGAGGAATGTTTTAAGCACCTTGTTGAATCTATACCACAAAGAATTAAGGCAGTTCTGAAGGCAAAGGGGGGTCCAACCCAGTACTAGTAAAGTATACTTAATATAATGGCCAGTGAGTGTATGTAGCCCTGCTGTGATCCATACTTATGTAATTGGCTGATCATTGCACAAGGCTTGCTTTCATGTGTACACATTCTTGATTTAATTATGGTTTCAGTAAGAAAATCGACATAGATTGCCAATAGTCATCGGTGGGAGATCTCAAATTGCATTTGTTTGGTCCAGTTAAGCCGAAACTTATGTTCTAACCCCGAGTTTCTTAAACTAGTTTTGTGTTGCAGGCCCCTGATGTACTGGTTGAGTTGCATTTTGACTGATTGTTTGTTGTAAATATGGAAGATTTTCCTTACTGATTATCTGAATAGGAATAAGCAGACTAACAGAAAGAATGCTGAATATTAAAGACCACTTCATCCACACACATTAAAAAGTCTTACTGCATGTTCCTGATATTTTTTTGTCTCACAATACAAAGGATGGGGGCATGGGTGACAGTTGCCTCGGATTTCCAGGGTAGGAAACTCGATTCTGGCCCCATCTGTGCGTGTAGAGTGTCCATTTTCACCTTCTATTTGTGTGGCACTTTGGAGTCCTCGCTCTTCCTGTGTGTGTGTGTGTGTGTGTGTGTGTGTGTGTGTGTGTGTCGCTATACCACGCGTGTTCTAGGATCAACAAAGCCTTGCCTCAACTTAAGCAGGACGAGTATGAGTGTCCTCAAGGTGGCAGAGGCATTACATTATCTGTTAGAGCTGTACAGCACCTCTGCGATGTACTTGTTTTTTCTTTGACTACTCACATCAACATCCTTAAAAATTACGTTTCCTCTCAGACATCCAAATCCATTGATTAATTTTTTAATTGTTGATTCTTTTAAAAAGTATAGTGACATTTTGAATCTGTCCTCACATTTATACAGAGAAAATGACCTGAAATAGGCCAACTACAGCAAAAGAAATGGGCCTGAAGGGGCCTGATCTGCATTAACCAGTCAGATTAGTTTATGTCCATGGCACCTTCATCTAGTGAGGAAACTGAGGTCTTAACTGAGGTCCTAATGTTGCAGGAAGTCATTTTTACTTCAACTTCCACTAGCTTTATGAAGATTGTCATAGAATTAGAGACATCTACAAGTGTCAATGGACCCTTACATTGTTTCCAACCACAAAAAAATCAGACAAAAAAACTACAGTTGTTAGATACAAAAGATCAATCATATTAACAAAATTAAGATGTTGTTGCACTTTATAAAGCCACTTTCATGAATGGAATCTTCCTGAAAAAAAAAATGTCCCATAACGTCCCACCAATAGCCTCTGGGCTCACTTGTTGAGGTAGGCATCCAGCCATAATTCACCAGACATCTTCAGAGAGCTGAGAAAACCAAAGAGGAAAGAGTTTTTATGGCACATGGGTGTCCAAAAGTGCGGAATAGTGGGATGATGGGCACACGTGTGACTCCCCAGTGCCACCTACCTCACGATGTCAGCGAAACCCTGCCACAGGGACTTGACCTGGTATGGAACGCCGTGCTTCTCACACACGGCACGCACCATTGGAGCAGCGCGCCAATAGTTATGCCGGGGCATTGTGGGAAACAGACTGAGGCAGAAAATGGAGCCGTACATGAGCATGAGTTTGTGGCACTAGGAATATATCAGGATAAAATTACACCAATATATGTGTTAATGCTGGGTGTGAGACTTACTGATGTTCAATCTGGAAGTTAAGGTGCCCGCTAAACCAGTCGTTGAAGGCTGACTGTTCGATGTTACAAGTGGAGATAAGCTGAAAAGGGGAAAATGACAGGAAAATGGGGGAAGTTTCTCTGGTTTGCTGTATTTCCAAAGCTTTATCTGAACCCAGCCTATCGCAACAAGTGTGCTCTTTCAGTCTGCCCCCTAATTATATTTTTATGATTCAATGAGTAATGTTCAAGATTAATTTTCGGCTGTGAAATGGAAAACAAATTTGCATTTCAATATTACATTCTAGTTTTATCACTGGATTAGCTTCCGGAGATGATTTGTCATAAATCATTAATAAAGACAGAAGAAGGCTTTCTGTCACATTACAAAAGTAAATGGTATTAAAAGTAGACTAGTGAATTGTGACTTTGACATGCAAATCATCTCTACAATAAAGACCAATATCTGTTTTGCCTACCAAACCAGTCAACTGCATGAGGGAGGATATGCGAACTAACAGGAAGTGACACATACTTGCATGGTCAGCCAGTCCTGGTTCTTCTCATAATCAATGTTCATAGGAAGGTGGTTCATTTGTGTGACCCACACAAACCAGTGACTCTCCAGAAACCTGCAACAGATGAGAACACACTTTAGATTGCTGCAGATTGACTGTTTATGCATTCACCCAAATTTCAATCAGAATAAAAACCAGGGGCCTCATTTATCGAACTTTGTGTAAATTTCATCATGAAAAAAAATGTGTACACAGGAAAAAATCTGGATTTATAAAACCTGACATATACACATTTCCCCTCGAAAATGTGGGAAGTATCTTGTAAATGTGCATTATGTGCTCAAGCTTGAGATCCTGCCCGCCTACCACCCCCAAATAACCATAGATGGTCAATGCAAATGAGCTGCATAGTCATATAGTATACAAATTAAGTCTTTCTGATTGCAAAGTCAGATGACAGCCAGCTGTAAATAAAACAAATAAGAGGAATTTTGAACAATGCAAAGTAGAAGACACGACAAAATGTTACATTTGGGGGCCTAAGCACATTTTTCACAAAGAAGAAAATGTACCACTGTATTTGGCTTACACAAATAAACGCAATCCCAGAAGAATAAAATTAATTATATGAATAAAATAATAAAATAAAGTACATACCAGTTCAAAAATTTTAGATTTACTGTTTTTCAAGTGAAGGCACAGGTTTGTGGTATGAACTGTTGGCATGCATGTGGACATTTTGCTGGACTACTTACAGTTCCCTGCTTTACAATGGGTGACACCTTTTCCCGATTTTTCCAAAATGTTGCATTCACCTCCTCCTGAGTTTCCGTAAATACACACATACTTTTTCATCAAGTTTTGTTTGATAAATCTGGGATTTGGGATAAAAAGCTACATATACGTTCTTTTTGTTTGTACAAAACTGATAAATGAGGCCCCAGACAACTCAAAAAATGCGAAGCTGTGCAAATCCCCATGTTATATATGAGAATGTAGTTCATTTTTTAAACAATCAGTTACATAATTGTGTCAGTGAGTAAAATATGATGTAAGCATTAAAATCACAAGCATAAGAGTGCAAAACATATTACCTTACAAAAGTGACAAGTGCTATGGAGCCAAGGAATCCGTAATAGGGAACATAGCAGTAAAAGTACCGCAAGTAGTAAGTTGCGGCCCATGCAAGGTCCTACAGAGGTGAGAGAAAGTGTCAGAAATGTCAGTGACATCACTGGCCACATCATTTCCAACTCCTGCAGATCTTAATGCACTAACAACAGCAGCATATATTATCATTACCCTTTAAATACCAGGCAGGTCAACTTACCACCCAATCACGGCGAGACAGCATGGTGTACATGATCTGAATGTTGAAATACACAGGGATGAGCAACGGTGGTCCAACTAAAAGCGGGGGAAGGATTATTCTCATTATTATTATTATTATTATTGTTGCTATTGTTGTTCCCTGTTGCACTCATTATGCATAACAATTTCACTCATAATGTGACTAATTTTTAATTTCTGCACAAAACTGGATCCCGGGCAGTTTGATCAAATTAAAGAAAAGAGAGACTCACTGAAGAAAAAGTATTGGTGCTGATGATTGTAAGGCAAATATTTCAGCTTCTTTATCCCATACTGAAAAAGACAAACCAAAGCTGGTCACCAAAACAGGCAAATGTCCTCTGACAGTAGCTATCAGTTTTAGTGAGTTCACGTAATCAGATTACAGTGCCATTGTGAGCAAGGCGTAAAGCTCTGAGAAAGTACAGGCCCAGATGATTTTTTTGTCAGGTGATCCGCTAAAACCAGTGAGCAGAGGATACTTTATGGAACGACAGAGTTCAAACTTTGACCCATGTCGCAGAAACAGGAACTGTTTATCGTTTCTTTGTGCTGTTGTTTTTATTTCTTATGTTATTGGGCATTTGTTTTGTAATTCGGCCCTGGCGAAAGTATTTGTTACCTGGGCTTTATTACACCTGTGATCATATTACCCTGTAACATTATTCTACTCCTGCAAGACAAAATGTTAAGTGGCAGGTCATGAGTATAACAGTGAAGCGGGACCTCGACTGGCTGTGTCTTCCCCAGCACTAATGTGTGCAGCATGTTTACGTCTGGATCCTTGCTGAAGATGTTGGGCTTGGCGTGATGCTGGAAATGACGATGGTTCCACCAGTTGGCAGATGCACCCTGAGGTGGACAGACAGAGAGACCCAGTAAGAGTTTCTATTTGGACTAAACCACAAATCTTGTTCAGCTCAGGTTGACAGTGGAGAGGAAAACAGAGAGGAACCCCATACAATCTTTTTGCACACCTTTAGATGTCCAATGACAAACTTGTGAACCAGGTGATTCCAACGTGACTTTTTGAAGACAGACAGGTGGCCGAAGTCATGCTGAAGCCATCCAGCTTGGGACTAGAACAAAAAATGCTACATGATGACAAGCATAACCTGAGGGAACTACAGCAAAGTCAATCTAGTTTGTATACTTCTTTTGGTATTATTCACATCCTTATCCCCAATTGCATCACTTTTTCTTACTGCTTATTTATTATCCACTTGTTTTTATGTTGTATTGTGTCATCTTGTATTGTCTTGTGTTTTATTGTATTGCTGTTTGTCCAGTATTGCACTGTTCCCATCCCTGCAACTATGACATAAGTGTTTCCTTTTCTGGGTATTTTGATGATATCTACTTAAGCTCTAACAGGACTATAAGTTCATAACATGCTTCTCCACTGAAGAGGACGCCAACACAAACCCACTGGTTTCTGCACATCACAGTCAGGCTACCTGGCAAATGGTCAAGATCACCACACAGACAGTGGTTTGCATCCATCCTGTGCCCCAGGTCCTCAGCACCAGCAGAGCAAGGACCTCGAGAAGTAAGATATGTCCAAGGTGGAGAGAGAAGAAGAGTGGGTCTGTATGAAAGAGGCCCTCTTTCTCCACACGATCACGCAGGTCCCGGAAATCCTGCACAATCACTGGCTGCAGGTGGATGAAAGAAGGCAGAAAGAGGAAGAGAAGAGAAGAGGAAGGGGTGATAACAGCACATTAGTAAGGATCCATTTGGAACAAGAGGAGTGATGACAGAAAAATTGGGGGGGGGGGGGAGATTGATCTATATTTATTACAATATAGGTGATGGTTACTACTCACAAATATGACTAACTAAAAAGACCTGCCAAAATCTTGCATTTATGTCATTTATTACATGTAGTTACTACGACAAATAGTCTGACTCATTAATATATGTATTCATTCCCCCTCTAAGGAAGGGAACAGCATGAAATCTACTAACTGAAATGTCTTCTGTTTTGTTAAGAAATCAGCATTAAACACATTAATAAGGACACATGGCCCAGATTCACATAGTCACATTAATGGGCATCACACAGACCCTATTATGTAATCGTGAGGAGAAATTAA
Source organism: Hyperopisus bebe (assembly GCA_026777045.1). Classification (NCBI taxonomy): domain Eukaryota; kingdom Metazoa; phylum Chordata; class Actinopteri; order Osteoglossiformes; family Mormyridae; genus Hyperopisus; species Hyperopisus bebe. Next base: position 11,311,688 of record JAODJW010000019.1, read on the forward strand.
GCTGACCAGCCAAGCCCTGTGTTTGGTACCCTGGCAAACCTATGGTAATTAACACACCTCCTCAATGTTACTGCTGTCTCAATGCTTAAGAAACTTGGTACTCCCTGAAGTTTAATTGGAATATGATAATTTGAAAGTTTAGATTTAAAATTATTCTGAAAAGAACACAGAAAAAAGCTTTCAAGCACCCAACAACATAATGGCCAATTGTTTAAGATGTGTTGCAGCGACAGTATTTGGCAAATGTGTATTAATGAAACAACCCCAGTGTTTAAGGGAGTAGTGCACCAGCAAAGCTCACATTTTTCGGGTGATCCTGGCTGGGCTCCGACGGGGACAGTTCCCCTATCAGCAGCGGCTTCAGAAACTTGCGAACAAAGTCTGGCTCTGGGTGGAATGCATCAAATGCATCCTAAAAAGGGGTTATTGTTTAATGCTCATGTCAAAATAACTTCCTGAAAACAGCAGAAAAATGCATGCCAGAGAAACATAGAAAATTAGATTAACTTCGACATTACTTCAGAATCGTATAAAACACCGTATGGAAATATGCAGGATATACCCCGTTGCAAAAAGCACTTTAGGCCATGTGCAAATAAACTCTTATATCCTATTAATTTTTAGTATCCAAGAGGAGAAATATCATGCATTTTAGTCATACGGTAGGCCTGTTTACACTGCCCAGCAAAGAAAAAGAAGAGTAACACACTTTAATATTTCGTTGGACCACCTTTAGCTTTGATTATTGAACATTTGTCATGGCATTGTTTCCACAAGCTTATGCAACATCTCATTTATTTTCATCCAGATCTGCATTCTTGCCATGATTTCTTACCAAGATCTTATATTGACAACAAGTGAGTTGAACCACTTCACAAAGTCTTCTTCAACCTATCCCAAATACTTGTAACAGGGTAAAGGCGAAGACCTTGTGTGAAAATGATGCTCCTGCGCTATTCTTTCACTACTCAAGCCCGATGAATCTTGGAGGAATTCTCATCCTGGAATATGCTCATGCCCAGAGATGGAAATTTCAGGTCCATGAAGTAAACATCCAGACTATGATTTAGTTCCAACCAAGCAGTTGAGCCTAAAGAGTCACAGTCAGAGTTTTTGTTGATTTACATTCAAATGGTGACTTTTTATTTTTATTTTTTTGCTGGGCAGTGTATATTCACAAGACATCAAAGGAATATGCCACACAACTTGTTCCTGCGTTAGGGAATCATTATTCAGTCATACAATTTAATAAAATATCTGCCATAATAATAGTAAATAAGGGCGCTTTTCCACTGCACTAAGTACCATAGTTTTGGTACGGTACTTTTCCTTTTCCATTGACTTCCGGTGAAGTAACAGTACCAAAAGTGCTAAACCAGCTGGGGTACTTTTCTTTGGTACTCTAGGTTGGGACTTGAAATGCTTTCTTTGTCGAGTGGTTATGCAAATAGCTTGCTTATTAAAATACAAATGCTGTCTTGACAATAGTTGCGAACTGAGCTGCATCCACATAAATGTGTTAAATTTCTTTTACGGTAGTTTGTGAAAGAAAAGATCTGCATCCGCACTACCATTATCACTAGCATTGAAAAAAACTTCTGTGTTCATACTGCTCCATGTAAAAGGCAGATGACGTAGCTTTGCGACGACACAACCATCTTTAGCATTTGCGTAACTGTATATATTGTATGTAAGAGTGGTTGTTAATGTATATATTTCTGATATTTTTTCATTTGCACATTTAACCAAAACATTTTATAATATGTTTTTAGAAGAAGTGCACTTTATATTTTGTTTGTTGTAGCTCGAGCACAACGTGTCACTTGCACATTTCTTTGTTCAATCAAATTTTTTTTTAATTCTAGAAGGGGCAAAGTATCTATTTCGAATCTTGCTTAATAATAAGTTCAGTTTTTATAAACGTTTGACTGTTGATTAATCTCACACACAACCATGTGTTTAAAGTAAATGCATGTATTTTATTTAGCAAAAACGAAATCACAGTACTTTAGTGTCGCAAGCACAAAGCTGTACATGAAAGGAACCATCACAGCAACAACACAGGAATCCAGAAATTTAGTCACTATATGTCTCACTCTCTTCCCCTCAGTTTCACTGCACCCTTGTCTTCCTCTAATTTTTCTGCAATAAGCAGCGATTGTTAAATTCTTAGCTTGTAAACAGCATACAGTGTACAGAAAACACGATTTAGCTGCATACAAGTAAGCAAAAGAACATTTGCCAGGTAGTGAAAGTCCTGTATGTCCTGTCCTCCATGTGAAAATTAAGGAAAAACATTCTTCATTCTTCTTAAGAATAACTAATCAAGAAAAGAGACATTGAAATGAAGAGAGCTAATTGGGAAAGGGTCACGAGCTACGTATGAAGCAACTGGAGCTCACTGATGTATTTGTAATACTATTTTTATGACCATCCACACTAATGTGTTTGCAGAAAGATTAGTTGTCAGACAGCATTGAAAATTTTCTCTGCTTCTGGCAAAAAAAGATTTGTGGAATTGCGGAGGGAAGGCTAAATCAGAAGAAAATTTTCGTGTTACTTAACGAAAATGTATTTGTGCGGACATACCATCAGAAAACAACGATAAAGCTAAAAAAATATTGCGATCTGGTCGGAAGAACAGATACAAGACAAAGATCAGGATGGCATGACAAGAAAGTAAAAAAGTATTTCGTGTAATGCACTAGGACAGCAAGCATATATCCTAGCGATGCGATTTTGTTGAAATAAATACTGGGGTATCTCACAAACCCGTAAACGGCAAGGATCAAAATGATTATGACTGTCTCAGAGAAACCATGCAGTGCTCATGAGAAAGCAGTGGAAGTAAACTTTAAACTGATTTTTAAACATACATTAGATAATCTAGAAAACAAATAATAGGCCTAATTAAAATTTCAAAGCTTGCTAATTTTTTTTCCTATGAGAGTAACAAAGTAAAAATATTTTAGTGAAATTTTAACCGCATGCACTATAATGTCCATACAGAACTGAAAGCAAAAAAAAGCCTGGTATGAATCTAGCATACTAGAAATGTTAGAATTGCATTTGCGTAACATGCAATGTTAATTAATTAATTAGTTAATTAATATTGCACATTATCAAGCCCTATAATATACTACAGTGATTTTTCAAATTCAAAGACAGAATTTGTGTTGATATAATACAGCGCCAGTACCAATTCTTACACCAGTGGAAAACCAACACCTTGAAATACCGTACTTTTGGTACTTCGAGAAGTACAATACCTGGTGCAGTGGAAAAGCGCCCTACTCGTAATATTGCCTTTATGTTTTGTTTTATCTAGGGCAGACATATAGGAAAAAGACTAATATTTTAAGAATTGTCAGTACAAGTTTTATCCCAAACAACACTGTATTTGCTGGCCTAAATATCATGAAATGATAACATTGAAGTTTTAAACAGAAAAATTTGTTTAAAACTTAGGCTGAAGAGATGTTTATTGGCGGCAAGATTTACAGTTTGGATATAATGTTACACCAAACTAAATGTCTGAAACTGAAAAGACAGACTTAAGTACAGGTTTGGCCCTGATGTTACATATTACAAATTAAATGCCACTAACGTGCAGCATAAGCCTTCACCAAGTGTCAGGGCAATGCTGGTTTATTCTGCTGATGGGCCAGACTACTGTCTGTCTCTTACGTTATATACAATGTATTTTTGTCATAATCACTATGCAAGTAAATGAAATTAATGCAATATATGGATTATGAATATGAACTAACATATATGAATAATTAATATGCAAAACAAATATAAAGGATGAATCGATAGGTATAATACAACAGAAAATGAGGTGCATAGATATAGATAGTAGATATAAGGTGAATTCTGATAGGTACCGTGGCATCCTCGCCGGCATAGTGGCTGATTACCCGGATGCCTCCTGGGTGCCTCTTGGCCCATTCGGTGATGTTGTACACTTTCCTGTTGATGACCAGCCATTTGTCAGTTCGGTGACAATGCTTCTGCACCTCCTCCCATGTGTACACGCCGCCACCACTGCTGCCTCGGCCGCCGTTAGCACCAGGCTCTTTCTGCTGTCCTCCGCCACCCATGGCTTTTCCCCACTTGCTCACTCTTCTCTCCTCACAAGCCGTGTGGTCTTCTCAGCTGCAAGGCCAAAGGACCGAGTCCATGTGTACTTTAATGCCAGAGGTACCTCCCAGACACAGTATTGGTCACAAAGGATGTCGCCATATGCATGCAAATCACTGCACGCCTCAGTAAAATCCAATAAAAAAAAAAAAAGTACTGATAAAAGCTGAAAGGCAATGGAGGCCCATTTGGTCAACTGAGGATACGTGATATACATAATGCACAGATAAGAAATGTCCATCATTGATAAACTGATTTATTACCGCTAACTCCTCTGTTAAGTGAATCAAATACATACGAAATAAATTATTTGGCAAGGCAAGGGTAAAATGTGACACATTTTGCAAACAAAGGAATATATATATATATATATCTGGGTTTATATATATAACTGGAATCTACAATATATAACACAGAATTCTTAACAGTTTATCTAAATAGTATTGGGGATAACACTAATAATGTCACTATATCAAGGAAATAAGAAAGAAAAATACATTTCAGTTGCACCCGGTACCGAATATAGAAAGCTGCACAAAAGTATGTATTTTGCGGATTAGACCAGTTTTTAGCATTTGCCAAAATTAATTCCACTTCTCGGACTATGGTTTTCAAACTAATTATATTTATTATTTTTCTTTAAAAACATTAATTGAAACATTAAAACTGTTACTAAAATGTCACTTAACGATATCCAAAACAATCCTGCCCTGCAAACAATCCTGCCGTGCAAAAATGCATTTTCCCAAAAAGCACTTGCCCAGTAGAGATGACTCACCTGCTATGCCCTTCCCTTACACTTCCATTCTCCGCCAATATGGCTATTCTCTTTATCAGAGAGACAAAGTCCACGGAGCCCCGATCTCGCTGACGCACACCGGCCTCCGTTCTCTTCCACAGCGATCATTCGAGCACCGATAGTCCAATCGGCGGGCTCCTCCTGCTCGCGAACTCGCAATTGGTGCAGAGGCGCTCTTCCGACTTCTAGGAAATCATGGTGAGTCCGAGGGTATGAAAGGAAGTGGGTGGGATATGGGGGTGGTGGAGGGAGAACGCGTTTTGATGTAATGGTTTGCCCAGCTTGCCACTAATGTAGAGGCGCATTAACACTGTCAGTCGTCCCAGGGGTACAAGAGGTTCCAGAGCCCCCGTACCATTTTGTACGATGGTGTAGCTGTCAAGGGGTGTGGTGGGACGGTAAATGTTACTGTTTGTTATTCTGTATTTATTTATCTGTAC
>JAODJW010000019.1:11322738-11394753 GCA_026777045.1 Hyperopisus bebe
TGGCTCATTAAATCGGTCGCACACACTATACCGTCCAACTTATCTGTGGACGTGTTGCTACGGAGTTTAATACGTGATGTGTTAACTGATATTGCTAAAAATGGCAATTAACCGGGCTAGAACTGGATTTCGTGATTAGTCGGATTATTTGTCGGATTTATGGTAGTTCGGGCTAACCGTAAGTGAACGAAGATAAAGACCATTTAAACTGAGGGCCAGGAAAATAATAAACAAAACCATATTATGGCCATATTGACATGTTACATTTTCTGGCCCCGAATGGTACCCTTTAAAATATAACACCAAACAGGATTTAACTGGGGAAAAAAACAAACCTTTTCCAATCTTATTCGTTCTCCACATTCAGCATCTATGTGGTTTTCAATGAGTATGAGGTCTTCATTTGTTACTTTCCACTGCCGACTTGCAAAATGAACAACAGCAAATAATCTTCCATATTTCTCTGTAGCTAGAATATTGTTTACCTTAGAAATGACTGCTGAAAAAAAGAAAGCAAAGAGTTTTTCTTTCAGAGCTGATAACCAAAGAGTATAAATATATCAAACTGCATGCAGCTATTCTGCAGCTCAATACAGCTACATAATCAAAGAGAAACAGCAAACAAGTTGATAAAACCAGTAATAAGTAAAATACTGTAAAGCACAAAATGTAATTAGTATTGGTAATGACCCACCATTCAAACCCTTGAAAACAGATTTGATATGTAATGTAAAAACAAATTTAAAAATAAAATGCATCCCACTTAAAAGTTCCACTATTGTTTCAATGAGCCATACATTTGCAGAATACATTCGTATCAAAATGAAGTATCCAACCCAAGTTGTGGGGTGGAGTGGGGGCTCTGAGGCTATGGCTCTGTGCCAGCAACTGAATCCCATGAAGGCCAGGAGTGATTCTGCTCCGTTGCGCCCTTAGGCAAGGCCCTTAACCTGTAACTGTTTCATCCTGGGTATGACGTTAACCTGCAAGCAGGTCCTCCAACTTTCAGGAGAAAAATTTAGTGGTTGTTGACAGGACTGGCACTGGAGCCACAGTAAAAAACTTCACACTGTTCCACTCCATTCAAACTAGTGTGATGCTGAGGTATCAGCCACCACCTGGTTATACTTGGCTTCTTATATCCTTGAGGTGGTGGGAAAGGCAACATGCTGTACCAGCGTGCGTTCCTTACCTAGTTGTTGCCTTTCCCCTTCAACAGGGTCAATGACTGAAAGGTCTGGCCAGGGAGGCCTCGACAAAGAGGTTTCTGGAACATAGTATCTGAGATGTAGGACAGCAATTAGTCCCTTTTTAAAGAATTACATAAAGAACTTCTTGTATTATTACTGATGTACTGATGAGGGGGTTACAGTTATGTCAAGGTACTTACTGAAAACTGCTTCATTAAAAGAAACAGGTCTAAACAAAAGTCATCCATTACGCGTAAACAAATTTATTTTACTGCACATACTCAAAAGCATCTAACACTGGATGCAAGTTACTACTAAATATTTAAATGTTTCACACCGAACACAGGATTACAGTAAGGTGCAGCAGATAAGTCTGCAATGATATGCGATGAGTGCTGTGCTTTACCTTGGAGGTACTCTAATGCTCTGGGAACTCTCGTGACGTATACCTCGAAACCCAGCTTCTGGAAAGACACTTCAGTTACTGGTGCTGCCTTTTCTGATTTAGATAAAGACTTCAGTAAACCAGCAGAAACAGGAAACAATAATAATCAGAAATTACTCCTTGTTCACAACTAAGTTCATATCCAAAATACATATATATCTAATTAAATTATTTGAGATTTTATATCTAATCTGGTTTGGTGGTTTTGGTGTCACATTAAGATACTAAAGGTACGTTATACAGATTTTATGCTGAAAAAGACTTTCTTGATTTGATTTCTGTACGTTAGTTTACGCTGAATATTAACCCAGGTTGACACCACCACTGTAACTGGTTAGAGTGAAACTAGAATAAGCTTACTAGTGAACTCACTAGCCATGCCAAATCATGGACACTAACATTTTAATAAATTATCTAACAGTCACAGTAATCCTTACACCATTAACTGGAAAAACGTTTCTAAATATCCAAAACGTTAACCTACAGGAGCATGATTTACAAGGAAAGGATTACGCTAGCGTCATACAGGTCGTAGGTTCAAAGGCCATGGAGCACACATTGATTACAACCTTTCCCTCTAATTGAAAGCTTTAAATTCAAAACGTCAGATAATTAAATAATATATTTGATGTATTTACCAGAGTTTGGCGGAATGAGTCAAGCTGTTCAAACAATCTACACCCTGGCCAACTAGTAAATTTATGTTACAAAATTAAACAAAAATACCTTTATCCTGTTTATGAAATGGCAAGATAAAATTCCGTCCGGTGACGCTACAGCACGCCCGCAGTACTCGAAAGGCTGATTGACCAGCACACTTCAGAGCCACCGCCATCTTCTCGAAAGGTCACAAAACCAAAAACAGCGGCGGAAGTGCACCCCAACGACGGGGTGTTACAGCGAAAGGCTTCCGTCTTTGTTATTCATATTAGTACTGATTATTTTAATACAAACAAAGAAACAACAACCCAAAGAGTAAATGTTAAGGAATATAACTGGACCGAGCATGTAATGCACCTCGATATGTGTATGATTTAATGAAATGGTTAATAACAATAATAATAATAACAATAACAATAATAATAATAATAATAATAATAATAATAATAATAATAATAATAATAATAATAATAAACGATTGTTATTGCTCTGTAGAAAACCTGTTCCCTTTTATCTCATGGGGGTATTCCATGAAAGTAGCTAAAGAAAGCTAGACTTTTCCTTAATCCTGCTTCGTGGAACACCCCCCATGGTGCGATTCGTAGTGACTATAACAGAGGGTTTATGCTTACAGAAAACAGAAGACGCTGAACACCTGAAAGAAATACCCCCCCCCCCCCGCTTCATTTTTAGAAACAGAAGACTGTTACCTCAGTTTAAACATGGGATTTGTTCATCTAATTCATTATTCAATTTTGCACATATTAAGAACAATTTTATTTTTTATTTATACTATTTATATTTAGGCACAATTATATGAAGTAGGATTAATATTTTATACTAAAAGTTTAACAGTTTTTAACATGAAGATCAGTAAGTAAACTCGTATTGTTTAAAATACAGTACAGGTCAAAAAGTTGGACACACCAAGCTGCTTACAATGGACAGTAATTGTGTCGCATCACATGACCTGGCCACCCGACACTAGACAGGGTTTTGGAGGAGTTTAACCAGAGAATAAAGTAAAAGCAGTCAATATGTGCTCAGCATATATGATGAACTTCCTTCAGGACAGCTGGAAAAGCATTCCATTGAGGAGAAAGTTTTGCTCAAATGCCCAATGGTGGGATCATGCTGCTGACCATGGGATTTGAACCGGTAATCCCACAGAGCTGGCCTCTCCCAAACAATTTATTGTTTTTTCTTAATATTCTTTTTTGGTCTGTGCGTAACTCCACATATGTTATTTTATAGTTGTGATGTCTTATTTATAATTATTCTACAATATAGAGAATGGTGCAAATAAACTTTTTATGGATAAATTTTCTATGGATAGATGTGCCCAAACTTTTGACTGGTACTGTATTTTAAACAATTACAAAACAACTTACTGATCTTCATGTTATATTTTTAATAATTTTTTTCTTTTCACTCCTTTCTAACAGATCTGGGGTGGCTTTCCCGAAAGCTTCGTAACGCTATAAGTAGTTCGGTACTTATGATCAATCGTTAATTACCACACGATTCCTGAAATCCTTCGTAACTAAAGTAATTTGTTATCTCGAGTAATCCGACCCATGCGTTATTTTCTATGTTGTTCTTTATTTGCATTTTTGCCTGCTGTCCTTTCACACTGATATGGAGATCGGGCAAAATAGATTGACACATTGTCGCTCTTTTTTGATCAATGTAATAATGATGATGATATAATAAGAGGTCAAAATTGCAATATACAGCTATGAAGTCGAGTATACAGCGGAGCAAAAAAGTATTTGGTAGCCACCAAATGTGCAAGTTGTTCCACTTAAAAAGATGAGAGAGATCACAATGTGATTTCCTGGAATTTTTTTTTTACATTCTGTAGCTCACAGTTGAAGTGTACCTGATGAAAATTACAGACCTCTCTCATCTTTTTAAGTGGGACAACTTGCACATTCGGTGGCTGCCAAATACTTTTTGGCCCCACTGTAAATTACCTCAAATGATGCTCATTGTTGTAACACCTGTATGCCATTTGAGTACATAACAGGGTTGAGCACTTGTCATGTACAATCGCTCACGAACTGAGGACTCAGGCGCAGGAGTCGGGAAGTCGGGTAACAAGGGATTTACTCAGTGAACACACATTCAGGAACATGTCACAACATTAATGACCGGACTGGGGAAAACATACCTAACGCAGACTTAAATACATTGAACTAATGACAAGAAGAAACAGCTGGTAAACAAAGGGAATCTATACGGAGTGGATGAGGGGGCGTGACACACTGGAGGATCAGACAAGCGGGGCATGACAGAACCCCCCCAAAGGCGCGCACTCTGGGTGCGCCTAACAGGACCAAGGGGGGCGAAATTGGGGACTTCACAGGACCTGGGGAAACAAAATCCAAAAACCATTATCAAAACATAGGGAACAGCACAGATACACAGAACAGGCACAAGGAGAACAACTCAGACAACAAGCAACAAACCATGGGGAACGCTGACAGACACAGAGACACCAGAGATGGAAACACAAGACCTGGGAACACAAAAGGAGACAACGGAGGGACAACACCAGGGGGCACACAGGGACCAGAAAGGAACAAAGGCACAGAGGGACGAGGAGCAAACACAGGGGGCACAAAGGTAGGGAGCAAGGAGGCGCAGGGTGGGGGGAAATGGAGAGCCAGAGGGAACCCCAGCAGGGGAGAGGTGGAAGCCGCAGGGGCAGCAGGCAACCACGAGGTCGGAGCAGGAGGGACCCTTGGCGAATGCGTGGAGGGAGCAGGAGGGAACGTTAGAGGGGGCGAGGAGGAAGGCGGAGGGACTGGCAAAGGGGGCAAGGAGGAAGGTGAAGGGGACACTGGCGGAGGGGAGGAGAGAACAAAAGCCACAGCAGACAAAGGCAGCCACAACCAGCCAAGCTGTAGGCGATCATTGAGTGGGAACCGGGGGACCCGTAGTCGATCGACGAGGTGTCGGAGGCGGGACTGCAGCCAGCCAACGAGGTGCCACAGGCAGAACTTGAGGTGACCGCTGAAGCCAGGGGAACCGCAGTCGACTGCTGCACAGGAACTGGAGGACCTGCAGGTGACTGCCGAGCCACAGCCAGGGGGACTGAAGGTGAGCCAGGGGGGTGGGCATGCGGGACCTGACCTCCTTCAAGCGGGAAGGAGCAGTGGTCCGACAATCTGGGATCTCCTTGGGAACTGGTGTCACGAGAGCTAGGACTGGAGCAGGAGATACAGTGGGCGGAGCCAAGATGTCAGGCGTGGGCGGAGCCGGGGCCAGAGTGTCAGGCGTGGGCAGAGCAGCAGGCGGAGGCGGGGCCGCAGCAAGAGCCTTTCTGGGCAGTGCGGCAGCTGACGGGACCGGAACCACTGGGGCTGGAGCATCGGCCGCCCGGATAAGTAGATCAGGACCAACAGGCAGAACAGGCAGGTCAGGCACGATGGGCGGAACAGGCAAGACAAACAGGTCAAGCAGAGCAGACGAGTCAGGCACATCGAACACTGCCGCCAGAGTTGGCGCTACAAGAGCAGGCGCTGCCCCTTTAAAAGTTCTGGGTACGCGTGGGATAGCATCCCAAACCTCGCTGACCCCTTTATAGGCCAGGTGTACCTCCCGGAAGGTATAAGCTTCTAGCGGCGGCCGCTCTGTGGCAACTAAGCAGGCTTTACCTATTTGCGGGAGTGAAGCTGCAGTGATGTCTGGGATGAGTCTGCTGGTCTTTAGATCTCCTCCCGATATTCGGCAGCGTAATCAGTGGCGGAGAGAGAGCAGACCCTCAGGAGGATCGTCGGCTTCTCTCCCAGTCTAGGCGCTCTCTGCTTCTTCTTCCGTCTCCGGATCATTGTTGTCAGCTGGGACTGGGTTGTTTCAGAGAGGACGGACGGTGACGGCATGACCAGCTGGGTCTTCACCTCCGTTACTCTCTCTAGCAGCTGCCAGAGATCTTTGCATACCTCGTCTAAGAGGTGTGTGTCCTCGGACGGAGACATCCGCTGTAAGATTGTCCCACTCCAAGTGGCTAGGTTCAGTGCCTCAGGTTGATTTAGGCAATAAATTACTGCCTGAAGCAAGCCGATGCGATTGCCCTTGGCTTGTAGAGGTGCTGTGTTGTTGAGGTCTGTCATACTGTGATGACCATGTGCAGAGCGAGCAAACCGAAAGTGGGGAAGCAGGATCAGGCACACGGAGATCCAAAAACAAGGGGGTTTATTGCGGGCAGAACAACACGATGAAAATGTCTATGACAGACCTGGGGAAACAGACTTGAACGCGGACTGAAATACACAAGACAAGCTGAAATAACAGGAAACAGCTGGTCACAATTGGGGTTTCACATGAGGTTAATGAGGGGACATGGCATACAGGAGGGTTGTACGAGCAGGTCATGGCACCGACAGTCTAATGGCAGCAGCAGTTGATTCCAGTTTAGAGTATTAGAGTTTGTATTTGTAGTTTGCTTCATACGTTTTGGGAGCATATCAGCGATGTAATTTTTTCACTACGTAAATCAAATTAAAAAAACTAAAAATGAACTAAAACCACTAAATAAAAGTAATGAGAACTAAATTATTAATCCATGGTGGCGGGAGCTACAGTTTACCAAAACATGTCTATCATGTCTAGCAGCCATGATGCAGGCATCCCGGCGATTTGTTTTTGTAATAATAATAACAATAATAATAATTATTATTATTATTATTATTATTATTATTATTGTTATTATTGTTGTTGTTATTATTATACATTTTAGTTATAGGTGCCTTTTTAAGCACTCAAGGACACCGTACAGTGAATGCAAAGGTATAATAGAAATAGTAAAACATTAAAAATACAAAAAATACAAGAATATAAAACAGGTTAAAATTAGACAGTGCAATTGAATTCACAGAGAAAATTCACAGACAAGCTTGAACAGATGGGTTTTAAGTTTGGATCTGAAAAGTGGGAGTGAGTCAATGTTTCTGAGCTCAGATGGTAATGACTTCTAGAGCCGGGGAGCTGAGCGACTGAAAGCTCTGCTCCCCATGGTGGCAAAAGGGTGAGGGGGACAGTGAAATGGATGGAGGACGAGGATCTGAGGGTGCGAGAGGGAATGGCAACTTGAAGGAGGTCGGACAGATATGGAGGGGCAAGGTTGTGCACGGCCTTAAATGTTAACAGCAAGATCTTAAAATCAGTAAGGAACTTAATTGACAGCCAGTGGAATTGCTGTAAAACAGGAGTGATGTGGTGGATAGAGGGGATTCTGGTGATAATATGGACAGCTGCATTTTGAACCAATTTAAGCTTATGGAGGGATTTGTTAGAGAGACTAAAGAGGAGAGAATTGCAGTAATCCAAGTGAGTAGTAACAAGACTGTTAACAAGAATAGCAGTGGTATGCGGGGTAAGGGAGGGATGTAGGCCATTAATATTACACAGATGAAAATATGAAGACCGGGTGATGTTATTGATTTGAGACTGGAAGGATAAGGTACTGTCAAGGATGACACCCAGACTCTTAACCTGTGGGGAGGGGAAAACAGAGGAGCTATCAATAGTTAGAGAAAAACTGTCAAACAAAAAAACTGTATTGGATAGTGCTGATTTAGTTCCAATTAGACAAACATCAGTTTTGTCATTATTTAATTTGAGAAAGTTTAAAGAGAACTTAATTTCTGCAAAACAGAAATTTGAGGCAATTTTTAAGAGATCACCATCTAGTGGATCAGAATACAGCAAATGGTTCATGAAATGTTGTTTTGGCCATTAGTGGGGAGTAGTGAACCACAGCCACCAAGTGGCCAGGCATCCAAACAGCACAAATACACAAAAAGCAAATGTGAGTTACAAAACGATGCTCTGTTTTTATATAATTTGTGAAATATTTTTAGATTTTTAGAATCTAAAACCTGTGCAATGCATTGATGTACAGTTCAATTCCTTTCAGATTTAAAAACCTGTTCAATCAATTCACTGAAAAGAACCCGTTCAAAAGAACAATTGCTTCACGAATCAGACATCATTTTTACTTGGATAGCTGTTTTTCCATGCAAGTAGTGTTTCTCACTAAAACCATATGGCATGGTAGTTTTTCTCTCTGACTCAAAATTACACAAATACAAATGTGATTCTGCTTTGTATTATACTTGGTTACTAATATATTGATTGTGTTAGATTCACAGTGTGATATGATGGCCTTGTAGCAGGACTGACTGTATTAGTGAGAGTGGGAGACTCATCCAAAAACAGAACAAAACTAAACAAGGCACAGACAGGGTAACCATTAAGAAGGACACAAAAGCAAAGACATTAAAAATACCAGACACCAGGGGATAAAATAAAACTAATATTAAAGGTGAGGCTGGCCTCAGATAGAAGGGATGTCTGCCTCTAAGCCACACACTTAGCCTATTGAGCCACGCGGTGGCCCAGGGAGCAGGGAAAACACACTAGGGCAACACCAAATGGAATGGTCAGCAGGATTTGCTGGCCAAACAGGGAAAAGGCACATGGGACAGGGCCAGATGGGCACAAACCCTGACAGTACCCCCCACCACACAATCTAACACTGGGCACACAAAAACAATACCCAGGCCACAAAGTCAGGGAAGACAAAACACACAGAAGGGGACATGGAAACCATTAATAAAACCCAAGGAACAGGACGGACAGAATCAGGACACTGAACAAGGGCAGTCAGGTGGAATGCAAGAAGCTCGAACCAGACAGGGAACACCTCAGGGAACAGGACCATGTCATGGATTGTGCTGGAGAATCCCCATCTCCATCTCAGCCACGCCCTCTGGGGATTCCAACTGATAGGACTTCCCCGAGGCTTTGTGCCCTGGCGTCCAGTTTTTCTAGTCTTGGACAATCCTCTCCCAGCTGTTCCTAGTTTCCCCTTGTTTTGGCGCACTATATCTGGCAACTCAGTTTTCTGATCTGTGCGAGATCTTCATGATGTGCCCTGAAATTGAGCATTTTTTTCTGTGTTTGATTATCTGTGCTCTGATGTCTGCTATGCTTCCTAGATTCCGAGTTTCTGCCTGTTCCCCTCTGTACCTATGCTGATCGCCCAACCCCGCCTGGAAGACCAACTATGGATTTTGGTTCAGCCCCCTGGTTACCTTTACCATCTTCAGTTTTGGAACCCTGCAACCACAAGTCCTGGATCTCCAGTGTGGAATTGGAGAGCCACAGACATTGTGTTGTCCGTACTTAATAAACGGGACTACCTGAAGCTAATCCGCGTCAGCGTCCGTCTTCTAGTCCTCACAACAGACCAGGGAATTCAGGAAACACAAATTGGGAACAATGTGTGGAAAATGACGGGCAGGGGGCACACAACCAAGAAAGGAAACCATGACCGATTAGGGGAAGTTAGGGATTAGGGCAGAAGACAAAGTGGAAGGATCCTAGGAGACGCAGGGCAGGGAATTGACAGGACACTGGGGTTTTAACTGACTGGGGTGGCAACAGATGGATGGGGAAAGTGGATCACCCATTGTAGGCACAGCCTTCATGGCCACCCGACATAGCCCAGCATGGATAACGGATTCATTGATGGACTTTGTCTTCATTCTTAATCACAGCTTATACCTTCCTTTTAGCAAGCATGCCCACTCTTTTCTGTTTTCAGTAATGTTAGTATGCCCAGTGGGGTTGAGCAGCCAGTTCACCTTGGATCCCCAGAGGTTCATTTTTTCCTCCTTATTTGGGAGTTTTTGGTTCCTCTCCTCCGTTGACTTCTGGCTTTCTTTATTTAATTTTTTTCCTTCTTTTCCCGTTCTGTATCTCTAATGATTTATGTATCACAATACATCCATGTAAAGCGCTTTGGGACAACTCTGTTGTGAAAGTACGCTTTATAGAAAAATAAATTGAATTGAATTAAATTGAACTGAATCACCTCAGGCCTAGGTGGATGATTGGCTGACCTGATCAGGGGCATGACAGGAGCTCGAGGCAGGTCATGGAGGCCAATGGCGTCCATGCCCCCTGCAATCCTTCTGGTACACAGAAAGGCAGGTCCTAAACTAAGACCCATTGCCAGGCATCTGGGAATGCTGGACGGACTATGGCTGCACAGGGTCAGGTGAGACAGGATGAGTAGTCCAGGTTCTGGAAGGTTGGGTGAAGCGGGCACAGCCATCTTCTTTCACCTCCTAAGGCGGAAATCCTCTGTAGTAAACTGATCTTTCTGCGTCTACATGTCCCTAACAGAAAGGTCATGAGAGCAGGTTTTGGAGCAGTTGCTATGGCTAAGACCTTAAATGAGACATGATGTTCATGTGAGGTCCATTAGTTGCTCCTGCTTTATTCATTTGAGAATTTGAAGGACTGTTGTCTCTAAAGCTGAGATTGAAATGCTTTTTCATGCTTTCATCTCATCATGCATTGATTTTTGAACTCTTTTTACCTAAGTAAATCTAGATTAACTCATCTTTAGATCATCCAGAATGCTGCTAACAGGGTTTTAACACGCTCCCATAAGTGGACTCACATCTCAACTCTTTTATGCTTGCTGCATTGGCTCCCAGTGGAATTCAGGATGCATTATAAATTCTCATCCTCACCTACAGAACCCTGTATGGTCAGGCTCCATTATACATTGTGGACCTCCTGCAGTATTCCACCTCAAGTTGAGCCCTGAGATTTACTCAACAAGCCCTTCTTTCTGTCCCTTGCACCAGGCTAGATGCATGTGGATTACACACTTCAATCTGTGGCTCCTAGACTGTCTTCCACCAGCACTGAGAATGGTGCAATCGAACAGTTTACGGCCCGGCTAAAGACTCATCTGTTTAACCAAGCCTGTAACATTCTTTGATAGGAATACCCTATGTTCATAAGATGGACATGTGCACATTGTAGATTTGGGCACTAAGATTGCAAGGATAACCACTACTGAACAGCAATTAGCCTTAGCGTCACAAGCCAAAAAATACTTGGTGTTCTACTTACTGTGTTCTCATGGAGCTACTTCAGATTAGTCTTCGAGAAGCATGCGGTGGTAGCAAGACTTCATGGGCGTATAGCCACAAAAAACAAATGTGGCTGTGTGCATGCGCAGTAGCCTTTAGTAGGACATTTCGATGGGTAGGATGAAATGATAGAATACTGAAAACAAATAACCATAAATGGTCAATGCAAATCTGCTGTATTCTCATATAATATGCAAATCAAGCCTTTCTGGTTGCAAAGTCCAATGACAGCTTTAAACATATAGCTTTAAATAAAATATTTGGCAGTCCAACTAGCTGCAGCATGTTTTAGGATTTTGGGGGGGAGGAATCCGAAGTACCCGAAGGAAACCCCATGACGACACAGACATGCCACTGGGTCATGCCCAAGCTCTGTTTTTTCATGACAATATACAAACAGGAAACATGTATGTGATGCTTTTATGATTGTGTATTTTGTGTGCTTTCATCATTCAAATCCCTGCATTTCTTACAGGCAAATTAAAACTGTCATTCTGACACGACAGGTTCTCTCAAGTGTGTTGGGCTAAATTCTCAGTGTATGTTAGCAGAGCAGGTGGTACTCAAAAGGTCATGCATCACCAGCAGGGTCTGGAGCCAATTGATCACAGCATGTCTTAAGGAGAAATGTTTTTTTTACAATGCTATAAATGTCCTGTTTGCAAGCCCCGGTACATGGAGGGATACAGCTGCATATATGCCTCAGTTCCTGACACGTGAAAAAAAAACTGGCCTGATATCAGCCAAAGTTCAGATTACATGAAACAACTAGTGTGATTATCCATAGGCATGGTTTTCAAAGGTCTTTCTGGGTCAAAGTCAATCAATATCAGTTTGTCATTTCCGTTTTATGTATTTAACCTTCTGTACCTCCAACTATACTGCAAAAGCATTCCGCTTGCCAATATTTTAAATCAGCAGCCAGAATACAAACCACATAATCTTTTATTGTTCCCAAATGATGTTTGGTACCGTGCCAGTCAGAATCAGAATTCACTTTATTGGCCAGGTACAACTGCATGTACTAGGAATTCATTGTTGGTGTTTACATTCACAAAGAACATGTAAGAACAAAGAGCATAATTTAAGCGAGAGATAGGTAGAAATAAATAAATAATGAAAGAATCAAATAAATAGTGGACAGTGCAAGCTGTACAATATACTAACAATATTTGAAGGAAGTTAAGGAAACAGAGGTATTGAATATAAAGTATAAAAAATATTAAAATATAGTATAACCTGTAGATGAAAAAATATGTACAAATATGGGGGCCCAGTGAGTGGGGGAGTGGCAGATGGAGGGACTGTGTCAGCAGGGGGCAGGGTTGATGAGTGGCAGAAGGGAAGAAGCTATTTTTGTTGCATGTAGTTCTGGTCTTGATAGTCCCGAGTCTCTTGATGGAAGGTAGTTTTTTTGCACAGTCCATGTCCAGGATGGAGGGGTCAGCCATGATCTTTTGTGCCCACATCAGGGTTCTAGAAGCATATAGGTCCTGTAGGGATGGCAGGTTGCAGCCAATCACCTTTTCTGCAGAGCAGATGATACACTGCAGTCTGTCTTTGTCCTTAGCAGTGGCAGCAGCATACCAGACAGTGATGGAGCAGGTGAGGATGGACCCAATGATGGCTGTGTAAAAGTGCACCATCATTGACCTTGGCAGACTGAACTTCTTCAGCTGCTGTAGAACGTACATCCTTTGTTGTGCTTTTTTGATGAGGGAGCCGATGTTCAGCTCCCATCTGAGGCCCTGGGAGATGATGATGCTCAGGAAACGGAAGGACTCCACTGTATTGACTGGAGATTGATGAGGGTTATGGGGAGCAGTGGTACTGGGTTGCACCTGAAGTCAACTACCATCTCCACTATCTTTAGAGTCTTGAGCTCCAGATTATTCTAGCTGTACCTGGTCACTAGATGGTGGATTTTCCCTCCTTTAGATGGTTTTGGCCCACCAGATATGGGAGAGCTTGTCCTGGAGCAGAGCTAGGATGATCATATTAAATGCAGAACTGAAGTCCACAAAAAGGATTCTGGTGTAGGATCCAGGAGAACCCAAATGTTGGAGGATGAACTGAAGAGTTCTGTTGACAGCATTGTCTGCGGTTCTATTGGCACTGCAGGCAAACTGTATTGAATCCAGGAGTGAGTCCGTGATACAGCTGTGGCCAAAAGTTTTGAGAATGACACAAATATTAATTTTGCTGCCTCAGTTTTTATGATGACAATTTCACAAACATCTCACAAAAAGATCTACAAACACTGAAGCAGCAGACTTTGTGAAAAGCAATACTTGTGTCATTCTCAAAACTTTTGGCCACGACTGTAGATCTGAGATGAAATAGTACAAGACGCTCAAATGACTTCATTACTGCATATGGATGGGGCTGTAGTCATTCAGTCTTGTGATCCTGGGTTTTTTGGGGATGGGAACGATGATGGAGGTTTTGAAGTAGTCTGGTACATGGCAAGTCTCCAGGGAGGTGTTGAGGAGATGTCTGTGAGCACCAGAGACAGTTGCTCAGCATACTATTTCAGTGTGGTAGGGGACACAGAGTCTGGGCCGGCTCCTTTGTGGGGTTTCTGGTGCTTGATCATCTTAACATCCCACTCAGAAAGAATGAGGGTCGTTGTGATGGAGGGAGGGGGGAGGGGCTGTTTGAAACGAGTGGATATGTAGTGGCCCCAGCTGTTGTAGTATTGATGGGTGGTTGAGTGGTGGTAGCATTAGGCTGGAGCTGATGGCTGTGCACGCTGGGGGTGGTGTCAGGAATGCCCCTTTGTTTTTCAAGTCAAAAGTAGAATTTGTCTGGTTTGTTGGAAAGAGTCAGGTTTGGATGTAGTGAGGGTTTTGGGTTTGTAACTGGTGAATTGCTGAAGTCCTTTCCAGATGGAAGTCAAGTTGCTTGCAAATTGTTGCTCCAGTCTCTCAAAATACCAGCATTTGGCCTCCTTCACCGCCTTGCTGAGCCTGTGTTTTGCTTCCTTGTACACACCCTGGATCCTCCTCCAAATGTAACTGTTTGAGTTTAACTGTGAACCAGCATTTGTCATTATTATAGCTCACTCTGGTGCATGTTGGAATACAGCTGTCCTCGCAAAACCTAATTTAAGATGGCACAGCATCAGTGTACTCATTCAGGCATTTCTGGCTCCACATTTTTGACCTCCTCACAGCCGGCTTAGAGTGTTGTAATTTCGGGCTGTATGCAGGCATCAGATGGACCATCACTTGGTTGGTGTGGCCCTGTGTAACACGGGGCTCAGCGTGATAAGCACTGCTGATAGTGTAACAGTGGTCCAGAATGTTCTCTTCTCTGGTTGGACATTTACGAAGATCCTGACATAAGTTGCCATGGATGATAACCAGGGAATCCGGATTTGTCTACTCCACAGCCAGAATCTGATCAGTGAGCACCTGTCGTGCTTTGAGCACTTTAGATTGCAGTGGAGTGTAAACACCAACTAGAAAAGAGGACGTGAACTTGTGGGAAGAGTAGAAGGGTTTACTCGTTATTAAAAAAAAGATTTTAATTCAACAGAATAGTATTGTTGAATTACTGTCACGTCCTTGCACCAGCCATCATTAAAAAAAACATCCCACCTCCTTTCATTTTGCATGAGAGTCCCTCCTGTATCAGCACGGAAAAGTAGGAAGCCAAGCAGCCTTCAGAAGCTCAAGAATTTAATTTTTTTTTTTAGCTAAAAACAAACTATAGCTTCACTTCTGATTCTGCAAATAAATGCGAATGCTCTTTAAAAACTACACGTGATTGGTATTTTATGGCTTGTCCCCTTAGTCCTCGATGAGTGGTGCAGTCTGTGTGATTTGCAGGATGTGATACACTGTTAACCCACTAAAATGCTATAGGATATCAGTATACCTGCTTAAAATGTACAACGATAAGCTGCATACCCGCTGAGAAAGATTAGGATTTCTGTATCAATTACAAATGTGCAAGGAATCTGGGATACATATGTTTTGTGACAGAAAATTCATAAGTTAATTGTTTTCACTAATAGCAAATTTGGTGACAGCAAGTGCAGTTGCCAAATATGAAGAAATAAGAATAACAATAATAATAAAAAATTCAAGTTGCCCAATCAGACAGTCTTCGCTCATCCTCCACATCACTCACTCTGAGCACCAATGAGCACATTTCAGAAACTAGAGTGCATACACATGCCAATGCAGCTGCAATTGATATTTTAAAATAAAAATTATGGGATTGTAGGGTGTTTTTGTAGAGAACTATCAAATTCACCAGGTCTCAGTGTACATTTTCAATTCATCCTCCTTTATATCTGAGACTGGAATTAAAAGCATATATTTGTATATGTATAACTGAAATATCTGGGGTAAAATAATAAGCAGAACATACTAAAACAGTAAAAATATTAACCAAACTTTAACCTCTGCAATTATGATGGTAATTACGATACCTCAACATTGAAGCCAGTGTTCAATATGCCAGTCAGAATAACAATGGATACAAGATTCAAGAGATTTATTTGCCATTTGTATACACAGACAGTACAGGAGCACAGGAATTTTTTGTGCTGAGTTCTTAGAGTCAGCAGTACAAAAAGAGAAATAATTAAAAGGATAAGTAATACGAACTCAAAATAAATAGTAAGGTGACTGTAAAATGCAATAAAATACCCACTTGACATACAAAAACAAGTAATAATGAAACACTGTAAAGTATAAATACACTATTAGGATACACACTGTGAAAACAGTGAAAATATAAAATAACACTATAAAACACTGATTTACATTTAAGAATACTCTGCCTGAGTGGTATTCCCAAACCAGACAGTGATGCCATTTGTGAGGATACTCTCCATAAGTCTTCTGTAGGCTTGGGTTAGGAGGTGGTAACTGGGTCTTGCCTTCCCTAGCAGCCCGATGAAATAAAGCCACTGCTGGGCCTTTTTTTACTGTATTGGTCCAGCTCAGGTTTGATGCCACACGAAGACCGAGAAATTTGTCAACCCACTCCTCCTCAGCCCTTTGGATAATGAGAGGCCGCAAAGGCGGGAGGGGTTTCCTCCTGAAGTCCATGATTAATTCCTTGGTCTTGTCTATGCTGAGATTACAGTCAATTTCTTCTACATATTATTGACCAGCTCCCTGTAACCTGACTCGTCCCCCCACCCGTGATGAATACGTGTTTGAAGGGCAGGTCCATCTAATTCAGAGCAGATTTACATTATGTGCTGTAGTCCACTACTCATAAGCAAAGGTTTAAGAACAGAATGGTGTCCCTGGCTGGAAGAAGGGAGAGCATTTGTTTTGAAGTATTGAGAACCACAGAACACTCCAGCCTGATATGTAAGCAACCATCAACCTATAGCAGACAGAACTACAGAAATAGATTAATGTTTCATTTGATTTGCACAAGAGAAAACAATCTCACAGGGCAGCCTGACAAGATGAAAGTTCATGTCAAAGAGTAAATGATAAATCCTGCTGATAAGGAGGGAGTGGATCACGCATGCGGTACAGCACCTTATCTGGGAAGAAAGGGTGCCTCTTTTAGCTACTTAAGGATAATACTGAGTTTGTATGGAACAGAGAGCATAAAAGGGTCAATGTCAAGAAATAGCTTCCAAAGACCATCTGCTGGACATGATTATCTCCTACAACAGCAAAAACTGTACTTCCTCTTTTGAATTCAGAATTACAATGAACATGAATCTACAAAGGAATAAGAATGTAGTGAAACATAAGGCCTTTTAACCATTTCAGTTGTTGTAAAAACCATGCAACACCCACATGAAAACATCCATCTTAAGAGCCAATCAGCCATTTTCTGTACCCGCTTATCCTGTTCAGGGTCACGAGGGTCTGAAGAAAATGGACGCAAGGCAGGGAACGCATGTACCATTCACACCTACAGCCAATGGTAACTCCAATTCCAGAAGAAATGCCACGATGACAGGGGAAGAATGAGCAAACTATGCTGCATACTCAAACCCTGCTCCCAGACATGTAAAGTAACAGTGCTAAGCACTGCTGCCCCACTAAACAGATTTAAATTATTATCAGCTGCCAAATGAACATGAATTTTTGTGTGTGTAAAGACTCCATACATGTGGGTGAGTTGAATGGTTGTCAGCCAGGAAACTTCGCTGGTTATTTATCCATGTTATTTTCACTACGTTCAGTTTTGTAACTTGCCGATTTGGTTTATCCTTTGTATTGTTCAGATGACACTTTTAAGAGCCATTAGAAACCTGGAACGTCAATGCGGAGAAAGCACATTAATCAGAATCCTTTTCATCACCTAAGTAAAAATAAAGTTTCCACACAAGGAATTTGCTTTGGTGGTGCTTTTGCAAGACATTACAAAGAACATTTAACGATTAGCAAGGTATATACAGAAGTCAGTCCCACAGCAGGTGGTTAATCCCCTTGGTGAACCATATGAGGAAGCAGTGCTTCTTTTAATCCTGAACTGCACTCCTGTTTGTACAAAAGACTCCTTGCATTTTGTGTCTTATGTGCTCACTGGGTATGCCCACCAGAGTGCAACGCCCTCCAATGCAGTCACATTGCGTAGAAGCTGTCAGGAAAGTGCTGCAAACTCCAAATTAGACCGTCATCCTCTATGTGCTATGAGGATCAAAGCCTTTGCCATTACTAAGGACAAAAACAGCACTGTTCCTTTGTACTGGTCTTCAGCTGCTAAACTATCTGGGCAGCTTGTCCTGTAGTTAGAATTGGATGCTGATTTCTAGATCAGCGGTAGGCAATCTTGTCCTCAACGGGCCAGTGCGTATGGAACTAAGATGAACTGAAAAACTTGCAATCAGTCCTCTAAATTAGTCTAATTAGGGAGCTGCAGCAAAACCCTGCACACAATATGAAACAAGCCCCCCCCCCCATACAGCACAGCTGGCACTGCAGAGGGTGCAAGCAAGCCAATTTCACCCTGTCACGTACAGCATTCTGTCACGATGGGGGAGGGGGGTCTCAAGGTCTTAAGCACACATGACATCATGGATACAGAGCTAGATAAGATTTTAACAACTTAGAACTATTAGTTAAGTTCTCCCCAAACGAGCTTCATGGGCCAAATGGCCTCCTCTCGTTTGTAAATTTCTTATGTTCTTACGACGGCATGTCACATCAGCCTTTCCAGATGTCACTGAGTGGACAACAGCACAGGTTTATTAACATGGAAGTTTGTTTCTGCTCCTCTTCAGCAGGCTTTCTGCAGTACTATGGACATCAGGTTCCGGCCCCTCAGACATACTGCCAGGGAGGCCTACACAAATACACTAGGAACACCTGGATTGGGAAAAGATTTTAGCTTAAAGCAGAAGTGGAGGGGACATGACTGTAAGCATTTTTCTGGGAAACAAAAGGGAAAAAGGAGTTACCTGTCTTTACAGGATGTACTAATCAAAATATCTAGTCTCTTTGGGAATTTGTGATAGGCTGATTCATACTTGTCAAGCCAATACACTTGCATAGGTCATGGCATAATTTCGTTCAAAGCATTTTTACTTGTGTGCTGATGTGTCTGTGTTGCTCAGCAATTACTCTGCCAAAATGCTATGTGATGCATAGTTTTGGATGTTGTATTTATTGTCTTCCCACTCTGCGATATATGTAATTGCTGAATCACATAGCCAAAAACAAACTGTTATAGTATCCATTTGAGTCATGGTTATATTTGTGCTGCCCCAAACTTCCCATAGACAAATCTGCAAAAATGGCAAGCTGCTAGTCACTTTTTATGCATTTTCCCTTCCAAAGGTAGTGTCTTTAATTACTTTAATAATGTACTTGGCAACTACATAGACAAAAGGTATTACAAAGCTGTCCATACTAAGGGTAAGTTAATCAACATAGACAACACTTACAGTGGTTTTGCCCATTCTGTGGTATGCATTCCAAACTCAGCAGTGTACAAACCACATTTTTGTTTTGTGATAAGTTGAACTACTCCCATAATTAAATTTGATGTTGAAGGAAAACATTTGAGTTAAAGTGTCTTAGAAATCACAAAAGTAATTTAACTGAAATAAAGAATAAATCGATCTTAAGTGTTGACATTTTCGTCATTGACTTCATTGACTAATTGCAGCAGCCCTGGTCCATGCTTTTTTTTCCCCCTCAAGTTTTGTAAAGTACAAATAACTTTTTGGGAGTGAGTGTTTTGTAGACCCATTGCTATGATGTCTAGGGTGGGTGATTTAATGCTAGACATAAATAGCGCTTCAGTTTTAACTAGCATTATAAGTATACCAGAGTGTTTTCTTCGCCCCCATCAAAATAAAATGCTACCAAGTGGACCAATCACAGTTCTTGCAGTCTGCGAAGCTGTGAGGTGGAATTTCATTGCTGGGGAGGTGTGTGTCAGGCCACGGCATAAGCTACGGCACAGGGTCCATGGCTAAGCCTTTCTTACAGCGTTGATTGGACACAGACGTATATATATCAGCCTTTAAGGTTGTGAGATGTCATGGAATAATTCAAGATCCGCAGTCATCTATGGTTGACTACACTACTGAAGCGCAATTTAGAATAGAACCGGTAAACAGACCTTTGACCTCTTGTACACAAATGTGTTTCAGTTTGCACATTGCACCTAACTGTTACGTGGAGTGTCCCATTGTAACATTTCCTGGTGGTGGCGGAAATTAACCCCAATTCAAAGCTTGCTAGAAGTCACCAGAGGTAAAAAAAGGGTTCCTAACTTTAGCAGTGAATGGATTTGCTCATGGTCCACACCTGTTAGCCAAACATGCACGTGTGTACCACAGGTCAGTCAATAGCTGACAACTGCAGATTCAAAACTGAGTTTAGTTTAAAAAAGCACCAGACACACAGTGTAAATCTTAAACTATTTAATCATACGAAAACAGAGGTACCACACATGGCATACAAAAGGACAGCTTGAAGAGTTCAGTGTTTTTAGCCCCATACCAAGATCTTTATGTACTACTATCAAGACAAAATTAAATCCTGAAACAAAATGCTTGCATGTTCCAAACTCAGTCTACAGAAATCTTATAAAAGGAAACATTATAAGCATCTAATTTTTTAAACTATGTTTTACATCAAAAATCACACAATGACAAAAACAGAAAAGTATTTTTTCAAAACTCTTGGCTTTTGCCTTCCAATGCTGAATATTACTGAAGGACAGACTTAGTTTGGTCAGATGCAAATTGTAGAAGGCTTCACTTTTGATTTAAATTTTCACATTGTAAAACAGATCAACATTTTCTTGGTAGAAAAGGCAAAACTGTACAAAACCTAATTTTAAATATAATCCATCACATACTAATTTAAAAAAATCCCACAGGTTTCACTCAGGAACAAGAAAAAGCAGCTGGAAATCAGTCGCTACATTGTCTCAGATCAATGAAACAAGGAGTCTAATCTGAAGGACATCTTTTAATGTCTCAGTTTAAAATTTGAAAAATCGGGGATCAGGGATTTCATTTACAGTCCACGAATTTGTTTTTCCAGTTTTGTATTAGTACTAGCAGGTGGTATCCATCTAAAGCTACAGAAAACTAATCAAACCAGTCTGCTCCAGGATGGTCTAGGTCTGATCTGAATTCCATCAAGGACAAACAGGTTCAGAATTTGAAAAGAGTGATTTAATAATACCCAACACAGAATCAATATTGCATTTAAACCACTGCACTAATTTATATGGTTGGGAATTTATGTTTCCAGCTCAAGGGGGGAAAAATCCCACTCAAACAGTTTCATAAGGCATGTGCTCTACAAATCCCTGGTTATTAACAAAGCATAAAAACATCCACCTTCTAAAAGCCATTGCTTTTGACCATTTTTAAGCAGTTGTGGAATGCTGCTCCAAACATTTCAATTTAAGGTCAAATCAAGACAAGTATGAACATAACTGAACTGATCACCAATTCATCAGCATGATCAATACAATACTTTGTGCTGCCAGGACAAAGTGAGTACTCTAACATGGAACACACTGAGACGAGAAATCTGTGCCTTTCCAAAGTCACACACCTTACAAATTTCAGAAGATAAAGCAGTGTTTCCCATTCAAAAAAATGCAAAATATGTGAATTGTTCAATTGCAAACACTTATGCTGTGATGTCTCTCACCTATCAAGCGATATACATTACAAAACACTTTACAATGCTTTTAAACTAAATACTCAAATTTCCTCAAAGCAATAAACCATAATCTTTAATGAACAGGGTCAGCAATGATAAACATGAGTTACAGTATGGCAGGATGGATGTTTTATTTGGAGTCCCAGCATGAATATATGTGGATTGAAGATTTGGGCACATTCACAGGTTTTAAGAAGGGGGGTGGAGGGGAAGGGGAGAAAAACCTACTGTGATATAGCTGAATACATTACTCACATCAGCCACCAAATAAGTGACTGGAATACTGATCTTCTGGGTGTGATTTAGTCTAATGAAATACTCGCGAACCTCCTTCCTGAAACAAGCCACACTGTACCCCATACAATGCAAACATTAATTTCATAGACAGTATACACAAATTCATTATAATCGGAGCCCCAACATAGTCAACTCACCTGGTAAGAACCTGAATGGCACCCGTTTTGATTAGTCACTGCAACACTAAGTAACCTCAAACACAGAAACAAAACCACCTTTTGTGTTAATGCACGATAAAACTATTGGGAAAGCAACAGGAGGTACAGAAAATGTGACCAAACATGCTAACTTTTGGCACTAGTTTATTCATTTCCAAATTTCTAAACAAAAATAAATCACATTTTGCTGAAGATTTCAGTGCAGTTACCAAAATTATGCATGCAAGATACAGGCTAAACTAATTGTGACAAGTAACTGAATTGTGCCCATTTTAGATTTTCATATCAAACTTCAGACAAATGCTGATTTCCCAACGAAAGCAAATTATGTGCCTGTGGTGGCTGGACACACTAGACAGAAGAGGCAATCCATGTGTCTAATGACATCACTATTTATAGGAGCTCCCAAATGACACATTACAGTCAGCTAGCCTAGCACATTTACAAAGTCATCCTCAGTTTAAGCATAATGACATAACATCCTAAAAAAGTTAACAGGAGAATACACAACCACACGCACACACACAAAGTAAATTCTATAAATCTGTTTCTGACAAAAATGAATAGGAAGACTGCTCTAAACACAAAATAGGGAAAAGAAAACCTGTAAACAGGCAAAACTATTACAAAAATTACACTTTTGCAATATCTAGTGGTTACCTTAGGAAGTTCTAGAAAAATAGATTTTTGCTTGTAACAATATTTAAATGTAACTTTATACATTTTTTTTCTTGAAAGAGCAGTCTTTCTAACTCACTATCAACAGTAATGAAGAGCACACAAAAAACCAAAAATCCTTGTATAATTAAGCGTCAAAAGTTAAGTGTCAAAAGATGAAAATTTCAAGCATCAGAGAAGCGCAGAGGACAACGACTGGACGATGAACTTTTGACGTCACATCGACATGCTAGGCAAACGATGAACAAACGGGAACGAAGATATCTAGAATGAAACAAAACAACAAGGAGAACAACCTAGTTAAAGCAGCGATGAAACAAGGAAAGGAAAAAAGGAAGATCACAAATGATTATCTTTGCATGGGACTTTACGGGCACACATCCTAAACATTGAACAATTAATGCAGAACAGAGGAAGAGGAGGGGGAGTTATGAGCAACATGCTAAGGAAGCTACAGATGAGAACTGACAGCACACGGTAAGACACCACACAGACTGCCTAATCCACATTGGATCGGGACTTGGTGCTCTTATGGCAGATATTGCTTTGGAGGAAATTAACTTTCTAAAAAGAAAAATGGCGAAAATGATCACTGTCAGGGTTGTCAGTGAATAAACTGGTGCTAATTTTAATTGGGAAAAGGTAGCTTAAGTTTGAGTGGTGTGACTTTCATAGAAGTATGTACAAGATAAAGCATTTCAACATTGACAAAGTGCAATTTAAGAGGAACATATTCAGAGTAGCAGATCTGCACTGTATGAATGCGTGAAAATTGATCAGCTAAATTTAGGCCACACAGATCTGTTCAAAACTTAATTTTTACAAATGAATTACGTACCCTAACATGGTGATTAGCTATAGTAGTAATAATGGGGTGTGAAACAAAAAAAAAAACATTTCAGAGACCTGAATTTTGGCAACATTTTCAAGCCTGGGCTTTAAGACCAGATTCCGCTTTTTGCCCAAGGACAACTTTTGCTATGTGACAGAATTTGGCACATTACTTGCCCAGTAAAGAAGAGTCAGTGTAAGGCTTCCTTATCAGCTTAAAGGCCAAGAACGTCACTGCAATCTGATTTATTACAAATTCATCTAAAATGTCAAATAGGTGCTGGTTTAACTGCAGCTGTATGTAAGAAATTCCAATTACGTATGCAGTGTAGTACAGCATGTATGGCCCACCCCTTCTAAAGCTGATTCAGTCCATGCTGTTTTCTAGTGAGCGTTATCCTTCTTGTTCATTATAATGGCAGGGGCAGAAGCACTGTGGTGGTCACACAGAAACTAATACCTAAATATAGACATCCATTTTCAGCTATGATGATTGGCTCATGTTTACAACCAAGAATGGTCTGAAATATTTAGCAGCATGGTAAATTCTTCCATTGATAGTATTCAGCCATTTTGACTTGTGTATCAGTAATAACATCACGGAGTGAAAAGGCTAACAAGTCAATGTCTTAAACCTTGCACACCCAAATGCATTATATATTAATACATTTACCAATTTAAATACTACAATTCTAAAAAATACTGCTGAAGTAAAAGTTTAAGTAAAAATGTTTTATTAATTTAATTCAGAGAAATAATTTACGCAATAAATAGTCTCCAAAACTCTGGAGAAATATAAAACCCTATAAAAATAGAAAAGGCATAATTTTGTAATATACATCTGGACAATTTCCATTTGTATAAAAACCATTTGTATGACCCTGGATGCCTAAGAACTGCTTTAGTTATTACATAACACTTACATCACCAATTTGAAAGATTGTAGATCACGTCAACTTCAATAATAAACACACTTAAAAAAAAAAAAAAAATAGCAGAAAAAAATACGGGGTTTGTCTGTTATCTAAAAAGGCCCGAAAGGTAATAGACCAGTTGATGATATAATTTTTCCTGGTTACCAGCAAACACAAGACAGGAAAAGGGAATTCTATAACGTGGATATGAAAACGGTTGCCATTTTAAAACATATCCTCCTTTATCATGTCAACTGGATGTTAAATAAAATTCAGAATTATTGCTGAAAAACTGGTCAAATGTGATGATATTCAGAATCAAACCGCAGAGTGACATTACCATAGCAGAGACAAACAGTTGAACTTGAACACAAGGAAGCTGGATACTAATCCTTTTTTGACAGGCAGAAAACTAGCAAGAACTCAAAGGCAAATAATGTCTGACAGGACCTAACTAGTGTGGTGTTCTGCAAAATCTTCAGCCGTTTATATGAAAACAAAAGGAAAAAATTCAAAACTCATTGTGGATCCCTGAACAGAAGTCAAGTGCTCAGCAAGTATGTGTAAGTCTGGATCTCTGTATGTGTCTATATTAGAGTGAGTTATAGTACGAGTGAAGCCAAACACCAGCTCATTACAAAACTACCAAGACTGAGCAAAGTGGCAAACCAGGGTTTACAAAAAATAAAAAAAATCAGCCTACTACCCCAAGTCTAAACAGTCTTCAGCATTAGGCAAAATACTTCAGTGAATAGACAATACATTCTAATGACTAAAAACCTCATCGCATCATAGAACTCATTAAATTTAATGTTAAACAGTGAAAAATATAGTGACTTCTGCATTTGAGGAGTTGTCTATATGTCCCCTGGACTGCTCTGAAATATAATTTAGGGTTTGGACAACCCTTGATTAACATGGGGAAAAGGCAGTTTGTGGGAAATCTTGCGTTACTATAAATGAATGAGACTAATCAGTTTGGTAACAAAACTCAATGTAAAACGATGATCCAACCAACTGAGCTTTGGGGATAAAAAAACAGCAGTATTATTTTGGCTACAGGGTTCCATTTTTATAACACCTTTTAGACTTCTACTGTTACACAGCAACCTATATCATATGGCATCTTAAGAAAACATCAGGGTTTTTTCCAGTTGAAAACCACAACATAGTACCCATTTTCAGTGAACAAATACCTTAATATTAACATCTGTCACTTTTCATTTTTATCTCCTTCCTTGCTAATACAGTGAACCGGAAGGAACCCCAGAGGAATGTAGCTAGGTTTGTGTAATACTCAATGGGGCTCTCACACCACACTCCACTTACCAGAAAACATTTTATAACAAGTCCATTCGAGAGAAAAAACACTCAGTATGGCTTGCTATCATTTTTGGAGCGCTTCAGCTGAACCTTCAGTCGCTTCATGCCGATCTGGAAACCGTTCATTGACTGAATGGCAGCCTGAGACGAAACTGGATTGTCATAACTTACAAAGCCTGAAAAGAGAAAGGCAGAGTGTCACTCCAACAGCTCTGCACAAGCAGACTATTCTTCAGTGCACTGATTATTAGTCCGACACACGTGAGCAATTTAAGTCTGAAATGCTGACTGAAATGCAACTGCTTCATGTTTTAACACTCACAGGGGCCACCAGTCACACTACTCACTTTCAAGAACTGCCTTACAATCATTCTATTTGTGCTATCAGGTCTGACTGCTTATATTGAAACCAGCACAGCATGTTTAGAGTAATATTCTTCCCTTTGAGGCTTAACTTAAATATGCTGTTCTCCATTTCACTTACCAAAACACTTGCTAAGGTTGGTCTGCTTGTCTATGAACACCTTGGCAGAAATGACGTTGCCGAATGGCATGAACATCTGGAGCAGATCCTGATCTCCAAACTCCTGGGGTAGGTGGTAGATGAAGAGGTTGGCACCTTCGGGACCTGATATTTAAACCAAGTAGGAAGGAAAGCCAACAACCATCAAATGTTGCCAATACTGAACCTTTTGAGAACATCTTACCAAAACTGAGAAACCACAAAGTTGCATTCTTCTTAGGCAATGATTTGCACTAATGATTTTAGGAATCACCTACAATAAGTGTTCAAACTCATACTTAAGAAATCTGTGAACCTCAGACTCTGGTTCTTTCTTGTGCTTGCAGCCCATTGGAAAGAAGATAGAGTCGTAAGTAGAGGGTGACAAAACACTGAGACCCCTACCCACTCCACCCCCAGGAAAGGACCACTGCCATAGCAACATACACACCAGCATACCAATGTCAACAATTTACAAAGGAAGAGTGAGAAAGGGCACAGAATAAAAGATAACTTCAAACATCTGGAATGAATCATCAGTGTGACAAACAGACCAAAAAGCCAGCTAACACACACCTTCCTTCTGGCTGCCAGCAGCACCCATGTTCTGCTGGGAGAGTAAGTTCTGGTTGTAGAGGCTAGGCAGGGCAGCTGCAGCATACTGCTGGATGCCCGAGTATGCCTGGCTCAGCGCCTCCATTGTGCTGCCTGTACCATTGGACAAGCCCCCACTGCCAAGCCCGCCGTTCAGAGCAGCCATCCCTGTAGATTCAGGACAGGGTGATATTCTGGCAGTCAAAACAGGCTACAACCATCACCACCAAAATTCACCAGTACAAGACAAGAGAAACAGACAGCTGTCATTTTTAAAAATACATATTTGACTCCTACACTGTAACTGGGCTGATGTGGACAGCATTTCAATAACTTGCATACTGTCACAGGACTTTGGAACCACTTTGGTAGGCAGAACCTCATGTCATGTTGCATTCATATCCAAGCATGTATCCAAACAGTTACATTCTCAAATTTCACGCAGCAGAGCCACAGAGAACACTTAATTCTGCAGATAAGCCTAAACCTCAGGAGCATCCAAGAGCTTCCCTGGGACACCTGCCATGCTCACCTGCAAGAGACCCCATGTTGAGTCCAGCCCCAGCTCCTGCTGCCAGGGACTGAAGGGCCCCAAGGGAGGCCATGGGGTTGACTGAAGAGTTGGTGCTGGAAGTCGGAGATGACCCGGCTGCAGACAAAAGGAAAGACCTGACAATGTAAGGTATACACAACAACCTGGGGGACGCGTTGCATGGCAACACAGAAGCTGGAGATAAGAGGAGCAATTCAGAACCAAGGTTATCATTAACAAATAAAATGAAACTAAAAAGCACAAATGACACACGAAAGCTAAACTGGAATTAAAACAAATAATACAAATTAAAATTTTTACCAATATTTAAACTTCATCAATATTCAAAGTTACCGTCAATCAGCTAATGACTACTACTACAATAATGGAGAAAGTTACGCTGAATGATCAGCCATTTTCCATAGTGCGAAACGAGGCATTTCATTGGCTCATTCACCACTCAGAAGGTGTCACAAAGTACCAGCCTGCGACATTTCTAATTCATTTTTGAATCTGGTTGACATATGATTATCGAGCTTTCATTTTCCACAGAATAAACACGATGTAAGCTTATTTCACTAATCTGCACCTGTAAGCTCAGGAAGCAGTCATAAGAGTTAAATGCACCTATCTCCAAAGGTACAAGCACAATACGTGTCTGTAAAATGACCTTGTTTGGAAGATCAGTACATCAAAACTAAAACGACCTTGAAGCAAATTCACTGAATGGTGCACATACGCAACTGCAGAGCTACAGCCTACCCAAGGAAACTCATTCAAATTCAGGTCACTCTATACTGTAGTCTAAGTGGGTTTAAATGAAGAGGGAAACAGTTTGACTAACACACGTAGGTCTCCCAGGGGGTCCACTTGCTGTCAGGGTGCTGTGCCTGTGCTGTCTCTGTGCCATACCTGAGCTGGTGAGCACGCTGAGTGGGCTGCTGGAAGTGGTTAGCGCACTGGAGCCTGTGGGTGTGGACTGGGCGGCGCTGGCCGCAGCCGCTAGCGCTGCCAGGTTCTGCATAGCGTTCAGGCCTGGAACAGAGCCGGGAAGCATGCTTACCCGTATGGGCAGCTGCAGAGCATGCATATGCAGTTCACAGGAGCAGAGAGGCCCAGTCCATCATAAATTTAAAATCACCAAAGTTTAACATGACAGCACAAGACCAAACTGTTTCACTAGTGCTTTAGTGTCATGAGCTCCCCGACACAATATCACAGACACACAGGACAGGAAGCAGACAGGTATCCCAAACTACAGCAGAGGGACACTGTCCTGGGAGCCGGTCTGAATCAGCAATTCATAAAGGCACAAACCATGTACATATGGTTACCTGTGGAGCAAGCAGGGAGCACCCTGTGTGTGGTAACCACACATAAGGGAGGGGCCTTAAAAATCCATAGTCTGACATGGGGGAAGGGGAAATGGAGACAGGAGGGGAGGTTTCTACCTGACATGGGATGCAAGTTGTTGAGTGTGTTCCCAGAAGAGGCGGACTGGAGAAGCTGCAAATAAAGCTAGACATTACACCAAAACAGAGAACAGAGAACGTTAGGACTGCTTCCACTCTGGTGAATACTGGAGAGAGAGGGAGAGAGAAAGAGAGAGAGCGAGACAGAGAGGGGGGGGGGGGGAGCGAGAGAGTTGCTGAAGGAAGAGAGGCAGAGGAAACAGGGAAAAGCCAGAAGGAAGAAGAGGAAGAGAGAAGAGGGAGACTTCCACAGCACACCCATGGAGCAGCACTAACAACATCAAACAAGGCCTGACGTCTATGCTGGACTGCGTGATGGTGTGAGGGCCTAAAGAGAATGGCCAAAACTCAATCAGGATAAACCTGGAGATCATTCTGGATTCTTTGCCGGAAGAAGCCACTGTCCAACATAGGCATGCAGCCACAGTGGCAAAAACAGATTCACTAAAATTAAACAGTGAGTACAAGCAGAAGGGGACTGCACTGGCTTTCCATGTGCAGTGTTTTAACTGCTAGTGGCCGTTTTAAAGTCTAGTAGGGCAAAAATTACATGTATTATGTACCAATGCGTAAAGCTAAAGAGAAACATGCAAATTATCTATGATCATCATCCCACTGTTAGAGCTGTCAGCCATAAAGAAATGAATCTCCAGAGTAGCAAGCATTTTAAATCTAATGGTTACATTTGAAATGTTTACATTTCAAAGCCATC
Source organism: Hyperopisus bebe (assembly GCA_026777045.1). Taxonomy (NCBI): domain Eukaryota; kingdom Metazoa; phylum Chordata; class Actinopteri; order Osteoglossiformes; family Mormyridae; genus Hyperopisus; species Hyperopisus bebe. Next base: position 11,352,131 of record JAODJW010000019.1, read on the forward strand.
TACAGAGCACCCGAAACCCAGTTCCTTAATACGGTTTCTGTTAAGACGCGGAGTAGCGGGAGCAGGACTTACTGCGAGGTACTGCGGCCCAAGTGAGTTCAGCCCTGTCAGGTTCCCCCACATAGATGCAGCGTTGAGCTGCTGCATCTGCTGCTGGAGTTGCTGGGCAATGCGCTTCTGCTCCTTGTCCTTCTGCGTGTCAGCGAACTTCACCACGATGGGGGAGGAGCAGCCCTGTAGGCAGGGAGTAGTCAGGCATGGAGGGGGCAGAGTGCCATGGCTTTGGGTATATGGGTCTCTGAGGAACTTGAAAGGCTAATGCATTAAGGAGAAAGATCTACCATACACCTACAGACAAGCAAGCTTCTACGGGTTCAAGGAGGAAACAGGGGATGACAAACCACAAAGACTCCAGAGGGAAATCTCGGCGCTGTTCTATTTGTGAGAGAGCTCTCTGGATGGCACTGTCCATCCCACCCTTACCTCCATTGTCTGTGACTGATGCATTGCTTTAATGGCTGTCTGTGCCATCTGCCTTGCTGTATAGGTGATGAAAGCACAACCTGCAACATATGTACTTGTGAGTGTCACTTGTTGACCTCCCAAAAAAAGTTCTATGGTAAAAGTGAAGCAGGCCGTTAATGGTGCACTGGCCACCTTACCGCGGCTCAGTCCGTCAGGACCACGCAATATTCTGCACTCCTCAATCTGCCCATATGGTGAAAACATAATCCTGATGTCATTCTCATTGCACTTCTTTGAGATCATTCCTATAAATAACTTCCTGTCTTCCACTGCTGAAAAGCAAGCCAGAAACACATCAAGGGTCAGTACAGTTAGAGGTTCATCTTCATAAGGAATACTGACCACATACACTCAGGCCACTGAAGCATTCAGCTTTTGTGCAGTAGCTCCACTAACATGAAAGACAAATCCATTACTTCATGAAAAACACAGGACATAATCAGCTACACATGTAATAAAAAGCACTCGGGCCTATTTTTTATTTTAAAATCCTCAGTGGTGTGTTATACCTGGAGGAATCACCCGGCTGTTCACATACAACTTCTAACAGTAAAACCAGTCCAGGGAAACATTTCTTTAAAGCAACGAGTAAATCTATCATCAGGACTATTTGTGTATATATGTGCTTCACTGAGAGGTTGGCTATAAATCCATTTTCCTTTTAGGGCCCATTAAAAAAAGAGCAGAGTCTGCAGACTGCTTCTCTCTGCAGTCAGGCTATTCCCCCAAGTGCAGCGTTGCCCCATTTACAGCAAATTTATATTTACCATTGTTCTTCTCACTGTCTGCTGGCTTCATCTGGATTGGGTGATGCATCTACAAAGAAAAGACTAAATTGTGAAGTGAACTTTACAATCAAATTTACGGGAACTCTGACAACTAATGTTCTGCTGTAAATCCAGCACAATTCATACACAAACAAGTTAGAAGCTTAAACTGGAAAGTCCAAAATTCTGCAGGTTGTATTTGTAAATAGGGTCAGCAATATAGCCGAAATATTTATTAGTCATGATTGATGACAGAGCATTTTTTGTTTACAAACCAAGCAAATTGGTATGACATAACGTTATTTTACCATTTCACCACTGAACCAGCAATTCTATCCTCATTGTTAAATTATAATAAACTTAAGGCATGTAAAATACTGTACATGAACATATGTGGATAAATTTGTTGGTACCCTTCCACGAAAGAAGCCACAATTGTCTGAAATACCTTGAATGACAAAATTGGCAATCATTGTTTAATCAATATTTAATAAAATCAGTCTTTGCTTAAGATTTTTGATTAACAGAATATTTTAACCACCACAAATGAAAATTGCATGGACAAAAAGTAGTGGGCCCCATAACCTAGTATTTTGTTGCACAACCGTTAAAGTCAATCTCTGCAAACAACTAATTCTTGTAGCTCTCTGAGTGTTTTGCACCTGTCAGCAGGTAGTTTGGCCCATTCTTCCTGAGCAAACTTCTCCAGCGGTGTCAGGATTGGAGGGTGCCTTCTCCACGCTGCATGTTTCAGTTCTTTCAATAGATGATGGTCAGATCTGGGCTCAGGGGGCCACTTCAGAATAGTCCGGCGCTTAGTTCTTAGCCATTCTTGAGTGCTTCAGCTGCGTGTTCTCTTCCATTGAACCCACTGTCACTTGAACAGTGATGGGTGGTGTGATCAGACACTGATAAACCCTGAGTTGGGAGCGTGTATCTCTTTGAAAGGAGTCCTTGTCTTTTTGACTACCATTCCCACTATCCTTCTGCCCAATCTGGGGTGAATTTTTCGTCTTGCAGTCATGTCCAGGGAGGTTTGATAGACCTTAAATTTCTTAATATTTATACCTGCAGTCACATGAACATCTTGGAGATGGTCTTATAACCTCTGCCTTTAACATGCTTGTTGATAATTTTCTTTGAGCGCCTGACAACTCTGTCTGTTGCTTTCTCTGGTCCATGTTCAGTGTGATACACACAATGATACCAAAACAGCAGGGTGGCTAATTTTCGCCATTTAAATAGGTAGAATGGCTGATTTCAAGATTGAAGACATGTGAGGGGCACTAATTTAAGAAACGTCACTATGATCATTTTATTTAAAATCTTTTTTTAGAGGTACTAACAAATATGAGTCATTTAAGATTCTTTGTGCGATATACAATAATTTACCTCACTTGTTTTACTTTATGCGATAACATATCAAATGCATGCATGTATACAGGAAACACTTTAATCATTTTTCAGGAGGCATAAAGTACTTTCTCAATGAGTGCTAAGGGTACCAACAAATTTGTCCACATGTGTAAAATAAAAAATAAACTGACTCACTATGACCAAGGTGCTTTATTAATACTAAGAGCATATAAATGAACATTTATGACACAAATGTAGAATCTTTTTCAACTCAAATCAACATCACACGACTGCAATCCTTTTAACGGGCCAAAGGGATATAAAGCTTGTTTGGATTTCTTTTCTTTTTAGGCCAAATTTGAAAACTGGTAAGAAAAGATTAAGATCTAGCCACTGAATTGAGATCCACTGAGAATGGTAATTGACAATGTGATATATACAGATAGCGCTGAGATGCAGGCTGGTATTGCTTTGTTTCACATCGGTCCGTTTTTGCTGTAGTACTGTTGCAGCCTCTGAACACAAAGGTATCACAATAGGCTCTTGTTGGTTTGTTCTGATAAGTAGTGCCGTATCGAGATTCACGTGATAATGCTGAAACACTCATCGTGAATACCACTGCAACATGTCACATACATTACCGTCATTATCACCCGTCACTATCCAAGTAATGTAGTTTCTAAAGATGACTAGTTATTTTTTAAACAGCTGCAACATACTGAAGCAAGCCTAAAATTACTTTTGATATAAATTTTAAATGTTAAGCACCGAGATCAAAACGAAGCAAGGGGTTCTGTATTTGTCCTAACAACAGGGTCGTCAGACTCCAAATACAATGTAACCCACCATTGTTCTGCCTATATGCGCCACGGTGACTTAGTGGTATTTTGTTTATAGCAATCAAGACATCTCTCATGGAAACAAACCTAAGGGCTCTGTAATATTAATGTGCTACCCCAATGAAAACTGAACTTCAAAATTACACACGCAAACTCCATTCAAGGTTACCAAACATCTAATGGCATTGATCCATTTATGGCACCTGGCACACTTACGCTTTTCATGATTAATAAAAACATTCCAACTTACCCCAGGCAGAATTTTCATATTATGGAGAGCATTTTGTGCTTCTAATGCTGCCTTGCGAGTGTAATATGTTATGAAACAACAGCCTGCAATAAAGGAAAGATTTGAGATACACTTTAGTTTTCACCTTGCCATTAATGGTGAGGTCACACTATACTAGCTTCTGTTGAACACTGTTGAATAAGCAATTCAGAACGCTGGTGTGCAGCAGTACATTTTGGGGGCAACTTTCAGTCACAATATTGTGATGCCAGAGATGTTCACTAGTCACAAAAAAATTAGAGTCCAAGTCAAGTCTGAAGTCTATCGTGGTTCAAGAACATTCCTTTTTATCAAAATATTTAACTATTTGTTTTTTTGTATTAGTAACTGATGCAACTAAATGGGAATCACCACTTAAATAGATCAAAAACTGCATCTCTCATAGTTACTTAAGAGTACATACATTTTCAAGAGTCCCCATCTTGGAAAAAGCAATCAATCTCACCTTCATGTGAAGGACAAGCTGAATGTTAAAGAGATGACTGCCAATAGCCTTACTTATTGCAGTAGGGATGGGTATTCAGGCAAAACAATACAGCTTTCAGATACAAAAAGCATAATTCTAGGGGAAAGCCTGAACTTTAATTCCCACAGTTTTCAACACTTAAAACAGTAAAATGAGTTCAATCCAGATTTTATGGACACACCTGTACCAAGATGTGTCTGTTAATGCTGCATGCATGTTAATGATCAGCATAAGAAGCCAGATGCAATGTGAAAGACATCCCAATATCAGATTAAATGTAGCAGTAAGCATTCCTGTCCATTAAGTTTACTTAACTACAGAATAATAATGATTTGTTTTCTTAAACTCCTTAGCTTAGATCACCACCACCACCCTTAATGGCAACAACTAAAACAATAGTACAATCCTTCAGCAACAACCAAAAAACTTCTGCTGTGATCCGAGAAGTTAAAGGTGCTCAGTCGAAAAACTGTTGCCAAGATAGCTGCTTTAAAATTCCAGCCAGAAACATGTAAAACACTAAGAAAGCGCCTTCCCATTTTAAACCAAATCAGGTTTGAGTAATTACTTTATATCTCTTGTCCAAATGCCATGTGCTATCTCTTGAATATCTAGAACAGAATGTGTTAGTGTGGGTGTCCAGAAATTTTTAAGCTCAAAAAATGTGTGGTTGCGAATTTATTCTAATGTTTGCCAACAAACTATATCAGCTCCCTAATGATGCATTCACAACTCTTCTGGATTCCAGAATATAACCACAATAAGACACCAGCAAAACCTACCACCCTACTTGTAGAAAAACAACAAAAACAATCCCCCAATAAACACTTATGGTATTATGGATAACAGAAGCAGCCCCCTGCTGAAATGCCCTTGCCTTACCTTTGCTCTGAGGGGGGTTCTGACTCCGATCTCGCAGCACATTGATCTCATAGACGGCACCATAAGGCTCAAAGAGTTCACGCAGCTGCTCCTCCGTCCAGGATCGGGGGATCTGACCCACAAACATCTTAATGGCATCAATGTCAGGCTGGTCTGGATGGTCCAGAGTACCATTCATCTTCTTTGCTCTGAAAATAAAAAGACGGGTAGAGGGGTCACAGTCCGGAAATTGATGGCATTAAGCCATGGAGGCTACTCATTAAATTGAGCACGAATGTCTGAACCAGCTTAAAGAGCTTAAGCCCTTAACCTTCATGCTCCCTCTGCACTTGAATTTGTGTCTAAGATATTTCATATACACTTACAATTAGTCATTCCAATAGAGGGCAGAATTTTTAAGATATTTGTTCTGAAATGCTAATGATGGCAAGTACAGGCACTTTTAAACATCTTAGCATTTAAAGGTGGGGGGTAAAAGCAAAGGCAAACAAAGTCATTAAACAGCACAGGAGCAGGTGGTCTCTTGCTCAACCTGCCTACTGTGACAAAATAAAACCAAAGCCAACACACTTCAGCAAATCACAGAATCATTTAGGAGAGACATTAACATTCACAAAAATAAAATTTCATCTCAATGGTGACAGCAGAGGGCTACAAATTAGTGCTGCACAATTAATTGCAAATTATTTTTGATAACTTCCACGCGGTAAAACAAATACTGGAAAATATACTCTTCATGTAATATTTTTTCCCCATTTTAGCCTGTATAAGTACGTTTAAAACTAAATGCTAAATTTAAATAGAGCTTTCAAGATTATTTGATTATTAAAAAGCATCAATTAAAATTTTCTCTCTCGATTACTTGGCAATATGACGGAAGGGACGTCATATAGTGGATGAAGGTGAAAATAAAGAGCAAAAACCCATCAGTTGTGTGGAAGCACTTCACATTAAAAGTGAATGAAAACACAGTGTTGCAAAGCATAACTTAAATATCACCACTGCACATACACCATAAAGAGGACTTTCAGGTTTGACGGACACACCAATAATGAAAGATTAGCCATAGATACCATCTAGCCTCTAAAGAGACACAGACACACACACACACACACACACACACACACACACACATACCTCAGAACTCGAACTTAATCTGTTCAGAACTCTGGATTGAATCCTAAAAAGCTTGAGTTGTGATCGAATTTTCCCCATAAGAAATAATGGAAAACCAATGAATTGGTTCCCGGCCCCCGAAAAAATTACACCAAAATGTGTTTTTTTAGCATTTAAACACAAAATGAACCGAATAAAACAAGAGCAGCATATACTGTACTAAACACATCTAAGCACATTTATCAAAACAGTAATTTGTAAAGTAAGAAAATAAATGTATCCAATGTGTAAAATTAAAAAGAAAAAGTATCCTGCCCCGATCGTCCTCTCCTTCCGTATGCCACGCCCCCTCATTAACCCCGTGTGGAATCCCCGTGTGATCAGCTATTTCTGGCTGTTGTCATTAGTCCTCTGCATTTAGTCCGCGTTTCAGTTTGTTTCCCCAGTTCGATCATTGTATAGTCCATCTGCGTTTTGCCTGCCTTACCTGTAATTAAACCCCGTATTCCCCGATACCCTGACGTCTGCGCCCTTGTCTCTGTTCCGTCCCTGCTCAGCACAATATTATTATAATTAAATGCATTAATGGTTTATTATTCATGTTAAAATAATTAATAAATCTTTATTTTAAATGTATTTTATTATATAATACTGTTACTGTCTATCATTGTCTAAATGTATTTCTACTGTCTAAATATATGTATTCAGCTAATATAAACATGCACGATACTATCACAGCGAATGAGAGGCTGCCACTGAAGTGTTACCCTTTGTTTCTGCTGAGAGACGTGCCGCATGACTCATTTCACCGCGTTAAGTCAGCGTTCATGGTTTGACTTCTGAGATTCAAATCGAGTTTTAGGTAATTTTTTTTTCGAACTGGCTGGTTTGAATTAAGAAATTCAAGTTCTAATGAGTTTGAGAACTGAGGTACCACTGTATACGGTGTTTGTTTCATTATGATGCCTAAGAAGTTTTTTTAATAAAAAAAAACATTTGGCTGTTTTACTTTATTGGCTACATTACTTTAATGTTTAAAATGTATAATGCTGCTAATATTTGAACTTGATCAAATGATTACAGTTTGTGTATCAGTACTTTTTGAACATTTTCAGCCCATTTTAACACTGCGATAATACTGCCAACCATGATTTTGGTCACAATAATCGTGATATTAAATTTTCATGCCGTTTCATTTCTAAAAAGTGGTAAACTTTAGACATTTAACATATCCTCCTGACTACCAGGAAAAAAATATTTTCAAATTACTTTTATTTTTGTTTTTTTATTTTATTTAAGTTCCCAAAGACCCACCCCTATAAATCTGGTATCATTTAAAAATCCTGAATGTCCTCTTTAAAGCACAACAGGACTTAATTAGGTAGCATGCAGGATATGGGAGATATTCAAGTTTACAAATGTCCTCTAGAGATGACAAATTTTAACTGCTGGTAGTCAGGAGGTTAAACTACATTTAACATATGCATTCATTTTGAAAAAGGAACTATTGTTAAAACTGCAAAGCTTGCTAATTTTTGTTTCCTATAACTGACCAAAAATCTTTAAGCACAATGTATTAATGGTTTGAACCCAGTGAGCTACTGCCCGTCACAGCAGGTAGTGCTGTCACTGCACACTGCCAACTGTGTGTGTGTGTATGTGTGAGGCATTTTGGTGAAGTCTCCAGTTTCCTTCAACTGTCCAGAAACATGCAACTTAACAGAATTGGAGTGCCTTAAATTGACTGAATGCGTGCTCCTGCAATGGTCAGTAGGAACCTGCCTTGCACCAAGTGCTATGTATCTATATAATATTATACAGCTCTGGAATAAATGGAGACCACAGCACAATTTCCCTTATTTACCAATTTATGGGTGTGCATCCGATTACTTTTATTTTGCAGACTGCAGCCTTGTTCTCCGTTTTGTGTTAATGAAGAACATGTTCCTTGCTTTATGGGACTCAGTCCTACTTCAAGGATCATGACATGAACTGTTCTTGCAGTGCACTTCACATGTGCCCATAATGAGAAACTGTAATAATAACGTGCCCATGAGAAACTGTTGGATAAGTTAACATCTGACATTAGAAAGTTGCTTCTGCCCTTCTGGTCATTCCTGGTGTCGCCTGCTTCACCTTGTGTTTGTGTAGTGGGGTCTTAGAAATATAGAACCTGGAAGCAACCTGCTGTTCAGCGTAGCCTTCTGCCAGCAAAACCAGGATTAAACCTGGATTGGAAAATATAGATTTTCTTTAAAATATAGAGTGTCCTTAATTTTTTTCCCCAGAGCTGTGTATTATATTATACTATATTTTATACGATTATCTGATGAATTGTCAGATTAAAATCAGTATATTACTAGATTATTGATATAACTGATAGCGACAGCCCTACATTTAAGTTACCCTTTGAAGCATAAATTGCAATAGAAATTGAAATTTGAGTCAAAATAATCTGTTTTTTCTTAAATCAAACCCTGGAGCCCTACTACAAATAAATTTAAACGTACAATATTCTATGATAAACAACCAAAAAGAAACTCAGCTTCTTGTATGATGGATGTGTAATGAGGTCAAAAACACACACATAATCTGAACACTACCAGGAGGTAAACAGAACAAGGGAATACTGGTCTAAGTGAAATCCATACAGGAGGGGATAGTGGAGAATAAAATGGTAGATTACTTGGAAGAGCTGGCACTGATAATAAAAAAAGGAGAGCAGAGCCCTGCCTTGGCACCATACATGGGCACAAAGCTATGGTCATCTTAGAGCTCATTGGGCCTGCCATCTCAAAAGCTACTGCAGGAAAATGTGGGAAAGCTTCACTGGCCGGAACTGTACAAAACCCTTAGCAGCAGGACCATTGCAATGGGCCAAAGTTCAGACTAAGGAACGGACTAGCTTAAAACGGCAGAAATGCTGAGAGCCAGAGTTCCTGCAGCAACCCTGGCACAAGCAAGCTGTATGGGAGTCTAAGAGTACATGACAGAAGATAAGCTGAACGAAAAATACCAACCTACTTCCCTCACATGAACCTTTATAATATATAATGTGCTGGACTAAGTATTTTAGTACCAGTGGGGCACTATGAAGAGAATTTTTCAGTAACAACAGTAACCAATTCACAGAACAAAAATCAATGCAAAAATTTGGGTGATTAAATTGCTCGTGGGGGGTTTATTTAGAAAAAAATGTTGGACAAAACTAAACATGACTGGTTCCGAGAGAGAACCAGATTGTAGAGAAGGTGGGCAAAAGACATGTGACTGGTTGGTCCCACTTTCTCTAGTTGGTTAGACCTACCTCCACTACAATCTGACTGGTTCTCTGGACCAATCATTTTTCATTCTGCCCTCAGAACATTTTTGTTTAAGTAAAACTCCCATGAGCACATATATTGGCAGGCCATAAGCAGTAGACTTGGAGACAAGATCATTCAGAATGTAATTAAACATTTTAACCACCGCTTTCTGATCATGCTTTGGGAAAAAAGGGCTGTATCTCTTTCAGAAAATATCTGAAAAACAATATTTTCATGTAGCATACATGAAAACTACTGCAATGTAACCACTAAATACTGTACTCTGCTATTCAAAATGAATTCTATATCATGCTAGGGCTGGGCGATATATCTACACACTACAACAGTCTGTAAAAATTCAAACACAGGCTTCCCATTCTGTTCAGGACTATGTGATCTCAGTTCTGTAGTTCATTATGTACACTGTACAAGATAAATAAATGCTAATTGAATTTGTATTTTAAAACCTAGAGACACACTGATTGCATCTGTCAACTATCGGTATTGGCCAATACAGCAACAATCGGCCATTGGTTGATGATTGAAATAAGCCATATTTTAACATTAATTCCCTTTAAAATGGTAACCTATATTGTTTTGCACATGCACATACTAAACAGTTTGAAAAATGTCTATGTGGAATTATTTTAACATTAGTGAAAATGTTAACGCATTTTGCAAACATTGCTCTGCTAAAATTTAATTAGGAGGATCTACAAATAAACATTAACACAATGTATGATTGCTCACCTTAAGGCGAGACAGAGAAGATTATGAAGTGTTTCTGAAAAACAAATCTTTTCCAATAAAGGTGGCTGCAGTATTGGTGAATAATACTAGTATGTCAGTAACCCAAACTTTTGATAGCAAAAGAAAATTCAGTGCAGACAGTATCACTAATTAAATCATACTACAGAACAGTGGATTTTCAAACTAACTATTTAAAACCAAACAAAAACATTTCACTACATCCAACCTGCAATTTGTAAACAACGTGGACAAGCTATGAAAGTGCTACTTACACTGGGCTTGTGGTCAATGTACAATGATCCACCATCATGTCAGGCAGGAAATCCAGTTTAAAAGAGGTCATGGTTCTAAGATAATACAAAACTAAAACTGGAAATGACAGGATCAAAAGTAAAAACCCCTAAACCAGACTTTTCAGATTTTAAAAGTTGCTAAGGCTTATTCGAGTAAGACTTCTGATCATAAGGAATGAGAAGAAAACACACAAAATAATGACCGACACACAGGCGGGAACAGACAAGTGAGCCTTCAGCAGGAGACTACCCGTCCCAAACATGGATCTGGATTTGTGATAGGGAGACCAGCTGCGACCTGAATGCTGAATGCGATCGCATAGGAGGCCACAATAGAAAATGCTGATGGGTTTGGTTTTTTTGTGACAGTTTCTCCTGTCCAAGCAGAATAGGGTGCAGCGTCAGATAGTGTGTCAGATAGATGTTGATAAGAACATGTGACGGCCTGCAGTGAATGAGGACGATGACAAGCCCATAATCCTGAACTAATACATGACATTTAAAAGGCAGATCAGCTGGGGTGGCAAACCAAGCCCCTTTTTCTCAGAAGCAAGAGCTATGGGGTGGACCATTCGTCACATTACACAGGTTGTGTCACATTGCCTCTAGGGCAGTTGGGGTTAGCTCACACTGTGGCTGCCCATGCCTCTGTGAGGACGGATATAGGACATCAGGGTCGATGCCATCCATCCAGAGCAACTGACAATCACTACAGAAATACACCAGACAGCACAAAAAACAGCTATGACTTAAGGAGGGCACAGAAAAGCCTGAGAAGTAAAACCATCTTCGAGGTCTGCAAGAAGGAAGGAGAGCAAAACAGCGGGGACTTGCACAGGACCACGGCAATATATACGGAAGTATACAGAAGTATAGCACAACAGCCATGAAAGCTAAAAAGGTACCACTGGTGTGGTAGTACTTTTTGTGGTTTAAAGTCCAACACGTTTACCAAACACGAGTATATGCTAAATTTATACAGATTGCTGTGTTTATGGCATTACAATATGCCTGTCAGTAATATTCTAGGTGTACTACTAATCTGCTTACCAAATTGTTGGCGTAAGTAAACATCTGTATAGTATGAAAAAGCTGGTATCTGGACAAATGTTTATACCAGTCATTCGAAGCCCAGGTGATTATTGCACACGCACCATACAATAGAGATGTCGTATCGTGCAGCACTAATCAACAGGACCTCAAGATCGTATGGGGCAGAAAACAACCCACAGGACAAAATAAAATCGCAGACCGGTGTTGTAATGTGGGAATGACAGACTACAAATGTAGGAATTAAGACTACAAATAACGTTTTAACCCAGAGAAAAAAAAATGCACATTACCTCTCATTCAACCTCAACAGCCTCATACAGATTAATATTTCATTAATTCAGAAATAAGATCGCTATCTCTCAAAACTCATTGTACTGTCTCATGAGTCCATCCTTTAAATGTTTAGCTAAAATTGTGGTCTTGTCCCCCTTTGTCAGTATTTTATGGTGGCAGGAGTTCCATACAAGCATAAATATATCCTGTGGTTTACTGTCTTCATTTGGCACAAGTCAAAGTATTTCCAGATACCACTCCCTCTGCACTCCATCGATTTAGCGCAGTGGTGAAACCTCTGATGTTTTGGAACTACTAATCTTAAGAACACCCTGTATGGGAGATTACTCTCAAGTCTAGACATGCGCATTTGTGGCTTATGAGCCTCAGTGATTGGAGCGAACCGGAAATACACGCTGTAAAATCGATACCATGAAAAATGAGTATTGAAACTTTTTAATACATGATAGAATCAACACTTTTGACAAGACTACTAGAGAGGCAGAGAGCTGTGCTGTTTAAATTTCTGAGCATTGGGTCTGGCCCAACTCATGTTATTTTCCGCTTTCATTAACTTGCCACAACCCACATAAGCTCCGGCAGTGCTTCTCAATGGGAGTTCCATTCTCCACAGCACACAATTCTTTTCCACAACCCAAAACCAGTCCTTAGATTTTTTTTTTTTTGTTTACAATTCACTCAATATAAGTTGGATCAGGCATTTCAAAGTAAACTAGCTACAAAGATTGTTTGCAATAGAACACCCTTAAGCATATTTGATCCACTTTGAGTTGAATGAAAATGAATGAATGAATGAATGAATGAATGAATGAAAAAAAAACCCTCATTTTGAGTCATATAAAAGCACTGGCAGCCCAATTGGGGTTAGCCCTTCGGTTTCTGAAACCTTATACCATTAGTAAATGCTAACACTTTAGCATTTACTAATGCTAATACAATAGACAGCACTGCTATTTACCAAATTAAATTGATTTAAAATACAATACAGCTGTTTAAAACACTTTTCAAATTACAGTAGTTTTTGTAGTTTAATTTTTCCACATTATGTATAAAGACCCCAAAATGAACAGTACAAGTGAAGTACTTGATTGCCATAAGCAAATTTACAGTACTTGTAAAGGAACGATTCTGTCCCAAGCTTTTTGATCAATAAGTGGTTGATTACTATTACCGTGATCACTATAAACGGTTTCCACTGTACTATGAATACATACATGTATACATATGACCATCATAAATTCAAATAACTCGTACAAATACTGCTTTCAAACAAGCAGCTTAAAGTATTACTTAACTCTGACAGCAGTATCCGACCAACTTTCATTTAATTTCAAGTAGCTATCAGCTGAGGTAAATTAGTTGACGCTAGGGCTGCATATTTAATCATTTTTTCATAGCAATCTCAATTCATATCCTTACGTGATCTCATTTGAGGGCTGAATCGCAATCTCACTCCCTTGATCTGTTCTCATTCTTACAAGACAAAAATTCTGTCATGTTTACATTAGTGGGGAGACCCATTGCATCAAACCAAGCACTCCCTTTATCCTCCCTAAGCTGTATCAATAAATGACAGGACTGCATTACACCATATTACAGGAAGAGAGGGCAGAAAAAAACGTCGTAATAACAGCAGACAAGATTTATGTTGAGCATGTCTTGCATTTTGAAATGAGCCATGTGTTAAAAACCAGAAGTGTGTGCTTTCCGGGAAAGGTGTAATTGGGGGGAAGGGCCTGCCCAATCGGAATCCGAGTGGTGACGAACTATTGGACTTCGGTGCTAACTACAGCTTGTGCATAACAAACACTATATTCAAACATAAGGCTGTTCATAAGTGCACCAGAGCACCCATGGCTGCAGTTCAGTGGTCGCTTTTATAATTGTAGCAACAGATCTGTGTCCGTGTGTTTTGGACAATCGAGTGAAGAGAGGAAATGAGCCGTCAACTGATCGCCACCTGGTGGCGAGTTGGATCCAATGGTGAGGGAAGATGCGGGACAGACGTGGTCGATCCAAGTGAGGGTATGCTGAGAGCGTCTGGTGGAGGCTTCAAGAACTGTTGAGCCCTCCTGAATCTCAGTGATATGCCTTCCTTGAAGAAAGCAGAGTTGAAAGACTAAAAGGAGGATTCACCCATCATTAGGGCTGAGGTCAATGAAGTAGTCAAAAAACTCTTTGGTGGTAAGGCTCTGGGGGTGGATGAGATTCGGCCCGAGTACTTGAAAGCTCTTGATGTTGTTGGACCGTCTTGGCTGACATGCCTCAACACTGCATGGACACTGAGGGCAGTGCTGCTGGATTGACAGAATGGGGTGGTGGTCCCAATCTTAAGAAAGGGGACTGGAGGATGTGTCCTGACTTCAGGGGGAAATCACACTCCTCAACCTTCCTGAGAAGGTCTATGACAGAGTAATGGAGAGGAGGGTCAATCAGTGGGTCGAACCTCAGATCCAGGAGGAACAATGCAGATTCCATCTTGGCCACAGAACACTGGACCAGCTCTTCACCCTCATAGGAATACTGGAGGGTTCATGGGAGTTCATCCAAACAGTCTACATGCGTTTCGTGGACGTGGAAAAGACATATGACTGTGTCCCTTGGGGGTCCTGTGGGGGGTGCTTCAGGAGTATGGGTAAGGGATCTACTGTTGTGGCCCATCAGGTCCATGTTCTTATTCACGAGTAGTGGTGTAAAATTAAAATTTTAAATGACTGGCATTAGACAGGTCACAGCTTAAAATTTGACATCAGCTGTTTTATGCACATCATGTTGCCATTGGTTTATGTTACATCTAACTAGGTTTGCACAGTATTTAATTCTTCATACAGTCATTCCAAAGCAACACTGTTCTGGTACAGATAGGGTTACGATGATCTGTGTTGTAATATCCTGATTTTATTATGCGTAAATGTTTCACTTTCAGTACATTATTTAATAAATTGCATGAGATACTCAACACTATTATAAAATGTGCTTTGCGTAAATGATTTTGCTCACCTGTTGGGCTAATGCAAGTGTTCTAAGCATGTTTAAGGTAGGCTAGGCTAGGCTAGACTATGATGTTTGTTTGGTGTACTGTATTAAAATGCATTTATGCGTTTATCAGAAGATAACCCTGGGAAGGGGCTGTATTTTGGAATCTTGGAGACAAAATTCACCAAGAGTGGGATGGGATCCCCATGATAGTGTCACTGAAAGCCAAACAATTTCCAGACTGTGCTCATCAGGTTTTTGGGAGTTAGTGAATCAGCGCATTCATCCAAAACACACAATATCTTACTAGGTTCCTTACGGGACAGTTTTAGCCATTCTAGCAAGCTGAATTAATTTACAGAATTGTGCTCCAAGTGGCAGATCCCGACAGAGGCCGCTAGGCAAAATAAAAACATGTGTTAGATGACTAATAGTAGCCTACATAAAGCTTCAAAAACTCCAATATGGATTTTCGCAGCCAAATATGTAAATATTTTTAGAAACTGAATTTTATTTGGATGAAGTTCAATCTCCCAGGCCTACACACACAATGGTGAAATGCACATACAAGAGTATGCTAAAAATGTATCAAAAGCAGCCATTACATTGTCCAGTACAACTACATGTCACCAAACGGAAAGCCTCAGAAAGTGACAGGTTTCAATAACAGATACTAAATCATATGATTTGTAATCAACGCAATCAATGCATTCAAAGAAAGGTGCTAGGAGAATTAAAAAAATTAGAGCTGAAACTATTACTCATAATTTGGACAGTTGGATTTCGTGCCGGGTGGTATATCGGTTCGTCCAATATACTGGTTTTCATTTCCGGCACGCTATGAATTTTTCATACACCACCATACCGTAGCATAGCTGAAACAGCTGTAACGCTTTAATAGGCAGCAAATTATATAATTTTTAGCTACTAAAAGTGCCATGGATCATTGTGCAGAATGTTATGAAGGGACCCCTCTTAACAGTGTGCACCCTTCTTACTAACAGTTATAACTTTATAACAACATTCCATAACTGTTCAGCTATATAGTATTTATAGTATTTATTTATACCCTGAAACCACTACAATCTCAAATACAGTAATACAATTTTTTGCTCATTCCACCCAGGACTATAAAAATAAAAATCCACAAGGCAAATTCTCTGCCTTGATTCTCCCATGTGCTTAAGTCAAAAAAAGCGTGAAGCTCACCGCCTTTTTGACTTTGGCACATTCGTCTATCAACTAAAGTGTGGGGTTTAAGTGCACTTACAGGGTTCCTGACTAACTGCCAGAAAATATAGGTGCACCCAAATTTTTCACAGCACATTTAGCACCGCAATAATACATAAAGGGTAACCTTTTTGGCATTTCCCATACACACTGGTAGTTATATAAATGACTGCAAAGAGGAATAAAGGTGCAGGTGAATGTTTGTCTTGACAAAGTGCTTGACAAACTGAAAATTTCAAAACCTCAAATGATTCAGAAGTAGGTGCTGCTCCAGACACTTATAGAAAAGGCTTTGGTTTGCCATTGCTTGACAATGAAATGTTGTGGGGAGGGGGAGGACCACTCTGGTGGACACAAATGCTGTGGGGAGGGGAAGGACCACTCCGGTGGTCACAAATGACACAGGATGTGTTTATACCAGAGTTTTTGAAACACTATATTCACGAATGTTTTAAAGGTGTTTTTATTATAAAAATTCACTTAGATTTGGCTTGATAGTACAACCGACATGTTTTATTAGATTAATGTATATTGGAGCACAATTTACAATTAACCGGGCTAGAACAGTCATGCCAAATCTCTAATGCCATCCAAATTCCTTCCCGCTGTATATTGCTCAGCTGTTTGGCCGATGATGAAATCATGATGACGCAGTTTCAAGGTACCCTGTAAGTTTTGTTACCCCTTAAGTTTAAAGTTTACCCTTACCGCTGCAGTGAGAGTTCGCATCAATATGTTCCCAAATGTTTTTTTAAAAAAGTGCTTTTAATAATTAAATTTACATTTCGCTTGATAGTAGAAATGACATTATATTAGACTGTTAATGTATACTTAGTGCGATAGCAATATGTTCACCCTTACTACTGCAGCAAGAGTTCACATCAATAAAATACATTTAGAAATGTTTATCATTAAGTGTTTATCATTAAGAAATTGTTTGCATTTAGCTTGAAAGTACAGTCAATATCTTATTAGATAATTAACTGCAGTCGTACGGAATAAAACATTGCTATCAAGCTAAATGTACATTAATCTAATAAAACGTCAGGTATACCATCAAGCTAAATGTAAATGATTAGTCATGTGTAGTTTTTCCTGTGCTTGTAGGCATCCATCTTCTTCAGCATATAAGAATAGACTAGAACGCTTGTAAGCGCATATGCTGCCCCCGTCAATTCCAGAAGCACAGCCTCAGTACATACGCTGCCTGCGGTACCTACAGTACTCCAAAAAACCAAGTACCATTTTCAGAATTTTGGAATTAAAATGTATCAAAAGTATCGGTTCTGGTGACATCCCTAGATTCACGTTTTGACTTGTCAAAATCACTGAAGGCATGAACGTACATCTTATATTAATTCAATGTGGGATCTGACTGAAATTTTACTTCTTCCATGATCATACCTTCTTTTGGGTTAAGTGAAGTGGGTGCATCTGCACTCATGAGGGGAGAATACGCTTAAGTCAAAAGCGCGTAACTTTGAGTGCTTTCTTATTTAAGTGCTTGATGGGAGATTGACCCCTTTATGATCTGTAGAACTATTACGTACAGACTGCAGCAGTGCAATACTGACTGGAGCACATGTTGTTCTGTGTGTACTGGAGGGACGGTGGAAAATGAAAAACAAAGAAAGACAAGTGTTAGAAAATGGCAGGAACTACCCAAAGTTTGGGAACACTTCAACTTCAATTTAAAAGAAAAAAATGCACAATGGAAATACTGTATACCTTCGAAACATTGAAAATACTGCAAGTTCAAGGTGAAAAACTCCATGTTTGATAGTTTCTGCCATTTTCCACAGATCCTCTAATTTCACGTAATTCAAGTAATTTATGAAGTTATTAGCCTTGTTTTGAAAGGTAGCTGGAAAAATTTGGTAAGGTTAACTATACAATCACAGAAAGCTTAATCTTGTGTTGTTAAACTCAGCAGTTTGCAGCGGCATTGCAACAGCATTAAAATTTGCATTTGTTGAATGGTTCCATTCAGCAAAATTCTCATATCATCCAACACATGCATTCCCCAGTAAATATTACACGTTTACAACATAAATACACAAACACAACAGTTTATACTATTTATACCAATAGTTCAACACAATTGGTGCATGTCCACTTTTATGGGGATCGAATATTAATGGTTTGTCTCTACAAGCATTTAAGCAATAGTTCACAATATGGCTTTAGAACAGAAATAATGGTACTGGTTACTCAAACTGATAATGATCCATGCTAAGTGCATAATAAATCTGACATCAAAACAGGTTGCCCACCAATATTCTGGAGCAGCATTCCTCAAACTTATTTGTCCTGGGGACCAGTCATGTCAGGCTTTGGGTCTGCAGGGCCTTGCATAAACGACCGAGGATGCATATCTGCATATAGATTGTATTACTATTACTACACCACTACTGTTATTACTATTAGTATTATTAGGGCTTATGCCTATGTAAAAACATTATTAAACATGACCTAACAGGAGTGCTTTGGCTAAATTTGAGATTATTGCCAAATACATATATTATTGGCAAGTAAATATACAGATATATAGTAATTAGGCTGTTGTTGCTATTATCGTTATTAATATTATTGTGTGTTATTGCGTTTTGAAGAAGTCATCTCATTTATGTTTTAGATGTGCATGTTGTGTTTCCAAATGCCGGCGTAGTTTCGATGGTTTCATAGCCTCGTTACTTAGCATAGCTCGGCAGATGACACAGATTGGTTTCGGGGGGGAACTATCGATAGAAATAAAACCGAAGTGACACACATGCAGTGACAGCAGCACTGAGATCAGACCTGATCCGACTGAATTTTGACTGGTGCAGAAGCGAGGCTCCGCGGACCGGCAGGAACCCTCTCACGGACCGGCAGGAACCCTCTCACGGACCGGCAGCAGTCCGCGGCCCATAGTTTGAGAAACGCTGTTCTGGAGTGTCTGTTCCATTTCCATAGTTTTACTTGTTTCCTTCATAACCACTTAACCTGCAACTAGGGCCGCCACGATTAGCCAACGTAGCCGATGACGTCAATGCGGGAAATGCGTCAACATTAATATTTTAAATCAACGCATATTTTATTTCAATAACATTACTGATGACTTGTAAAACAGTTCATAAATATTTTCCTTCAATATCACTATGTAATTATAGGAGTAGTTCAGACTATCAAAAAACAAAAATGTGGTTTGTACACTGCGCAAAGTTTCAATGGCGCACCACAGCAGCATGAGCGCCATGCATGAGCACTTGAAGGAAAAACACAGGTGGTAGAACAGGCAAAACCACTGTAAATGTTGCCTTATGTTTATTAAATTATCATTAGTTTAATATGTTTTGTCACTGTAGCTGCTAAATACACTCATTATTAAAGCCATAAAGTTGTCTGCCTACAGCCTTAGATTTTCTAATAAATAACTGTTTGAAAAAATGTTTAGGCTAAAATCTGGGCTTACTCTACATTGATTGATGGTACCAGTGTGTGTGTGTGTGTGTGTGTGTGTTCATGCATGTCGGGCTTGTTGTAGCCAGTGCCATCATAAACTAAAACAAACAAAACTGGATACTAAAGAGAGTAATTAATGAAACTGAATTTAAAAAAAAAAAACACACCAAAAAACGTTGGATTTTAGACTGAAAAAAGTACCACCATCGTTGTACCTTATTTATCCACAATATTATTGGTGTTGAGCTGTCCCTTTCTTCACTGTCACTTCAGTGATTTTTGCTTGCGGCGTGCTCTACTAATTAAATTTATTAAGCACAAAAGGTACAACGAATTTATACAGAATACTAACTTTTGGGCATCACAAGAAGCCCCTCATTAATATTTTAGATGTATTACTAATATGCTTATCACATAGTGGGTATAAGTAACTTCCACATGGTGCAGAGAAGCTGGCATCCATTATCTAAAGCCCTGACATATCATACAGTGTGTTGTCATCAAAATAAAGTTAACCTGAATGAGAAAGTCAATTTGATTTTCTGGAGTAAAATTAATCTATCAACTATTTTACCGATTGCTTGATTAAATGATTAATCGATATAAAAATAGTCATTCCTGGCAGCCCTACCTGCAACAAGTTGAGAGCAGAAAAAGTATCCAACTTTTAAAGATACTGACTTTTTCTTCGCATGCTCACTGCATTTACCTGTACAAGTCTAACATAAATGATGACACCAGACCTTCACTCACCACATTTGTTCATATTCAAAATCCAGGAAATGCAATGGAATTTGCTGAAATACCTCAGTGATTTCTTACAGTCGTCAATAAGATACACAACTGAGACACAGCCTCACCACCATAATGCACACAAACAGTCCCTGTGAGAAAGTAAATTGTGCAAAATGCATTTTAGTTAGGTTGGTGGTCGCAAACTAGTCTTTCGGGAGGACAACTTCCAATCACCCCCTCCCATCCGTCGATAAACCATAACGACCCCCACCCCTTGGCAAAATTTACTATCGATATTCCATAGCTCACCAGAGTGTTTTCTATCTCTATCTGAAGGTTGGAAAACACTGCTCTAAATCACTGACTATTGCCTTCCAAAACACTTAAGGTCAACCGTGCTAATCAGCAGACCGTGTGTGTGTGTCTACTCTGACAAGTACACGGGCAGACTCCGATCACGGTAATGCAACGTGAAAAACACCGCATGACCACAACAACCGGGCTAACATGCACGGCGGCCGGGACGGGCCGACTCTGCGACACGCCATTTCACTACCCTCTCCCAGAAACGACCCACACCCCGCCGACCGCGCAAACCAGGAGGCGCCTGGGCTCCACGTTTCGAGCGACGCGTCTGGTGCCACGGCTCGGTTATCAAATGATTTTTATCGCCTTGGCGTCCCGAAAACAGCACGGGGTGCCGAGCCTAAAGCGAGGCCTCGACCAAAAGCTCTAACGTTACTAGGCAGTTATGCGCCACCATTAAGTGTGTTTATGTGATCTTTGGCTATGCAGAACAGGACATTATTTAAAAGGGGGGCTATTCACAACCGCCGTGAAACATGTCAACCGCAGTGTTCAACCTATACTGATAAGGTTACACCTATAATCCAATTTCGCCCGCTCCAGACGGAGCCCGATGATAGTGAACACGCCTTAAGACAGTTATACTTTCGGACACCCAGTCAGTTGCGCACAGACTTGTGATAAGTAAAATTTAACGAAACACAGAGTCCAAATTAGAAATTCCATAAACTTTACTGAGCCTACCGGCGATTTCGAAATATCGACCTACGGGTGCAACTTATCCTCCGACATCCAGACGCCCATACTACGGACGAGCCAGGCCGGCTTGGCTGGGAGTCAGACAGCGACATTATGCCAAAGGAATAGCAACTGGCGTTCCCCATAAGACAAAAACCACAAAACGAGTACAGAAAGCTCGCGAAACTGCCGGGCAGCAGACGGATTTTGGGCCTCAGCTACAGAGAGCCCCATGACGCGTTCTCTTATTGATAGCTAGCTGGCTACATAAACAAGCAAATATGCCAACGACACAGGGGTTCAACTTACCCTTCTAGCGTTGTTTCAAAAGAAGAATAGTAGAAAAGTGCTTAATGCTCTGTACGTATATCGACTCGTCTAAATATTAACAGCAGCTCCAAAATTAATTAGATAACTAACGAAATCACTTTAAAAATTCCTCTTGAGCAGTGCTCTTTAGCTGTATCTTCCAGCACTGGGCTCTGCAAAATGGCTGTCTTTCCTGCACGCACCATCTAAACCTCAAACGAGGGGGTTGTCTCATCTGGAAAAAAAAAATGAAATTCACCAAAATTATGTGCTGCAACTCAAAATGCAATTTATTTTATTTTTTAATTTTTATATACTTATATATACTATTTATAAATTATTAAATTAAATTTATCGGCCTGCTCTATGTAAATTCTGTAGTTACTGAGGAAAAAACACCCCCAGAATTACTTAATGGTAAATTCCTTAACAGTTCCTGCAGAGTGGAAAAGGGTGAGATCGCGTAGTGGCTTACCTTGTGGCAGTTTTTGTGTATATATGCTTCGACAGTACTTTGCGTGCTTGTTAATTTTAAAACAGTATTTTGTGCAAGCATAATTATTTTCAGCGGTCCATATTTTAAACATATCAGCAGTTTATATAGCAGGAGAAATATTGATGTGGTTCTATTTATGCATGTCGCTTGTACTGCATAATATTTCATATGCTGTGTTTTTACTGGTTAAATTGAAGTTTAAT
Organism: Hyperopisus bebe; assembly: GCA_026777045.1. Lineage (NCBI taxonomy): Eukaryota > Metazoa > Chordata > Actinopteri > Osteoglossiformes > Mormyridae > Hyperopisus > Hyperopisus bebe. The sequence continues at coordinate 11,374,503 of JAODJW010000019.1, forward strand.
TGTGCATTACAGTGATGGACATCTTTTAACCGACCAAAAATTTGTCCTAACTACTGTGTCGCGTTCAAGCGATGTAGATGTCACCTAATCTAAAAAAATCTCACCCTTAAATAGGGCGTATACTGTCACCAGAAACAGAACTCTTCCTCTCCTTTGCAAATAAACTGGGTGGTCATACAATTTTATTTCACTTACACATTTTGGATTAGCTGTTTAGAAAACAAATGCACCAACACTTAGTGGTTTGCACTAAAATCTGGTATGGGACATTTTTCACAATTATGTAGTCGTTCTCATTTTATTAAACAGTCCTTCACGTTGGGAATAACTGAAATGAGAATAAGTTGTATATTATGACAGAGGACAGTTGCCATTTTAGGTGCCACTTTTGACTTTGCAGATCTCAGCACATATTGACTACATGGGTCACGTGGAAGGGAGTGGGTGGGTAACAAGGAAGAATCCTAAGTTAATAAGTTGACAATGACGATAAGCAAGACGTTTATTATAAATGCCACAATGTATTTATCAAAATTCATGCAACCATCATTCCACACATAGTAGGCATTACATACAAAAATGTTTCGGTTTCAGTGGTGGACTTTGCCTGGCAGGTATGCAACGCGAGGATTTGATGGTGATACTACCACAATGCTACCACATTGGTATTTCGGCTCCGGTGAAGTCTCGTTTTAAACATTACTCTTTGGTTCTTTTGTATATCCCAACATGGGTAGTTTCTGTATTAGGCATGATCGTTCTAGTCTTGTCTCGCTGGTGGTGCTTCCACTTCCTAGTAATGCTCTTTAGCCTGCTGTATGTCTCACGGACCCTTTAAATATGAGTTGTAGACAGGGATGGATAAGAACGCATTCACCTTTAAAAAAGAATGTCTGTAAAAGCCAAATGCGTACTTATTTTATGTGCATTTGCGCTGCTATGCATTTTAATCTTTGTATGCCAACTGTACTTCATTTGCGATATACATGTTAAAATGCAAGGTATTTTCTTGTCATAGCAGTGCAAATGCACATAAAATAAGTACGCATTTGCGCTTTTATAAACAATCGATTGTCGCAGGTATCGTTTTAGGTGAATGCGTACTTGCATACCAGTTATGTCCATCATACTTGGTTATAGAAATGGGTTATTTTGGCAGTGACAGTGACAGGTTTGGCAGAATTAACAGTGACACAGCAAAGCATAAAGTAGTAATGACAGGCGCAGCAGACAACGACAATACAGGACGCACGAGTTACAAAATGTCTTAGATAAGCACACACGGCACACAAATAAAACACACAACGCCGATTTGCTGTTAAATTAACAAAGACAGTGCTCCTTAATTAGGCATATTTCCCAGTCTGAAAACTCTTATCTACATTTGTTATTAATCATGTAAATGGGAAAAGACATCATGATTTAATCGGCTTAACCCGTCATTTACGGCTATAATTAACCGATCTGCCGTGTATGGCAGGGATAACAGGATGACTCGAGTTGGTAAACATGATGCATTTAATCCTCCGGCCCACGGGGCGGCGAAGGTGAGCGATGCTCCTAGACCGAATGGAAGTCGAAATGATCAGTGCAGTCATTTTCTTTCGGGTAGCTCGGATAGAAAGGTGACGGATGTAGATCGCAGTAGTAGCATTTGGTTCTGGGGACTATTGCGATGTCGGGGATTTTGGCCAGATTGCTATTTTATCCTACTCTTGGCTACAATGTCTTTATGGAGAAAGTATCATCCAGAAGGTGGTTTGACCGTGTGGATGATACTGTAATTCTCGGGGCGCTTCCCTTTAAATCAATGACAGCTGAGGTAAAGTGTATTAAAATGCTCGTGTTGCCTTTTTACTGTGTCTGTGGAATTCCTGCTATCCATATACGGCTTTGTATATATACTTTATAACATTTTCCCTAAGGCGTTTATACATTTTAAAAATTCATTTAATTCCCAGTTGGTACAGACAGAAAATGTCCGTGGGGTGATCACTATGAATGAAGAATATGAAACTAAATATTTCTGCAACTCAGCTGAGGTAAGGAAAGCAGTGGTTTATTCTCAAGTGAAAAAAATAGTGGCCAAACTCTTGATATATCCAGGCAGTTGAATGATCTAACAGTTATATAATAATGGAAGTAGTTATCATCTGACCCCCCCCCCTCTTTTTTTTTTTTTAAACCAAAGAAGAATTCGTCTCCATTTATAACTGGGCTTCATTTCCGTTTTTGAAATAGTGGTGCTTACAAGTACTAATGAAACTGAGAAAACAATATGAAGTGATCTTAAACCACATTTCTTCCATATAGTTTTATATGTGGTCTGCGTTGTGTATGAGGCACCTCTTGGGATATAACAACACATCAGCCGATGTATAAGAAGCATGCCAGAAATGCTAGTGACCCCACACCTGCTGTGCCTGTTGCCTACAGGAGTGGCGATCAGTCGGTGTTGAACAGCTTCGCCTGAGTACAGTGGATCTGACTGGGGTGCCCAGTCTGCCAAACTTGCACAAGGGGGTGGATTTTGTGTTTCAGCACAGGGAGGAAGGAACCAGTGTGTACGTCCACTGCAAAGCTGGCCGTTCTCGAAGCGCGACGTTAGTTGCAGCTTACCTCATCCGGGTGAGTCCCCCACTAAAAGGCATTCAATAATGTTCAGTCCAGTGAGAGAATATCCCACCTTTTTCGTTTAGGTGTTTGCAAGGGGGTGATTTGTGACCGTCTGGGTTCCTGTCATGCCCACAGCTACACAAGTGGAGTCCTGAGGAGGCTTGTGGGATGCTGCGATCTATCCGTCCACATGTGCTGATCCACAAGACTCAGATGGAGGTTCTGTGGCAGTACCACAGGCAGGTCTGTGCAGGCTGATCATGCCATACGACACACGGATCCCCGGAGTCAAGCGGTGGCAGAAATGTTCACAGAATGAAAAGCTGCCATCGGCAAATACCTCACTGTGACCTGGAAATACGTGCAATTTAGAGATTTACTGTAAATTGCAAGTCGTCTAATATAGTTTTTGTGCCATTTTCAGAGCAATTTAAATTCATTATGAGATCCAGGGTTAGATCAAATTGCATAACTGAAGTGGCATAGCAGTCGAAACTAAGTAAAAATGCTAAATCCTGCTTTTTATTGTGAGAATGTTGACATAAATTTGATTCATATTTAACGGAATGGGTAAGTGTTTGTTTGTTTTGTTTATGCAGGCCTGTTGAATTCCTTTAGGATTTTCCACACCTCTTTTTCTGGTGATTTTAGCTATTTCTGTGGGATCCCCAGGCGTTCTGCTGATTGCTGTGTGTGAATCAGCCTCAGATTAATAACAATATTTTAATAAGTGACATAGGGCCCTTTTTGTTTTCTTTTCCATTTCCCAGGTTGCACAAGTAGAACATAATTGTTTTTTGATGGTGTCCTGTCAAAATAAGCCTTAAAGAAGATAGTATCACACATGCAGATCTGCATGCTTTTGCCAAATGTTGATGCTGATAATAGTAATAATAATAATTACACTTTATTGATCCCTTTGGGGAAATTCTCTTGCGTACCCCATATTTTGCTGGTGGATTAAACATTAAATCAATAGGTTGTGTACCAAGGTAAAATGAGTATATGAGGTTTGTATATATGTATGTATATATGAGGTTTAGAGTATATGATAAACCCTTGTTCTATTTTTGTTCTATATTTGTTCAATAATTGTCACTCTGTAAAGATTTGTAAAAAGGATTAGAAAAAAATCTGTTAAAAGAAAACAAATCATTCATCAATAGTTATTTTCAATAAAAACACGTTCCACAATTACTGGCATCCCTGAAAATTATAGTGAACACAATGTAACTGAAACATGTTTCTCATGTAAATTGTACATCTTTGAGTTGATTGGAGTGTGTAGGAATGTTCAGGTTGTAATCCATGATTCCCTGGATAACTGGAGTACAAATATGAGGAGACACAGATTTCCAAATTTCTTTTGTCATCTATCGACATGGGAAATATAAGAGAACACACACACCAAATGAGGGAGAAGTGTTTTGACTTCATACGTCAGGGAATGGGCATGAAAAAATCTCGCCTGAAAATATCCATTTATACTGCTAGGGCAGGGGTCACTAACATGCTGCCCCCAAGGACCACATGAGTCACCCACGGACCTGTTCTGAAAATACCACAACTCACCAGCGAGCAGCGTCTAAAATTTAATTTTATCCTGTTGCTATTCTTCTTTAATCACATTTGCATTTATATAGATTTGAAAATGACAATATCTAAAAAAAAAAAAGCATTGAAAATATGTTTATTATATTTGAAGTTGAGATAAGTTTACGAGGGCGTTTCAAACTGGTAGCCCTTCGTATGGCTCAGTACCCATGAAGTAGTTCTCAGTTTCAAAAAGGTTGGTCTCCCCTGTGCTAGGGCAATAATAAAAGAACAGACATCAACTGGAACTGTTACAAACCTGCCTGGATGAAAGCCCAAGTTTATTTTGCCCCCAAATACAGTGTGAAATGTAGATGTTTTGTTATACTGTTTATGTTTAGTTATTACTGTTGCCTTATGGCATGGTACTCCATCATGATGGAAAAGGCATTGTTCATCACCAGACTGTTCTTGGATGGTTGGGAGAAGATGCTTTCGGAGGATGTTTTGGTACCATTATTTATGGCTGTGTTCTTAGGCGAAATTGTGATTGGCTGAGATGCAACCCCACATATGAATGGTCTCAGGATGCTTTACTGTTAGCATGACACAGAACTGATGGTAGCACTCAACTTTTCTTCTCCTGACAATCTTTTTTTCCGGATGCCCCACAAAATCGCAAAGGGCATTAATCAGAGAAAATGACTTTACCCCTATCCTCAGCAGTCCAATCCTTGTACCTTTTGCGGAAAGCAGTCTGTCCCTAATGTATTTCTTGGAGAGAAGTGGAGAAGTGGAACTTCTTTGCTGCCCTTCTTGACATCAGGCCATCCTCCAAAAGTCTTCACCTCAATGTGCTTGCAGGTACAATCACACCTGCCTGCTGCCATGCCTGAACAAGTTCTGCACCCGTGGTGCCCCGATCCCACAGCTGAATCAACTTTAGGAGACGGTTCTCACGCTTGATGGACTGTCTTGGGTGGTTTTTCTCGTTTCTTAAGTTTGTTTTCATGGCAAAGTGGGACTTTGCAATTGACTGCAATTCATCTGATCACTCTTCATAACATTCTGGAGTATATTCAAATTGACATCATAAAAAATGATGCAGACTTTGTGAAAATTAATATTTGTGTTATATTTCTCAAAACGTTTGGCCACAGCTGTAGTTGGTATTTGTCCTGCCAACACCCACAGCTGGTCCTTGCAACAAGCCACATTTCATGTTACCTTTTCGAATTTGTTGCAAACAGCAGCAACTTTTTCATGGCTGGGCCGTAAGCGCCGTACAGTAGGGGGCGATATTCGCCCGTCAGTCATATGCGGCATGAATGCACAGGAAGCGCCGTAACCTGGTGTTGCAGTACATCTTCCGGTTAAATATGGCGTCTTCTCTGCTTCGATTTTTTCGTGGAGGGTTTAACACATCCTCTAACAGTAAGTATATAGCAGGAATCTGCTTATTTTAGTTGTTCTGGGGTATATTATCTTTGCACTCATTTATACAGTTACATCTTCGTTTGACTTGTAAAAGGTATACTTTAAAGGCATTTGATCTACTGCCGTCTCGCTTGTCAATTGACCTTCTGCATGATCCCAGCTCTCCTCTGCGTATATGTATACGAGGTGACTATAATTGCAGCATTATAGTTATATTTACAGGATAGTTATGATAGTTTTATGATATATTTTAACCTAACCGGAGTCAATGTTCTACCTTATAGTTGTCAATCGAAGATTCGCGGTCGGGCTTGCGAGGTCTGAGACCACAGCAGCGGAGACGAGACGTGAGTATGATGTTAGCATAAATAACACTAAATAACAGCTTACTGTTTATTTAAGTAATGTGTAGTTGCACACAACTGTATATTTATGAGTGACTACGGACGACGGTAATAGTCTTTAAAAGTCTTTAACTGACTTAACTTTGTACAAGCATTGGATAATATTAAATTTTGTAGTAGGTGATTGCATTTCAACAGTTCAACAAACGACCTTTGCATTATCATTTTTGATTTGGATGAAATTTCGCGTGTGAAGTGAGTCACCTATGCTTTCCAAAGTTCTGAAGTGTCTTTTTTCAACTTAAAAAAAATCTCTGAGATATAGCGCCGTTTCTACAGCTCAGGTAGTAAAAGATGGAAATTTAGAGTGGTTTCTTATAAACTAACCTTTTTACTATTATGGCTACATGGCTCAGGTGTAGATTGTTGGAATGGTGAAATTACACTTGTGCATAAGTCTTTCCGTCCGTGTCAATGTATTAATTCATTTCATTGTGCATACCGAAACGAAAATAATGTTACGGTACACAACAAATACATGTGCTGTTATGCTCCTAATGCAATTTTATGTGTATGATCATAAAAAATAGGCTTGCTAGAGCTTTTCTTTCATAACCAAACGTAGTGTAAAAAGGTGAAATGAATTTTTATCTTAGAAGTAAACTTGCACTTATGCAAACGTTAAATTTAACCATACCATGGAAATCTGGGATTTCCAACAAGCTATAGTTGACCCATGTGGCTGTAATAGTAAAAAATTACAGCTCATAAGAAAGCGCTCTGAATGACCATTGTTTGCTACCCCGGGTGTACAAAAGGTGATATGTCACAAAGGGAATTTTATTTAAAAAAAAAAAATATTCTGAACTCTGGGATGCATGTGGAATTTACAGGCCATATTCCATCAAAATCATGGTGATACAAAAACTTTTTTGAAAATTTGTTGAATTTAAATGGAATGCCCCTTATAATAATAGCCCAGCGTGCACTGTCATCTGACTGATATTTACTGAAGATTCAGAGATGTCATATCTTTTCGACACAGCATGTAATGTCCTTATGCTCATCTTCTCCTCTCTGATTCAGCCACCATAAAGCCCAAGGATGGTGTCACCCACAAGCAGCTCTCAGCTTTTGGGGAATATATTGCAGAAATTCTCCCCAAATATGTGCAACAAGTCCAGGTATAATGTGTAGTTTAAGAAGACCAACGGTTTATATGTATTGGTTTGCTGAGGTGGAAATGTATTTGGGCTAAATCGACTGGTGAAAATAATTAAGATAAGGCATAGTGGGTTTTTTAACATAAATGGACTTTGCATCTTTATTTCTTTGTGTGTGCTTATAATGGAAATGCTTCACCTAATTTTGTAACTATTCTAATTCTGGTGAAACCAAACTAAGAATTTCATTGTGTAGATGCTGCAGATATGAAAATAAATTGCTGGAGTTTTAACACATGTCCAGCTATTTTAAGGGGCTTTATCGCACTAGCATGAAACAATGATTCCATTCTAGCCACCGGACATGACAAGTGCAAAATTCACTTGTGGTACTGCAGTAGATCTGCGAGGAGTTAATGAGCAATCATTAAAATTGCAAATAATAATATTGTGAAATACCATATTATCTGGTCATGCCCCTTTTCGCTCTGCTCTGTGAATACACTGGATCATTTTTTTTCACTAGTGTGACCACACCTTTAATAGGTACAGGAACAACTCCTTGGACAAAAGTATTTAATCAGGTACCGAAATACACCTTGTGGTGCAACCTGGACACACATTCAGTGATGTAACCGGGGTCACAGGGTGTTTCGGGTCTTACATCAGACACCCTCACCCGGGTGACCCAGCCGGGGGTGATCAGGACCTGACTCGTGTTCAGGTAGCGCACTACGCCACCTGCTAGTTATTTTAACATCATCGATATAAACATACGCAGTAATTTTTACAAGCAATACTTTGTTTTTATTTTAGGTTTATTTTGTCTGGATGATTAAAACGAATATCCTAAGTTGCAGTCCTTTTGATACGCCAGTGTATTACAGTCATTTTTTTCCAGTCCAAAGCATAATTGTCATTATCCCTGAAAAGTGTATCCGACATGAAAAACCTGTTGAGTAGGCCTGCGCAGTGTGTGATGGTATATGCAGTTTTCACATTGCAAGGACTGAAAGTCAGTTGGGTTGAGACCATCAATAAGTTTCACTAAAAGTTTTACTCTGTCATAGGAAACAAAACTTAGCAAGCTTTGCAGTTTTAATGATTGCTTATTTTCAATATTACTTGATGTTAAAAATCAGTCTAAAGTTTACTGTTGCTGCTTTTTGCCCCAGTTCTGCATGCGCTCTTCAAACCAGTCATTTTTGTTGTTGCTGTTAGATATTGTGATGTATTTGTGAGAAATTTAACAAAGATGTGATGAGGAGCAAAGCTAACAAGGATTGGTTATTAAAAACACATTTGTCTTCCACTGTATGGAAATATTTTGGATTCCACAGAGATGGTATTGTGCAAAAGCAAGCGTCATTGCTTTATGTCTGCTGGCTTATCTCATCTCATAGCACCACCATCAACTTATTTGACTATAGTTAAATTTACATAGACATAATTTATAGCTATAATTTATTTTGGGTAAATTTGCAACTACTTTTTAGTTAATAAAAATGACAGTATTTTTAGCAAAAATATCAAATATCAGTTTTTTTTCCAATACTGTGCAAATATGTTGCGATCATGGAGATCCAGGTCAGTCAGACTTGTGAGTGAAGTGTTCCCTGCTTCTCAATGTGAAACTGCAGCCTGTTTATTTCAAGGTGACATGTTTCAATGAGCTGGAGGTGATGATTCACCCAGATGGTGTCATCCCAGTGCTGACCTTCTTGCGGGACCACACCAACGCCCAGTTCAAGAACATGGCAGACCTTACTGCTGTTGATGTGCCAACTCGCCAGAATCGCTTTGAGGTACCTTGTCCTTCCTCTTTGCTGATGGCTTTTTCATGATAAATAGTCACAATTCTAATATACAATATGTCTTGAAGCCTTCTTAATTACTAAATATACTCTGGCCACTTTATTAGGCACACTTGGCTAGTACCAGGCAGGACCCACTTTTGCCTCCAGAACCAGTTATAATAATAATAGTAGATACTGTATTGATCCCCGTCGGTCTCTTTATGCCTTCCCCAACTTGCTTTCTGTGGGTGAAAGTAAGCTTGCCATGAAGGGCAGCAACCCAGGGAGCTGGGGGGTTAAGGGCCTTGCTCAAGGACCCGCCGATGTCGAGGCTGGGCTTGAACCAGCAGCCTTCCAATCACAGGCACAGAGGCTTAACCTACTGAGCCAAACACTGGCCTATAGAGAAGAACAGCTGTGCATTCAGTGATGTACTTCTGTGTGCTGTGCTGTGCTGTGCTGAGCTGTTATTTTTGCACTTTTTCTCTTTTTTTCTCCTTTGACTTCTCATTATATTCTCTGGATGGGACTCAGAAGAAACTTGACATAACTCAAACCAGAATTCTAAAAGTCAGTGTTTTCTGTAGCTGCTTGTCCCATTCAGTGTCACAGGGGGGTCTGGAGCCTATGAGCCCAAGGCAAGGAACAACCCATCATGGGGCGCCAACCCATCACAGGGCTTACTCGCACACCATTTACTCACCTGCAGGCATTTTGTTAATTCTACTTCACCTAAACACACTTTAGTTATGACCTTAACCTCATTGGAGGTCTTTGGGATGTGATAAAAGAGGCTTTATGGAGGTTCAACTTACTTGTCAATACAGGATCTCAGTGAGAAATGAATGCAAATCTGGATGAAAATGAATGTTGCATAAGCTTGTGGAAACAGTGCCATGACAAATGTCCACCATAATCAAAGCTGAAGGCGGTCTAACGAAAAATTCAAATGACAATTTTTCTTTTTAGCCAGGCAGTGTATGTATTCTTAGCTGTCCAGTAACCGGTCAGTGAAATTTATTGTTGGGGAGTTTAGAGCTGGGCTTTTATTGAGGATGTTTTTGAGAGTGTGTAGGGTAGACTTGGACGGTAATATTTTTGGTATATAAGTAGTCCCCTGGTTAAGAACATCCAACTTGCAGTCGACTGAACTTACAAATGGATCGCCATAAAGCTTGTAGTATTAAAAAATTCTAGTTAAATGAAATAGTTCATAATAATGAATGCATTCACTACTTTGTAGCGCTCATAACATTGTGTGGCTTCCGCAGCTCATTGGTTCGAGGTACAGTATGTAGCTACTTTTATTAATGGTCTATAATTATTGTTGCAACGTACCCACAAATTCAACGTAAAGACAGATTTAGGGAACAGATCTTGTTTGGGGAGTGTCTGTACTGCTGTATTTCCTTTCAGTAAAATTGATCATGGGCACCCTCCTCACTTGGCAGAATTAATCTGGGGGGAATTTTTAATTCACTCAGCTGTAGTCCTTGCCAGCACATGAAACAACTAGCACAAATGTGGTGAGCCTAATTACATTAAACCAAGTCACACAAAGTTGGGCTTTTAATAAAGATTATTTGGAGAGTTGGGGAGAGTGTGTAGGGTAGGTTTGGGTGGTATCATAGTAATATTTCTCAGTATACTGTAGCTTTCCAGTAGTCTCGTTCAGCAATATTTATCCTGGTTGGACCGCCCCCCCCCCCAAAAAACCTGAAGTGTGGCTGTTTCTGAGATGCTGGAACCACCATGTATGGCACCAACAGTCACTTCATGCTCAGAATTGCCTAGATTAGGTATTTTAGTCATTTCTTTGCTTAGTGGAGCAGTATGTGAACCCGCTGACCATGTTTGGGTGCTGTTTGTATTCACTTTTTGGAGGAACAGTCTGTTTGCATTAACCAGCAGGTGTAGCTAATAAAGACACACAGATGGCCTGTAAAGCAAATGGATAGCAAGACTTGTTGCTTAAAAATACTGGTAACTATAGCAACAATTGGTTTATAAATCTGTTTGCTTGCCTGCCTGGTGTAACTTGAAGTGCTTTTGTGCTGCTTAAATGGGCACAGATTGTGTACAACCTCCTATCGCTGCGCTACAACTCCCGCATCCGTGTGAAGACCTACACAGATGAGCTGACCCCCGTGGATTCATCTGTCTCCGTTCACCAGGCTGCCAACTGGTATGAGCGTGAGGTAAGAGTTCCGTTTCTTATAGGACAGCGCACAAAAACGTTGCTGGAGTTAGAGCACTGCAGTCTTAATGTAATATCCAGACAGGCATTAATATGTGTAGTTTTGTTTAATTTGTTACTGATTAATGTATTTAGCTAGCAAAGGTAGTTAATATGCCAGTGTTAATGACAGCTGGTGTTTTGAATTTTTAGGAAGTTATTAAACCCAGCTCTGGTGTTTTTATATTTAATTTTTTGAACATTCAAATGTCATCGATGATGATTCAGTGAAACCTTCAGTGGCATCTTGGTCCTTGATACTTCTGTTACAAGAATGTCTCAAATCAGGAAGTCCACTTGTAGTGAGAAAACAGAAGTGACCCATCTGTGTGATTGTTCCTCAGGTGTGGGACATGTATGGGGTTTTCTTTGCAAACCATCCAGACTTGAGAAGGATCCTCACTGATTACGGGTTTGAAGGGCATCCCTTCAGAAAGGATTTCCCCCTGTCAGGATACGTGGAAGTGAGTCAAGCATATGGTCATGATATATTTTTGCCAATATTAGCCCATATGGGTGGAAGTCATGTGCAGTGTATTTTGAAGAGTAAGAAGTACCTTATAATATAGGGTAATTGACAGAAACTTGATGAAAGCATGATAAGTTGTTAATAAGAATGAAGCTGTATTAACGCTGTGTGATACCATACCATTTGGACAGTATTGAGTAGATGTTTACATGTTTCAGGGCTAGCACCACAAGCTCCTTGTTAGCAGGGTGTCAACTTCTAACTGCAGTATGTGGTTGACCTTCTGGTCTGCCAGCTCTTGAACCTCGCCTAACCCCTGCTCCTCCCGCCTCCCTGCATCCAGTCCCCGAGTAGGCTGATCGCAGATGTTCACTGCCTTGGGCGCCATCTTCCTGCAGGTGCGGTACGATGATGAGGTGAAACGCGTCGTAGCAGAGCCTGTGGAGCTGTCCCAGGAGTTCCGGAAGTTCGACCTGAACAGTCCCTGGGAGGTGTTCCCAGCTTATCGCCAGGATGTGGATACTGGCAAGCTAGAGGCTGGAGATAAACCAGAAAGCAAATGATTCTGTTTGACTGCTGTTCTCAGCTTTAACATCAAACCATAAAAAAGGCTATATGGTTCTCCCTGCTATCTAATATCTGTAAATAAAGTGAATAATATGAAAGTGTCTGTTTCTTTAATGAAAGAATCTGTAGAAATGTTAATTGGTTGCATAGTGTGAATAAAAACATTTTAAAGTTCTCTCCATTCATAAATAGATTGAAGCCTAGTGGTTTACAGGAGGTTAAGATATCTTAATTTGGCATCACATCTACCTGAAATGTGGGTTATATGAAGACCATTTAGAATGATTGCGTTTTCCTTGTGTCATTTATTTGGGCCCTTTTAACGTTTTTGTGTGTAATGACTGCTTTAACAGAACCCTGCGTCTTTTTGTGCTTTAATCTGAGCCATGGAAAAATGTGTGGTATTTTTACTGGGAAGCTCCAAAGGATTTGGCGAAGTAAGTGAAAGGGAGGCTAGGGGAGTGCAAGCACGGCGGGGCTTGGATGTTTCTGCAGTCGGAGGCGCATAGCTTGCTGCAGAATGTGGGTGAAGACGCTGCTCCTGCTTTGCGCGTGGGTCTCCTTCAGTGTCTGTGGGATAGTTGGCCCTCAGAAGAGCACAGGTGAGGTTTTTTATTGGCTGCAAATTGCGGATATCCCCAGCAGGCATTTAACTGTGCAACAGATGTGCGATATTGTTTAAAAAAAACTCAAAATTTTTGGTTGGACGTAATTTACTTGTGACTTAAGATGCTTAACTACAAAAATATTAATTTTATTCTTTTTATTGTGAGTAAACATTTTTAACTTTTAAGCATGCAGTTCAGATTTATTGTCTCCTGGTGTTATTTTTGATATTTTTTAACGTTGCTTTATCAGTAATTGTACAAGAAGTTATATGTGTAGGGCTAACTTAATGTGCTAATATTGTATGGTGCCATGCAGGACCACTGGCCATTGACTTAAGTCAAAAACCTAGTAAGAACTACATAGGCATGCTTTCTTATAAAACATAGTCATTTGGTTTATATAAAGCTAAATGGAAGGGCTCTTTGTGTATAGCCCACATCAATGTGCCTTTATTTTGCATTTGTCACATGACTCTCTTACAGATGTCCCAACAATCCCGCATGGAGGTGTTGCTTCCCAGAGCTTTACCAAATCAGTCCACGATGCCTTCTTGGTCTATGAGGTATTTTGAAACCCCTCCCCCATTCTGTGCAGTAGCCAGGAAGAATTCCATTTCTAAACTGGTTTTATTTTAGACTTCTTCCTTAGTCCTTAATTTTCCATTTCAGTAGCAGTTGCTTTTGGAGGTGCTCTGAGATAAGCCTTTTTGAGAATGAGCTTTGCCTAGGTGTAATTCGGATCACCTGCCTCATACAGTTCAGTTAGCATTTGCTTATTTACATAATTTGAAATATATTCAGAAACTCAATTATAAATGAAAAAGATATTGCACTGAATTAACTTAATCACAAGTGTAACTTTTTGCCTTTGTCAAATTTATTATTATTTTTTATTGCATGTATTCTCAGTTTTTGATAAAGAAAAAGCAATCTGTGTTAGCACAGGAAACCATGCATCACAATGTTTTTAGAACTATATTATGTCTGAATGTTTACAAAGACATCATTGTCTGTAGTAGTTGATAAATGTAAGGAGTAAGGTACTATGATTAAGTTATAATTAGAAATGAATGATATCACATTGATTGTCACATGTAATATAGGTTAAGTTGTACAAGCAATGCTACTGTTTTCTGTATTCTCCCCGCAAACATCTATTACAAGTGAGGTAGATCAATTTAATTATCTAACATTGAACTTCAAAAATACACTACCAGTCAAATATTTTTGCACACCACTTATTCCCATTCATTTCATAAACTGCTGATTTTTTTATCCTTGTTAAGCACTGGAACGTTAAGTGAACTACTATTCATTCGCAACTCATCGTTACATGCCTACCAATGATACACCTAATGATAAGGAAGTGTAAAATTATAGCTTAATGTTACATTGAAACTATTTGCGTGGTGCAAATCTATTGTTTTTTAGTATTTCGTAAACTAGAATGTAGGGGCAGTTTATGTCCACCATAGGCTATGATCGAATTCACGCTTGAAGATCCCAATGAATTGTCCTTGGGATGGACACATGGAAGTCTGTGCTTCAGTATCAGAATAAGAGTTTATTTTATTGCCCAGGTAGAACTGCATGTACTAGGAATTTGTTTTGGCAGTACTGGTGCATGCATTCACAAAAAAACAACATAGAGCATAAGTTAAGTAAAACAATAAGTATAAATAAAATAGTACAAAACATGAATACTGCAAATAGTGCAAAGCTGTACAATATACTATCAATAACAATAAACTTAAGGAGGAAAGAGATGGAAAAGAAATTCAATATATTTCAATCTAACACTGGATGTCTAGTAGACAGTCTGTGATGCATCATCTGGCTTAACAGATATATATTTATATATATATATATATATATATATATATAACTGTATCATCATCATAACAGTGAAACCCAACACCATGATTTTTAATAATATTACCAAGTGGTAGCATATATAAAGTGAACAGTAGCGGGCCCAGCACTAATCCCTGTGGGACACCATATTTGATCTTAGTGGGCTTCGAAGATTCATTGTTCACATTGACTAACTGATAAACTGATAATCGACAAACTGATAATGATCAGTTAAATAAGAGTGAAACCAAGAATGAACTGTACCCCTTAATACAAACAACAGATTCTAGTCGGTCAAAGAAATATTACCACTCAGTGGTGCAATCTCCTTGAGGAATTTCATAAGAATTGGGTCTACAAGGCTAGTAGAAGATTTGTAGAAGGAAATTAAGCTCAAAAGTTCTGACTTTTATGGGAAAGACTCAAAGGTATCATTATCAGTACAAATGGGCTAGCAGAAGGCTAGTAGCTGTATGTAGCTACAGACCTGCTTTGGATAGTCTGTCTAATATTAGTTATTTTACCATTAAAATGTAATGAAGTCATCAATCCTAAGAGCTTGTGAGTTTAACGTTGAAGAATTCTGTGTTAATCTAGACACAGATTCACACTGGAATTTAGGATTGTTTTTGTTCTCTTCTATGACTCTGGAGAGAGACACATAGTCTGAGAATATTTGTGCTTACTGTTAGCCAGCACTTTTAAATTTGCCCAGATGTCAGTCAGTTTGGCACCAGGGAGACAATTTACTATGGTCACTGGAGTTGCTACTCTCATGTTTCTTAAAATAGAATCTCCAATTACCAGAGCACTTTCAACAGGTGTCTCAGTGGGAGTTTCACTGAGTAGGGAGAACCTGTTGGAAACGTGGATGGGTGAATGGTGCCAGTATGAGGTATGTTTGGATTTATGACTATGCTGCCAGGTCGTCACCCATTCACCTTGCTGTGAACTTCTGTTGCCGGAGTGGGGGGAGACTGACTACCTCTTGCAGACACATTTGGAACAGCTAACACTGTATAAAACTTTCACTCTCCTGAATCTCCCTTATGTCCAGATTAGTCCCTCTAACACTTCAATCTTGAGACCTTGATACTTGACATCTGACAATGAATAAAAGTTTTTGATTGATCCTTTTCAAATGTTGCAGAGGCATTGTATGGATGCCAAACTGGAAAAATTCAATTTTGAAACATATAGGCCAAAAATGGAAGCGACATCGCTTAGTGGCAGAAAAGGGAAGACTGAAAGCTTGTGAATGTGACATGTCAAAAATATTTGATGGATCATATTACTGCTTCACAAAAAACTTGGATGAAGACCTATACTAGCTTTCATTATCAGTGAAATGAAAAAGGAAGCAGCAGAGCGTTGTGGCAACAAATGAAGGAAACAGCAGATGTTGAAGACACTTGGTCTTGTGAATGCAGTAAGTCTAAAAGTATTTTACAGATCATTTTCAAACTTGGTAGGTATATTGTAGGGGTGACAGACTGGAAGTGATCAAATTTTGAGACCGGTTGCCCCAAAAATTGAAGCAGTGCCACATAGAAATTAATAGCAAAGAAATGGGTTGCTCAGACATTTGATTCTGTCAGCATGATAATTCAAAAACTATTTCTCCAAATATTTTGAGAAAAATCAATCCATAATTCAAGAAATCTGTCTCTGTCCATGACCCATGGATTTGTAGGGAATGTACATTGTAGGACAAATTTGCACAGGGTACGTAACGTCTCAGTTCCCTTAAACTGAGAGTCCTATCCAGCTGTATCACACATGGAGCCAGAGGAAGAACAGCCCCTTCACCTATCACTTATGACCACCAAGATAAATGGAAAAAAAGACAAATTCACTTTAGTTTCATTCACATGCTCTTTATTGCCTGCACATAAAATGACCTACACACAAACTTCTTGGTCATTTCACATTAAGAATCATCCACCTTTTTGACATCCGCAAAATTCACTTTTAATTTGTATTAAAACAGCTCAATTTCTCAATTAAAAGAATTAAACTCAATTAAACTAGTTTTTCTTTTTATAATAATGTTCCATTTGGAAATAGCACTTTACTTGCTTCTCCAGATAGAGCGTGTACAGTTCCTTTAACAGGCAACTAGGAGGAGAACATGTTGTTAATCCTGAGTCTCTAAAACTCATACCTTCTCTCAGTAGCAGACTTACCACATGGCAAGGGTAGGCAGCTGCCTAGGGCTTCTAAAATTTAGGGGCTACATGAAGACGTGATTTCCAGAAGTTACATTTCTGGATATACTGTATATCTCTATTATTTGCATTTTTAGCAACAGTTTTCAGGATAGACAAAGTTGCTCCCCTGTCCTGGCTGTAATGGTCTTTTCCTACTCTGAGACTTCACGCTGTCCTGCTTTCTTTTCACAATGGGAAACTAGCGGTACCAACACAAAGTAGCCTAACAAGAAGACATAACTCATAACAGCATAAAGTTAAAAGACTAAAGTTATATCTTCTGTGTCTTTGATACTGTCCCACTTGACAAGAGTGATAGACAAATTGTGAACAGACATGGGGAGACATGCAAAAATTCAAGATGAACCAGAGTAAGATATAAGCTATCCCAGGAATGGTTAAACTTCTTAAATTTGGTTGTTGGATCCGCTGGCACAATACCCCCCTCCCCCCAATTGGCAAATTTTACCGACAGCACTCCCACCCTCAACCCGATCAGTAAGTGTTACTTCTGGCACTCTTCATTTTGATCATCATATTATTGATCATATATCATTTTCAATTCCCTTGTGTTTCTTTTTCATCTCCAAATAAAGCTCAAATGGCCCAATTATGCCCCCCCCCCCCACCTATGTCAGTCTAGGGCCTCAAGAGTTTGCCCCTTCTTGCACTTTTATGCAGGATGTTAGGAATAAGTTCATATTGTGCGTAGCCATGTTGTGGAGGTGGATAGACCCTCATCATCTTCAGATGGGTCCACCAGACAATAAGCAGATGCGTATAAATAATAGGCAACGTGGATGCCTGAAACCGCAAATAGTGAACTATCCATAGACCCCATATATAACGTGATTTTGCTTACATACATTTGGTAAAGTTATATGATAAATTACACACAGTAAGACATTACCAGCATTAAACACAGTAATAATAAAGTACATTATTATACAGTACTGTACTCTCAAATGAAAGGAATTCGGACATTTTAGCCTAATTCTCAAGAGATGATAGGGCAATAAAAAATATCACGCATCAAGGGATAATGGAGAACTGAAAATGCTTTTTATATATTTTTATAACACAGACATTGCAATAACCCGGCAACGAATACAGTCAGCAAGAATGCTAGAGACTGGATGAGAGTTCTGCAGAGAGGGGTGGTCCAAGACCGATGAGTCATGTCCTGGGCACCAGTACACCAGCGGATTTCACAATGTTACAGCCTGCACTCACTTGAGGCCCATTTTGAAATTCATTACCTGTTTATTTCTGGAATTTTCTAGTTTTTTAGACCACAGGAAACTCTAGATAACTGAAACCACAGCTACTGAAATCGCAGATACAGGGGTCCTACTGTATTCAGCAATATCAGGCTAAATTCAATCACCTACAAAAGCAGGCAGTTTTTAGTTTATTCGGAAATAAATACTAGCACATCATACTGCATGACTATTAGGAGGAGCTGGGAACTGTTATAGGAGAAATGTAAAACACTACAGGTGAGCCAAATATCCAATTGAAATGAGAATTCATCCTGAATAATACATTTTTTCTGAAGCCGACTGCCATCCGGTAACTGATGAATAGACAGAGCCCAAGCCTACTTAGACAGCTCCTGTACTCAGCATGGTTCCCATTGTGCTTAGAAGTAGTATGCCTTTATTCTTACTGTACATGGTAGTACAGCAAAATTAAGATCCAACTCTAAAATAGTGCATAATAAAACACAAATACACATATGCATCCTTAAAAAGTACACGTATAACACATGCTGTAAAAAGGATGAGGATTATATCTCAAAGGGCAGAGAAAATGTAGAATAAGGTGCTGAAATAAAGTGCTATTTAGAAAGGTATTCTTGAGACTGTTTGTGAACACAGGTAACTGCATATGGAAAAAAGTATTTGTGAATCTGTTACTTCTGGATTTTATGGCATGATAATGTCTGCGGTTATGTCAAGATCATGAGAAAAGTAAGTTGTGATCTCGAGATAACGAAAAGGAAAAAAAATGTTCTCTACTGACTTCCGTACAGTCATGCTACAACGTAACTAATGAGTTACTGAAAAATCTCTTGTTCTAAAATTGCATACTAAAATATACAGATCCAGTGGGAAAAATAGGGTTAGGGGAATGCAACTCCAAAACTTAGTCAAATTAATTGAATCAAGCAACACTGCTGCTAGTGGCCAATAATGTAATTTTATACATTTTAAATTAGAAATAATAATAATACATTAATAAATTATATCATAAACATCTCCTATGGATCTTATGACTCTTACAAGATTTGTCTAGTAACCGCTTTAACTGAACACGCAAAACTCACTAACTTGTCCATTGCTGACATGCAGGAGTTTGGGATGGCCAAAACGACTCTTCATGAACTATTTGCTGTATTTTCTGGCCCTAGTAGATTGTGCTCTTGGATTACTTTGGGGCATGCTTTGAAGTCTTTTTTTTTTTTTTAAAGAGAGCACCATCTAGTGGGGTCAAAAAATACAGCAAATGGTTCATGAAGTGTCAGTTTGGCCCTCATTAGTCAAGAATTAGTCAGCTACAGTACAGTCACCATTGGCCGAGCATGCACACAGCACAAATACAATGGATTATGCTATGTGGAGGGGTGTTTTAATGTGAGAGGGGGATATAGGGCTCTTGAAGGAACAAACAGGCGCTCTTCGTTCCGTTAAAAAATATTTTATTAAAAGCGATACAAAATTAGGAAATATCATAAGCATTGGTAAGTAGTCATTTTAATGATTAAAATGCATCAGCAGCTGCAAAGCTATTCACACTCAGACGTGCTATCATCACCCACCTTCACACACAGACCGGGGAGCCCCTTTCAGTCCTGGCAGAAGACCAACACGTGAGTCCTGAGAAGTGCCGGGCGATGTGTGTTCTATTCCATGACTGAACTCCGGTCAGTGCTGAGTTCTCCCCCTTCCTTTATACTAAATTAAGATAGTGACTGTATGCATGTGGGCAGGGAATGGGCTGGCCAGGCTCACCCCTCCCCTCATGCAGTGCGTTCTCAGTTCCCCAATTCTCATCTAAGTGTAGTGAAACGGCTTGCAGCTACAGAGCATACCTAAGTAACACTTTTTCTAATTTCTAGAAAAATAAGGCAAGCATCCTTGGGCAACATTCTCTCTTCTTCCCCAAAACCAAGATAAGTGTCCTAGGACGAGATAAGCGTTCCACGAAACAAGTTATTTGTGAAAAACATGTTATATAAGTGATCAGTGAAAAATTCATGTTTTTATACACTCACCTAAAGGATTATTAGGAACACCTGTTCAATTTCTCATTAATGCAATTATCTAATCAACCAATCCCATGGCAGTTGCTTCAATGCATTTAGGGGTGTGGTCCTGGTCAAGACAATCTCCTGAACTCCAAACTGAATGTCAGA
>JAODJW010000019.1:11394853-11411954 GCA_026777045.1 Hyperopisus bebe
AGCCACAACACGCACAACCTTGAGGTGGATGGGCTACAACAGCAGAAGACCCCACCGGGTACCACTCATCTCCACTACAAACTCCTAAACCTATTACACCTAAACCACTGAAGGAACTATGAAGGAACAAGTCATGAATAACACAATTTATTCAAATTCTGATCTCATATTTGTTTATCATTAATCCATCATGGTGAATCTTCCATCCAAAGCAGTTACTATATTTGTTACTAGATCTGTCACTTCTGTAAACCATTGTGAACTACAGAAGGAACTACTAAGGATCTACTGATGGGACCATAAAGTGTTCACCTCAGCTTGTATTTTGGATTAAACTGCAGTTTAGTAAACTGCTTTGACATTGTGGATTAGAAAAAAATCCATTCTGTTCCTGTTATCATCGATCTAAATTAATACACTGGGTCACAGCACCCTTAATGAATTTATAAATAACATAATATTTACTAAAACATGTAAGATGAGTCAGCAGGAAGTCAATATCAGCCCCAAATCATGACTTCAATAGGGAAATGGTTGTGGTTCTATATGTATGGAGGAATGTTATTTTATTTTTTTAACCAAGTCATTTAAGCAAGCAATAATTATAACAGGTAGGAGTACTTAGCAAATCAAGGTCTCGATTTTCCTGGGTAACAATATTTTCACCTCTTGCATATAATAACTGTGCCTAGGGTTGAGTTAGTTCTCTGAATGGGCTTTGTTTTCTTTGAATAAACTTTAAAAAGAGGACTTTTGCATGTGTACTCAAACTGCTGAATACAAGGCACAGAAATTGAGTCAATGCACAATGTCTCTGCTCTTCAACCAGTTTCTTCTGGGCGGGCTGGTCATCAATTCAGACAACAACATCTCACTGATGGATGAAGAGCTGGCATCCATGCGTCAGGGCAGGGCTTTCACAGCTCACCTCAATGACCACGTGCCGAAGACTCTCGTTGCCATGGAGAAGCTGCTGGCCTTGACATCAACCCAGGAGAAGAGCCTGCATCCTCTACGTTTTGAGATTTTCATCCTGGGAGCGGTCTACTCCGCATACCAGATGAAGAGGCAGACAAGTGAGCAGGATCAGCAGGCTTGGGGTGGGGTCTTGGCCCGCCTAGCTAGTGCCGCCCTCAGTGACCTGCGTTCTAACGCCATCTCCAATTAAATATAGTTAACACCACTCACCACTTAATTCCTGTATAGCATAGAAGATCTCCAAAACTAAACTGCTTCTACTTCACTATCAGTTATGCAAATATTTCTGATGACATAGTCAGCCATATCTATGCTGTATTCTGATGTAAAATTTGGCATCTAAAATATCTGATATAAGATTTAGCATCCAAAACATCTAAATTATAATTTACTTTCAGCTGTTCCTATTTGCAGTTACTTTCTGTCATCTGCTCTTAACTGTAAGCTAATTATTCATTGCTTTCCATTATATTTTTTCTATTTCAGTGTCAATAAGGCTTTCAGAACAATTAAAATTTCATGTGTACACAATAGCTTATTTAAGCATAAATTTAAACACAATAAGGTTTAATTCTAGAATCCACCATACAAAAAATCAGAGATGATTTGTCTGGTGTGAAATAGACACCTTTTTAACTATACCAGTAGTTTTTACATAATATTTATAGCATATATATTTAAGTATTATCTTCTAAAATTGTTGGGAATGATGCTAGGGAGTATATATAGCATTTGCACAGTCAGCATTTGCACAAGTGAATATCAATTTTTCTCTGTAAAATGATCAGACTATCAGCATGTTTTGGTTTTAATATCAATTTATTACACTTGCAAATAACAGGCAATTTTCACTAAAGCGTACATTTTAAACATAAACTTTGGCAGTTTGAAAGTATTAGACTGTACACAAGAGGATCCATGATCCAATGTTAAATAAAAATCTTTTATTTTCTTCTTTTGTCAGATGTGCATATACTCACGAATAACAGCATAAATGACTCAAGTATCACCAACGTATAACAAAATCCTTACGCCTGCAATTAAATGTGTTTCACATGTTACAGTGTTTACAATGAAATACTCTCTTGCATTATACAAGCCCAAATGTGTTAGCATGCAGATAATGAGCAATGCACCTGCAATACATCTAAGTTGTTCGTAAACAAAGTATTGTCTTCTAATTGTAGGCCTTGTTCATGTTATTCTAGACAATTTATATTCATTGCAGTAGGACCATATAAATGCATGTAATATTGTCCTTAAGGATTCAGAACTTCCATTTAAATCTAATGTACTTGACAGGAAAACTGATGATAACCATTTAACAGTTTTTGACAATTGACAATATATACAGAAAAATAATATGGTACCTGGTAACTTCCAATACATTTCAAATGACGGAGAATAGTACACAAGCATCAAATGAAGACATTGTGTTATAGTCGGGTTTTGAATGAGGTGAAACACATCTAAAACCATTTGTTTTTCTCTGACACAGTTATGATGTTGGTTTGATGACAAAGAGGTGATTTGGGTTCTTCAGTGCCAATATCTTTTTTAGTGTATAAAAATCAAATTACAAAGTGACTTTAAAATCTGGGAAAATCAGCACACACTGCACATTAAACACCTTGCAGTGTATTCAAATCAAAATTCTATGATGTATACAGAACTCTTTGTGGAATGTTGGAGAGAAAATGAAAATAGCGAGGACTTTATGTATTATTCCTTTTACTCCACAGTTAGTCTTATGGATAATTCATGGGAAAATTCATTCCAGACCAAGGAAGCAACATGACCTGTGTAGCAAAATCATAAGGGCCTCGTAAGTGTAAGAAAAAGAGCAATGATGAACTTTAAAAATAGGCATTCATGCCCAAAAAAGAGAAGAAAAAACTGAATTATCAAAGTTCAAGCCGGTTTATATCTTCTTTTCAGGCTTCTTGGTCAACTGTGGTCTGTGCCTGGGAAGCTCAGGATAGACCAGGAAGCCTGTAAAGGTTATATATTTCCCATGGTTGCTATAGGCACCGTAGCCATCATGCTGATGGCTGAAGAGCCAGATGGTGTCTTCCCGCTGCAGTGTTAACATCAGGCTTTGACTCTGTAGGGCCTTCTTGCCATCACTATCATTGTAAATCATCGCTTGCACCTCCAAGTGGTTCTTCATCAGTTTAACAGACATGATCTTGTGCGGTAACTTTCCAATGTTGAAAGAAAAGTAGTAGGTTCCCGGAATGCGGCAGGTGAAAATGCCACTGGAGATGTTGAAATCCTCACCAATGTTGACAAAGTCAGTGTCAAAAATGATGGGTAAGTGCTTGACGATGTCCGTATCCTGACCTACGATGCTCTGAGTGCGGGCTACTGAGAAAGCAGAACGAGCGTCCTCTTCCTCATGCTCCTCATCTTCACCTTCTTCAACTTTCTGAATGGTCTGATCCGAAAGCATGTCATCGGAAAATCCGTGATGGTGGCCCACTTCTTTCTCGTAACTGTGGATAGTGTCTTGTTGTCTGGTCTTCTGATAAGGATAGGTGTCTGGGTAGATTAGGTAGCCGTTGAAGGTGGTGTAGTGACCCGTGTTGCTGTAGATGGCGTACTTGGGGTCCCCATGCAACCGGAGCCAGACTGTGTCACCAAAGTCCAGCTGCAGCATGGCACTCTGGCTCTGCACCTTCCGCTCCTCACCATAGTTCTCATCATAAATAATCACCTGCACCTCATTCTTGTTCTTCATAAGCATCACCGACAGGTCTTTGTGGGGGAACTTGCCCACCGTGAAGGAAAAGTAGTATGCACCAGGAATGCGGCAGCGAAAAATGCCAGTTTTGGGGTCAAAGTCATGGCCTATGTTGACATAAACTTTGTCAAAGGTCACCACCATCTTGGGGCCCCCTTCCATGCTGCTGGTCCGAGCCACAGAAAAGGCTGATCGCTGCTCCATTGCATTGTCTGGGGTGTGCACTGATGCCCACACACAGATCCCATGACATAATAAGCCCATCAGGAAAAAAGCTGTCATTTTTTCTGTAAAAGAGAAGAATTAGGCCATTATTAAGCATCTCTTAATAACAGCTATATTAATCACATTTGCAACAGGCACACTCATCTTCTTATCTAGTAAAACAATAATATTTATATAACACAAACATCACTTTCTGGAAAACATTATTGAACAAGGTGTAAATGATAATTAGGCATTTTCATATTTTAAGTGTTTGCCTCTGACAATACATAAGCCATCACACTGAAACAAAGAACTCCCATTTAGAGTTAAGCTGGCCTTAGCCTTGTACTTGTGACAAAACTGATGGAATCATCATTCTTTTGGCAATGCGTCATTGTATGACACATATTCCGTGTGTCAGGGTCCCTGAGGCAAACTTTTTTCATTTATTCTGATCTCATCCACTATCCACGATTGGCTTTACCCGACATTACATGATGCCACACAATTGGTTAACACAGATAATTATGCAATTACTGGCATGCTTTGCACTGCACCACTCTATAAAAATGGTAAATTCATATGTGTATTCTTGCATTCCTTATAATAGTAAATGTTGGAACCATGTAATGTTTGCCGTGGAATGCATGTCTTTCGTTAGTATAACTATGAGTGTCATGTAAATTTTTGGCTTGCCTGTCTGTGCGGCTGCTAGTATTAAACTAATAGAGGCTGTTAATGAATAGAGTAATTTTCATTTTAAATGAGCTGTCATCTACATTATTATAACTCATTATAACATATTTTTATTTGCGCACTGTATCTGGGTCTGCTGCATGGAAAACATTATGCGCCCTCTAGGGTTGTGCCATGACACAGAACGAACAAGGTGGCAGCATCGTTTTAAGTATGTGGCAGTTTGTTCTCTCCAGTGTGTTTGATTTCTTTTTGGCCAGACATTGTTTGAAGTATATGGCCAGCTTTATGGTTTTTAATCAGACAGACACCATGGGATTACAGTCCATGTCACTCATTGGCTGATACAGACTTTGCAGTGTCATACTTGCATAATAGGAATCCATTAAAAGAAGAGACAGAACTATCATACACAAGCTCTCTCCTTGCCGCGGGTAACACTACGATTGAATGGATATGGGGGGAGGAACACAATCTCATCGGGTGACTGAGATGCTTTCTGTCATTGGTTGCGTTTTTTTATTTTTAGGAGACCTCCTGAGAGTGCATGACCTGTTTCTCTCATTTGGTATCTCACAAGAAGGCATCTAAGATGGAGCTAAGGGTTAAAGTAATGCCATGCCCTGTTGATGGTTCCAGTTCCTATCAGCTTGATATGGCTTTTAGAAGTCTGAGAAACCAAATGGTGTCTGTGTTATGCTCAGGGTCAATTTTATACAATTAGAATATCCATGTAGAATGTGTTTTATAGCAAATTGTCAGTGTTTGAGCTTTGAAATCAGAGTCAAAGTGAATTATTTGAGATTACCTGGCTAACAAGCTAACAAGTCTGACGGGACAATGGGGAAGTGAATGGTTGAATATTCATATAGGGACTTGTAGCAGTATTAGAGCGCTTTGAACTTGATATTGGAATCACACATGGTATTCTTCTTAGTAAATAAAAAGAACAGTGTTGTAAATATCAAGGTACAGAGCTGAGAAGACAGGTGAACAAAATGAAAGAATGTACTGGGCTCCGACAAGGTCACAGCATGGCAAGCTTGCTGTTTGCACATGTAAACATGTAACATAAAGTCAACAGTGGGGGGACCAAAGCCATAATTATAATATATATTGGGGGTGGGACATTGTGAGCACATTTGACGTCCCCCCAATATATATTATAATTACGGCCTTGCATAAAGTGACACTGAAAAATAGAAAAAAAAAAAAGTTTGTCACGCTTACAGGACTACTATAGTTGAATAATATAATGAAGCAGTATTCTGGAATTCAGAGAAGGATGGAATGCACTATAACACTGTAGCATTGATATCAATTTATCATTGTCATTTTGTACATTCCTTTGACACTTAAATAAAATTTAAAGCAACACCTGTTTTGCAAGGTCACTGTACCAGCTAGTATTTCTTGTCATTAGTTAAAATGAGAAAAACAAAAATGAAGTGTACAAAATTTTGCTACTTGAAATCAAAGTAAGGGGAAAATAGCTAATGATTGTTTTGAGGAGGTTCACGGAATACTGTGAGGATTAGCAGCTCACTAGTCAGCGTAGACCTAGTAGTGCAAGAACAATGTCCATTCTGAGATTCAGAACAAATATCAAGATCAAGCATATAGACTGTTAAGGATTGCGTCAGGGTAAGCAGAACAAACCCTGAGAAGTCGGTTAAAAGGGGATTTATTAAGGAAAATCACAAAAACACAGGACAGAAACACAAGCACGAACGTCAATGACCAGACCGGGGTAAGACAGACTCAGAAGCACTGAATACACAGAATTGATTAACAACAACTAGACACAGCTGAGAACACTGGGATTCCATATGAGGTAACAAGGGGGCGTGGCCATGACAACTATCCCCCCCCCCCAAAGGCGTACAGACCGGGCGCGCCTAAAGGAACTGGAGGGAACAGAACCGGGGACAGCACAGGACAGGACCTGGGGTAACAAAAGCAAGAATATTAACATACCACAGGAAACAGCACCCACACACAGAACAAGGACTAAGACACCAACCAGGATAACAGACAAACCACAGGGAATGCACAAAGCCGGAGGGGACAACAAAGGGGAAGAGGAGGAAGGTGGAGGGACTGCAAGAAGAGGTAAGGAGGGAGGCAAAGGGGACACTGGAGGAGGTGAGGAGGGAGCAGAAGCCGCAGCAGGCGAAGGCGCAGCCACAGCTGGAGAACTAGGGGGCTGGGCGGGTGGGACTTGAATCTGGCACAGGTGTCCTCTTCCTCTCTGGGAGACTGAGAGACAGGGACCCGGCCGAGATCTACCACACTGGGGTGGTGGCTGACATGACCCATTGGAGGGGTTCTTTGGGGCAATCAGGGAAATTCGCAAAGCAAAAAGCTGTAATATCACTTTTTCCAGCTGTGTTATTGTCCTTCTCCTTGTAGCATGTGCTGCAGGAAAGCTATCCATCATTTACCATCAGTGCTTAAGTGATATAGAGATAATCATACACAGCGCAGCTTTCAGATGGTTCAATAAATTCTAATTAATAAACCACAGCTCTCAAGCTTAAGGCTCAGATAAGGGCGGACTGATAAGTGGGCTAGCCGGAGCAGGGGCCCCAGGGCCTGGGCCCCCCACAATTGCAAACCTCACATGTACATGTGTCATGCCCCAATCATGCGATCCTCTTGTGTGCCAAGCCCCTGTCTCTACCCTGTGTGGAATCCCCGTGTCCCCAGCTGTTTCAAGTCCTGTTGATTATTGTGGTATATTTAAGTCCATGTCAGTGTCTGTTTCTCTAGTCCGGTCATTGACGTCGCTTCTGTTTGTGGTTTCATGTTCGTGTTAGTGTTTTCGTACCCTAAATAAACCCCGTGTTTACTCCAACCTTTTGGACTCTCACACCTGTTTCCCTGCCCTGCATACCAGAGCGTGACAGAATGACCAGACTACCCCAAGGACAATCCCCAGGCTCCAGGATGCTCCTCACGCTGGGATATATTTCCCTTGTGCCTGCTACTAAACCAGCAGCACTTGGGTCAGTATGCCTGTTCTCCAGACCCAGTGACAGCGGTGTCAGCTCCAGACTCCACGTCCACTCTAGCTCCAGTTCCTTTTCCCATGGTTCCTGCTCCTGTTCCCATGGTTCCTGCTCTTGTTCCCGTGGTTCCCACTACAGTCCCTGCTCCAGACCCGGTGACTCCAGTTCTCGTCATAGCTCTAGACCCTGCCTCCCTAAATCCCGTTCAAGCTCCCCTTGAGTTGTCAGAAGAGGAGGAGCTGGTGTTGGGGCTCACCCTGAGACCACCCAAGAGACACCCTCTGGAATGACGCCCCGACCACCACACCATCATGGCAGGTCCTGGCCAAGACCTTGTCTCTCAGTGTCCCGTAGAGGGAGAGGATACTTACACTGGGGTTGAGTCCCGCCTGCCCCACCCCCGGGCTCGCCTTTGGTCCCCCTTGCCTCTGCTCGGCAGTCACATATGGTCCCCCCAGCTCCTGCTCAATGGTTGCCTGCGGTTCCCCCTGTGGTGACTCGTTGGTCGCTGGTGCCTTTGCCTGCAGCAGCTTCAACTCCCTCCTCACCTCCTCCAGTGTCCCCTCCGCCTTCCTCCTCGCCTCCTCTGGTGTCCCCTCTGCTTCATGCCTCGCCGTCACAGAGGGTCTCTCCAAGTTTGGCCTTGCTGTCACCTGTAGCCCCTGCTGCTCCTGCCTTCTGCCCACTGGGGTTCCCTCCAGCTCCCCGGTTCCCCCCGCCCTTTCCCTCTATGCCCCTGGTTGGGTTCCCCCTGTGGGTAGTTCCCCCGTGTTTGCCACCTATCCATTTGGTTCTCCCTTGCTCCCGCCTGGTCCCTGTCCTCCTTTGGTTGGTTTGTCCCCTGGTGTTGTCCCTTCGTTGTCCCCCTCCTTAGTGTCCTTGGGTTCTCTTCCTGTCTTTGGTGCCCTTGTATGCATCTGCGTTCCCTGTGCTTTGTTAGCTTGTGTATTGGTTGGTGTCTTTGTACCTGTTTTGCGTGTCGATCCTGTTCCTGTTGCCCCATTGATGTTTCTTGCTTTTGCTTCCCCAGGTGCTGTTGTCCCGTCATGTCCCCTGTGTTGCCTAGAGTATTTTGTGCAAGTTTGGTCACCATACCTTAAAAATGACATTGCTGCCTTGGAAAGGGTGCAATGTAGGGCTACGAAAATGTTTCCTGGTCTTAGAGGAATGTCTTATGAGGAGAGGTTAGCTGAGCTGAATCTATTCAGCCTCGCGCAAAGGAGATTAATGGGGGACATGATCCAGGTATATAAGATTCTAACAGGTCTGGATGCTGTTCAGCCAAATGGCTACTTCAATATAAGTTTAAATACTAGAACTCATGGCCATAGGTGGAAATTAGCGGGAGAACATTTTAAACTGAATTTGAGGAAACACTTCTTTACACAGCGTGTAGTTAGAATATGGAATAGTCTTCCTGTTCAAGTAGTACAGGCTAAAACCCTGGGTTCCTTTAAATCTGAATAGAGTTGGATAAGATTTTAACAATTCTGAGCTATTAGTTAAGTTCTCCCCAAACTAGTTTGATGGGCCAAATGGCCTCCTCTCGTTTGTAAATTTTTTATGTTCTTATATTGTTGCCATTCTGCCAGAATCTAATTAAGATTGGTCAGTTTCTTCAATTGGGAGGTCATCCTTCTTAAGGCCACTTCATACTTCAGTTTTCCACATGCGCTTTCAGTTGCAGATGAGGGAAATCAACGTACATTTCATCATCAGAGGTTGGCTGCAGACAACTGCGGTCGATGTTTATGTGTAGCACATCCGTGCGTATTGACAGCACATGTGCAAGATTTGTAGCATATTACAAAAGAATCGTTGTTGTTGTAGTAGTAGTTGTAGAGCAGCTGTATGATGAGGGTTGGAGGTACCCGAAAATCTAATTTTTTATGCTATTCCGACTGTAGGAGCTAAATGGCTCCTTATTGCACATATTTAATTGCACTTGACTTTGAGATTAAAAGGATATCTGTCACTTTAAGAGAGATACGTGCACATATGGTCTGAAGGGGAGGGGGTGGAATTTGAGGAAAGGGAGAGTGGCTTTCACGAGAATGGAGTTTCACGGTTTTTCTTTGACTGTGTTTTTTAATTTTGTTTGGAAAGATCGAAAAATGCTTTTTATTTCTTTTATGATAATTGCTCATTCTGTCGTAACAAAAGAATATATAAATAATAAACCTGAGTAATGAGAACTGAAGACGGTCGTTTTTGTTTTTTGGATTCACAGACAAGGGAACGCCCATCAGCCATAACACTCCACTCAGATAGGAAACTCTGACACCGACATTATACAGATGTATATGGTATTTTAAAAAGCATCACTATTCCAGAATTATGAAATCCTGGTGATAAAATTCACTGAATGGGTGGAGGAATGGTTGGGGTCCCGACTAATTTTCTCGTAAGAATTTCAAAATACTGTGGTATCTGTCATGATGTGTAGAGCCAGAAAGAAAGGGCAGGAGTCCAAGGAATTGGGGGAAACGTGGGATTTATTAGGGACAAAAACACTACTAACACAACTAGAAACAGCTGATAAGACTGGGATTCCACACGAGGTAAATGAGGGGGCGTGGCACACAGGAGGATCGGAATGACCAGGGTATGCCTTATTACCGTAATACCTCCCAAGGCTTGACTAATAACTTTAAAACTGTTCATAAAAGTTTACCGTTACAGTACACTGCTTGTATTTGTATTTGTTGCAATACATCTGCCCTCTCCTGATCTGCTGGAATATCACTGCTGTATGCATGCACCAACTGGGACCATGTGCGTCTGCAGCCAAATGTAGTATGGACTGTACAAGCTGCCATGGATGACCATCCCCAGCCCAAAAGCAGAAGGGGACATCATGATTACTCTGATAAAATGTAAAATATGAGTAAAACATAAGTTTGTTTACAAGGCTGTCAAGTGGCCTGAATATATTCATAATTTTTAAAGTCTGTGACATCTTTAGCTTTGTCATGGAGGTTTAAATACAAACTGTAAGTTTATGCTTTTTCTCTTTTGACTAACGTAACCCAGCCCCTAATCACATTTTAACAACTACTACACTAAGGTATGCTAGTATTTTTATGTTGTCCATTCTGTTACTTTTCTTACCCCACCTGAGATTGCATTTTAAAATACAAAGAGAGATTTTGGAATTACAGCTAGCTGGGAGGCCTAAACCCCATCAATAAAAATGGGATTCCCTTGGTGACATACTTGTATTCTGGGACATTCACTACTACTTTTTAAATATACGCTATCCTGGCAAAAGTATTGAATTCAGGTGTTCCAATGTCTTCCATAGCCACAGAGGTATAAAATCAAGCACCTAAGCATGCAGACTGCATGCTTCTACAAACATTTGTGAAAGAATGGGTCGCTCAGGAGCTCAGTGAATTCAAGTGTAGTACTGTGATAGGATGCCACCTCTGCAATAAGTCCATTCCTGAAATTTCCTTGTGACTAAATATTCCACGGTCAACTGTTAGCGGTAGTATAACAAAGTGGAAGCAATTGGGAACAATAGCAACTCAGCCACAAAGTGGTAGGCCACCTAAAATCACAAAGTGGGGACAAAACATGCTGAGGCTCACAGTGTGCAGAAGTCGGCAACTGTAGAGTCAATAGCTACAGACCTCCAAACTTCATGTGGTCTTCAGATTAGCTCAAGAACAGTGTGTAGAGAACTTCATGGAATGGATTTCCATGGCCTAACAGCTGCATCCAAGCCTTACATCACCAAGTGCAATGCAAAGCATCAGATGCAGTGGTGTAAAGCACACCACCACTAGACTCTAGAATATTGGAGATATGTTCTCTGGAGTGACAAATCACACTTCTCTGTCTGGCAATCTGATGGACGAGTCTCCTGGGTTTGCGAGGAGAATGGTACTTGCCTGACTGCATTGTGCCAAGTTTAAAGTCTGGTGGAGGGGGGATTATGGTATGGGGTTGGTATCTAAGGGTTGGGCTTGGCCCCGTAGTTCCAGTGAAAGGCACTCCGCAGCATTCAAAGCCATTTTGGCCAATTTCATGATCCCAACTTTAAGGAAATTTTATGGGTATTGGGGACGGCCCCTTCCTGTTCCAACATGACTGCGCATCAGTGCACAACACAAGGTCTGAACAGAGCCCTGACCTCAACCCAATAGAACACGTTTGGGATGAATTAGGGGGGAGACTGCGAGCCACACAGTTTCGTCCAACATCAGTACCTGACCTCACAAATGCTCTCCTGGAAGACAGGTCAAAAATTCCTATAAACACACTCCTAAACTTCATGGACAGCTTTCCCAGAAATGTTGACGCTGTTATAGCTGCAATGGGTGGCCAATTCCATATTAAAGCCTATGTATTAAGAATGGAATGTCATTCAAGTTTATGTGTGTGTAAAGGCAAGTGTCCTAATACTTTTAGCAATATAGTGTATATTCTGATGCTATATTGCATTCACAGACCCAGGGCTAAGTTTCACCCGACTTTCATAGTTAATGGCTGCTCTTTTTTACTGAGCCGGGCATCATGTAAATAAATACATTTCTATTGTGTCTAACAAGCACTCAGGTCACATTTTATCTCCAAATTATAAAAACATCTAGATTTGTTTTTTTGTTGTGCTGAAACAGCACAGTGAATCAGTGTGTAACTCTGTATGTTTTTGGATGGTGCTGATATGCGGCACAATGGGTCAGTGTGTAGCACTGCTGTCTCACTCTGCCTGGCTTGAAGTTTGACTGCTCCATCTCTGTTTTTGGATTTTTCAGGTTCTATCCCCATTTTGTGCATTTACTCTGGTTACTCCGGTTTTGTCCCACAATCGAAAGACACACAGGCTAATTAGTGCTTCTAAATTGCCTATGGTGTATGCCTGTTTATATGGTATGTGTGTGTGTGTGTGTGTGTGTGTGTATGTGTGTGTTATCCCAGTCATGTGCCCAGTGCTGCCCAGGATGGGCTCGAGGCCCCCAGTCACCCTCTCCAGGTTATGCAGTTGGAAGATAGATAGATGTTGCTGTCTATTTCCTTACAAGAAATATTTTCTGGCCAGTGACCAATGTCACTATGCTGATAGATGAAGTAGCTTTAACAGTTTGTGGGAATGGCTTCATATTCCTGAGTAATATCTCATATTTTGCTTATAAATATGCAAGTGTAAAATAGCAATTACATTCCCTGACGAGAGAATTGTTTTTTTTTAATTATGATTGTACAACACACAGATAAAGGTGTAACAATGGGTGTTATCTTCAAAATGATAATTTGGAAAAACATGCCGAAGGAAAAAATCTTGGTGTTGCATCACAGACTTTACTTCATATCACTGTTATTTTGGGTCTGGATCCTAACTAGCCAAAACAAACAAAAAAGTATCACATGGGCTGTCTGGAGTCAGCACACATGAAATTGCCCCAGGGCAGCAATGCTCCCACAGACCAGGCAGCAGAGATACTATTAAGCAACATAAATAAGAAGGCAGCAGCATCAAGCACGGAATACACAGAGCAGCAAAACACAAATGCCATCGTGATTTTGAGGTGATTGGAAGGTGTGTGCTAAACATCATAGCAACAAATGCTCCAAATATGAAAGTGTACACTAAATGTACTGGACACTGACCTCAGATCAGCTTGGGCAGCATTCCCCATTGCCTAGCAAGTTCACACATGAAGATTGCTACTCTGTCATTCTTCAATTTGGGAACACAGATGGCCTTCAGAACAGCTTAGATTCCATGCAGCAGCAATAAGCCACTCTTCCTAGTTCCAGAACAGTTACACTGTGCACTTCGCACATCTCACTTTGGTGATCATTGACAAGTGGTTATGGCATTTGGTGGTTATGCAGGTACTGACATCCCATTCAGTGTGTTCCAATGCCTTGTGTCCTATAATCCCAAAAGGCCTCCTGAGATCCTTTGCCAGAGAAAGTGGTTGGATGAATGGATATGGATGGATGGAAGAATAGAATAGAATAGAATAGAATGGCAGTTATATATGGTGTCAGAACGACAAGAATCTGTTGAACATATTCCCTACTGGAATCTGTTTGGTTTTAAGCACTGAACATTAAATACTCAGCATTTTGGGTAGCAAGTGGTGAATACAGGCTAACAATTTCATTTCTGTCAACAGACTGTAGATATAACCCTTAAATATTCAGCAGTATATCCTGGCTAAATCTGTGCATATTGCTTTATTGATAGCATGTGGTTATGCAGATAATATGTAGTTTTTATGCCAGGCTTTCAAAAGGGTGGCATACATTATAGTTCTTTTACAAATGTATAACTTAAAAATAAGTAAATTAAAAATCCTGTGGGAATCTGCAGCTGTGCTTCTAGCCAAACCCGGGAGAAGCAGCTGAGACAGGCTAGAAGGGGTGCAGGATGCTGGGTCTGAGAATCACAAACAGCAGCACACACAGAAAAACAAAGAACAGAGTGGTATTGTTTTCTGCAGCAAAATGCCGGTCCCTGTTGGTCCCACAGCAGACTGCTTTCTCCCCATTTTAAGAGAAGCATTCATAAGCCCCGAGCGGTGTCACTAATACACCTGCAGCTTGGTGACATCGCTCAGCTTTTCAGGTCATGTGACACCTCCATCCTCAAGGTCACATGGAGTCAAGTGTCTGTCCCAGTAAACTGCAATCATATGGGTTTGAAGCTTCTAATTCTGCAATCTGAAGGGTGTTGATTAATGTCCTATAACCACACATTTAGTGCAGGCAAGTTAAATTACAGTAGTAAACCAGTGCATGACTGTAGTCTTTTATTCTAATGCTACTCGATGGAAACTATACAAACCAAGATATTTCTACAGATCAATTAGATAACAACAGTGCTTCAAGCTATAGTCTTAGCAATGGGCTATTTTCAAATTAAAGACAGTGGCTTATATTAGGTTTAACCAAGACTTTTAATAGTATTAGTCTAGGGCAATATCTAATTCTTTATATCATCCAGACATTACACCATGGTATATAATATTTGAACTATAAAAAAACAATGCTACTTTTAGAAATCTTGGCGATAAAATCTGTTGAGTGGAGGGGGGTTCACAAGATACAGTTTTGCATTAAGGAAATACCATGGAATGCTGTTTTATCATTATACTGCCCAAGCCTAAGTAGTAATTCTACTAATAAATGCGTTTTTGATTCATGAATCGAAATAATGTCTTCAAGTACAAACATGCATGTCAAATGTGTAGTAACTGTGGAGAAAGTGGGTTAATGCACTCCCAGCCATGCATTATACATTTTAATGCACTACACAGAGGCAACAGTCCTCTGATTTGTGTCAGGCAGTTCTTTGCTTGCACAGCCGTGTGTTTACAAACGTTTGCATGCACAGTTTCTTGTGCATTAGCCCTTACTTAACAGCAACATTAATTACTTTTCTGGTCATGCAATAGAAGAGCCACAAGTCATTTTCAAAGGAATTATCCATGCTGTGGGATCACAATGTAATATGCAGTCTATGACTTACTAATTCTGAAGATATACTTATACAATGGACAACTATGCATGTAGTACTTGAAGATTTTTATATATGCAAATGAACTATCAAGCGCTTAAAAAAATTAATACCATAAACATTGAATTAATTCTCTGGCACTTTAATTTCTTGTTCCTACTACACAAGTGAACTGTATAATTTAAAATATGCAAAATGGATTAGGGAGGACATGATTTGACATGACACCATTTTGCATTTTGCAAAGAAGTAAATGCCTTGTTCATGAAAATTTAAAGTGCGTCAATCAGCCTGCTGTGACAGCAGGTTATACAAATGGATCGAATCACAGAATATGGTATTAAAATTTATATTGAACTCTGTCTATTAGATCAGTCATGGAGATGGTTTATGAAGAATGCTGGCATGGAGCCAAATGTAAAACCCTTAGGAAGCGTGTTTGGAGGCAAGAAATGAAAATTAGCTCATAATTAGTTATAATGGAAGACTTTGGACTATTACACCAAAATGAAGGTACTTCATGCAAGTATGCATCTATATGATGCTGTATATATACTGTAAATTAAATGGTAACTGTAAAATACACTGTAAAATACATTTATTGTTATGCAGACATGGCTGTTTGTCTAAAACTGAAAAACACATCAGTTCAGACATGCGTTGTGGACTTTTCGGTACCTGCCCAGAAGGGACCAGCCAGTCCCTGTCAAGCTCACCTGCTGATCAACAAATTATTATAACATTTCTTCAATCAGCATTTGGAGTACTAGTGCAATGGGACCTTCTGTAGCATGTATAGGAGGTCTGCATGATTAAAGCTTTAGGTTGTTATGCAGATGTTATCCCCTGAATAGACCTGTGAACCATAACCTGGAAATTTATGCCAACCAGGACACCCAGCAGGGGAGGAACATGATTTACGTGGCAACAACCAGAAATCACTAATTTAAACAAATCTTTGCTTCCACATGAATTAGATGTTCTTGTTGCTACAAACACAAGGTCAATGCATAACATAACGAAGCCAGCAAGTCCGCTGCCAAAGAGAAGGGGCAATGGCTGCTGCTTCTGTGTGTGAAAGCGGCTGACCCAGATCTCGACGGTGCTGCCGTCCCAGCTATATGTGAAGCCCAGACCTATCTGGCTCTCCACATCTAAGGCACCACATGGAGGAGACTGGCATGGCTGCAAGGGGAAAACACAGCAGCACCCCCCCCATGAGACGGCTCCTATCCTCATCCTTCACAGCTCACAAGACAGCTCTGCACAATTCTATTAATAATCAAAACCAAAAATAGGCACAGTAATAACAATGTTTATTCACTGAAGATGGTTCTTCACACCCTTAATTTTGATGGTTTTCTCAGGTGGCTTATGTTCAGATGCATATGGGCCTTCAGAAATAATATTTAATAATGGTATAATTAGAAATTATATGTGTCATACTATGAAAACAGGCCAATTGAAATGTTATGTAAAACACAAAACTCTAATTCACGGTCAATAAGGTTTAGTAGACTATTACTCCATTTATTAAAAACAGGACACTGTCACTTTTAGTTACTAGTCCTACTAAGGTTTTCCTTCTTCAAAATGATGGGATGTAAAATATTAAATTGAGGCATATTAACATACAAAAGTTCCTGCATCTTTCATTTGGCATCATTTCCATGTTGCTCCAGGTTTGCTTTTCAAACTCGTGATCACCGCAGGTAACTGAATGGAAGCTGACAAGATGTGAGTGAGACATTTTCAGAGTAATGCTGAGTATGATAACTGCAAAAAAATCTTCAACAAGCTCTAGCGGAAACGATCAAAAATCATCATGTCGTCTTACTGTTAGGAAAGACACCCCCCAGTCTTATCAGTTCTCCTGTACATCTGCTTTCATACACCTCTGGATGAAAGGATTGTCAGGAGGACTTATCCTGTAAACAGCTTTTACTCCAGCTTACAGCTTCTGCACCTCAGCACTTGAACGCATCTGATCAG
>JAODJW010000019.1:11412054-11422443 GCA_026777045.1 Hyperopisus bebe
AGGAGGACTTATCCTGTAAACAGCTTTTACTCCAGCTTACAGCTTCTGCACCTCAGCACTTGAACGCATCTGATCAGTGATGGTTCACTTCACTGAATAAAGAAGGAGAAATCCCCAGAACTGTCTGGGAGGTGCCCAAAAAAAACAATGTGTGTCCATTTCCTTCTTGTGCCAGAAGGACCTCTATTTCTTCTATTTTAGTCTAAGCATCTCTCATGTTGGTGCATGAAAGCTACATACATATATATAAAATGACTTCTGGTGTTTATAGTAAATATAGTTGCCCAATGACTGGTGATAAAATGGAGAATAAATAGAATTCCACTGAACTGAAAGTGTGATGTACCTGTAAAATTAATGCTTGATGTATTTTCTGGAGGATAGTTCAAATTTCAAAAAAGGCAAGAGCATGTGTTTTTGGAACGATGTTATTAAGGTTTCAGATGCATAAATATACATTACATCCAAATGAGTTACAAATAACCTTAGGGAACAAAAAAAAAAACCTGCTTAATTTTCCCTTTCCCCTGACCAGGATAAGCTTTCACGTAGGTAGCTGAGTTTTCTATTCCAACCCGCAAAAGGACACCATTCGCACAAGCATCAGTTTGACTAATCTTAGACCCATAGCACTGAACTGGTGTTCATTTAAAGTACATGGGTATCAGTAGACATTCATCTGCCACTAGTTTTTGATGGTAAGAGGCAGAACAAGGAAAACCCACTCTTAATATTGGTTGCAATTCAACTACCAATGACACAGATTGCAGCAATTACGTAGT
The DNA here is from genome assembly GCA_026777045.1 of Hyperopisus bebe. Lineage (NCBI taxonomy): Eukaryota > Metazoa > Chordata > Actinopteri > Osteoglossiformes > Mormyridae > Hyperopisus > Hyperopisus bebe. The sequence goes on from JAODJW010000019.1 coordinate 11,412,837, forward strand.
ACTTCTCTTTGCTAATTCTAGGATAACACTATTATTCTTCCAGATAACTGGACCAATCATTCATGTTAATTAGAAGAGAAGGGATCCTCTCTCCATATTAGATCTAGTGCTTTTCTGTGCTGTGACATTAATGATAATTTGTACTTGGGGATTTCTCAAAGCACCCTTACAGCATTAGTAACTGATCACAGATATAACATTGCAGTTCCACCGATGCCTATTAAAGTCAGAACCCATCTTTATTACTAAGATTTATACTGTTCCTACGATGCATTGACTTCTTCCAGTGCAGCCAGAAAACACGTCCTCCTAGTCACATTGTCCTTTGTTGTGAATTTTCTTCCTGAGGTGCCACATACTGATATGTATCATCGAAGTAACTATTTATGACATCAGCTGCAGATATTGAATGAAAAAAATGAAAGGAGTGTAGTGGTAGGGAAACCCGAGGCAGGATACAGTGTGGTGTCACAGCTCAGACGGAGCTGCAGGGTATTCTCACCGCCAAAACATCTCAATGTTGTTTAGTCCAGCTGGAACAAAGCACTCTGTCAATGAAGTGCAGGCCACCTCAGGCTGAAATAACATTCTGCTTTTCATCTAATGCTGCCTTTTAACAGAGGACTACCCAACAGAAAGGCCACAGGAGATAACAACAGTGAAAAGCAGAATCAGTCATATCACTGCTGTCGGACGCAAAACGGGTCTGATTCCATTACAGATATGCAGAAATAAGTTGTTCATTTCTTTGCTACGATGCCTCTCGCTCTCGCTTGCGAGAAACACTGCCTCTATAACCATCCTTTGATGTTGCAGGTAATGTATTTGAAGCCATTAATTTTCCATCAAGCGCCTGTGTAATTGACATCACTCATATGAAGAAGCAGTTAATAAACCAGCTATTGTCCACACGTTCACAACTGCTGAACATATAAAGCCTTGAGTCAGAATAGTAAACTAGAGATGGTGCAACACCTCCCTTTAAACAGGGTGCAAATGCGTTGAAGGAAAAAAAGAGGCTCATCTACAGTGAAATGGACAGAAACAAAGAGTGCAGGCAGTGGAGCACATAAAACAAAGTTTATGCATCATTGTGACAGAAACAGGTGCCATACACACTTAGGGAGTCTGTGGTGTTCTTTGATCAGGAATAATTTATTATACACGCCGTGATACAGTTACGTTGTGTTATCTCGCCAATCCCGCATCCCTAACAGTGTGTTGAGTATTCGAGCCCAGGAATTTAATACAACCCTTTGATATTCTTACCTGTGCCTGCAGGAAAGGGATATTTCCAATTCTTCTCAATTCAGCCAGAATGGATCCAGACTTGAGGCAGTTGAGGGTCAGTCTTTGGGGCTGCACTGAAGACACCTCGTTTGCAAGCAGAGAAGGATAGGCTGGACCCGACACAAGAAGCAGCTATCCAGAAATTGTGAGAGCAGCTCAATCTGCTGCTCTCCAGCAGGCTGTGTGTAGAGCTTGTATAGGCTGGAGGGATGTGTCTGAATGGGGGTCCTTCCTCCTTTAAGGGGGACTCTGGAGGGGCTGTGCACACAGGCTCTTTTCAGTGGGGCGATGGGATTTTTACGGGGGCGATGGTTGGTGGTTCCAGCATTGTGAGGACTGGTTGTCTGGGATACAAAAAACTCTCATTTTTACACATTATATATATATATATATATCATAGACATATAAGTAATTGGAACAGCTCCTGCCTGTGGCTTCAGCAGTAGGACATGAGAATGTAATTATCTGGTGTGTGTGTGTGTGCACGCGTGCGTATGTGTGTGTGTGTGTGTTTGAAATAAATGTGAAAAGAGGGATGGTGTGAAAGGGAAAGAGTTGTGTCAATGCTGTGGATGTATTTCATGGAGAACATAGGGTGAGGCAGGACTGGGGCAGAGAAATGAGAGCAAGGTTATTATTTTGCTGCAATGCACAGAAACACCAGAGCCAGTAGTCACTCATCCATATTATTGGGTGTTTAGCCAATCGGCTGGAAGCCTATTGTTCTTGCTGGTATTATTAAGCTTCCAAGAATTGTAGCAGAAGCCCTCTGGCTTCCACATATGGTTATCAGTCCTTCAGGACAATCCATCTATGCCTGTTTCTGTGGGTGGTTAGAGCCAGAAGGTGACCATTTCTGGACATCAGGCATATCAGTGTTCATCGCCTTCCTTTTGTAACATCAGCAGATTGTTCGTAAATCAGGCTATAGATCAGCTGTTCCTTTATAGGTGAGGCTCATTTGCTGTCATGCCTGTTTTGTTTTTTTTTTACAATGATGGAATCAAGATGCTTAATGCATTGGGCCCATGGGTTATGAAGGGTATTTTGTGGCAATATTCAATAAATAAATATGTCATTTAAATGGATATTTAAATTATAATTTAAATTGTCATTTAAATGATTATTTATAAATATGGCATTTAAATGATCATTTAAATTGATATCTAAATGATTTTTTAAATAATCATTTGAATTGTTTTGTAAATGATTTAAATGACACCAGCAACCATTAAACTTATCTGTCAAAGTCAACCATCGAAATTCAGTGGGTGGGATCTAAACAAAATATCTGATTGGTTGCATTGCAAATTAAGTCACACCACATTGATGTCACCTATTCGATTCTCATTTATAACTGCATTTTTGTCTGTTGTGTCCTGGGGCAGTTTTTCCTAACTTCCCAAAATCCTTAATAAGCTCTCCTAACTTTACATATTTTATAGGGAGTCTGAAATATTTGAGATTAGTAAAAACAACATATACTGTCTGCAATAAATAAATTATTAACCGCAAAACCTAAATAAATTACAAAATCGTAAACATACACAAGACATGATATTTACAAAATTTATTATTAAACTATATTTTTTAAAGGCAGTGTATGTGTCAGTAAATGTAAGTCTATTGTGAAAAAAATCTTTTCAAATCTTTTCAAAAAGATAAAAAAATAAAATGAACTTTTCAAAAACACACTGAAGCCAGTAACAGGCATATAAAAGGCTTTTATCCTTTTGTCTAGTCAGTCATGACCATTGTTCTCACAATATCATTATACTTAAACCTACAGTTATTCTATTGGGAAACAGAGAAACTGTTTGCCAAAATTAAAATGTATCAGATTTCATACTTCAGCACAGAGACACGACAACACAGAGAAACACATCCAGTTGTAGCCTGGCTGGGATGATGTGCCACACAGCTGATAGATGTAACACTGCCGTGTTCTAACATGGTTCAGTAGTAACAGAGAGGTTTTTATTACAACAGAGGGAAGAACTAGAGCCTTAGTCGTATCATTTACTGCTTGCCTCATCCAGTGATGAATAATAAATAGTATTTCTGAAAAACCAATTATACATCAAAGACAAATAATACAAATTAGGGTGTGGTGTGGGGGTGCAGTAGCACTGTCACCTTGCACCTCTAAAAGCAGGGTTCCGCTCTCCATCCTGGTTCTATGTGTGTTCTCCCCCTGTCGTCAAGGTGAGTCGGAGTTGCCAAAATCACCCTCTCCCATATCTACACTGAAGGAATTCTGCCTCAGGGGCCACAAGGCCTAGACAGTATAAGAAACTGGTAACTGCAGGGACTGGGAGCTGCTCACTGGATAGGAGGTGCTGCAGTGAGCTGTGCAACAGGGCTCAAGTGCTGATGATAGATGGGACCTGAGAATGGCAGCTGGAGGCGGGGCTATACGTGAATTACAAAATAGGACTACAAACGGACACTATACCAGACAAGATAAGCAAATCTTACGCTCCAGGACAACACTCACGCAAAGCTGTCTTCTGAGTATGTATCTACTGTGGGACTTCTAGTAATAATTAAGTCCCAGGTGATAAGGATGTCCCTGAGCAAGCAGCACTTCAGCGGGACCAAGTCCCTTTCTGTCTATTATTTAAAATTCTGCTAGGCATAAGCAACATGTGCGGCTATCTATCATATTCAGCCACAACGGAATGTATTAATGTGAATAAACGTGCTCTATCCTACTAAAATGCATATACCTGACAGCAGCAGCATAGCCCATGATTCTCAGAACTCATTGTTATTAATCATATCATTGTCTGAAACCATCACAACAGATGCCTTAATATTTTCAGACCCAGGTATACAAGGGTGTCTGAAGGGGCAGAGCATCCTCATATTAATAATGTGCCCCCTCAGTCCCTGGCTGTGACATGGCTACCGGGATTGTGTCCCCTCACTAATTTCAATGCACTGAATATATTTGACCTATTTCCCTTTTTGCTACCATGATGATGGTTCCAGTGAGGCTCACAGTCTCACATCCTCTTCCTTTTCAGCCCTAAGTATGTACCTTCTAAAGACAGCAGAGGGCTTTCAACTGGGTCCCCTTAGAAGTTATTAAAGGAGTAACAGCTCAGAGTAAGCAGAGAGCTGACTATGCTCTCCCAGGATCCTTTGGGGGACCATGGAAGTAAAGGGCCCCCAGTGACATGCAGGTGCTGGAATCCTGTCTGCAGGATCCTGTGTGTGTGCAATAAAACAAAAAAGCAAACAAAACTAATTACAGTGTGTTATTACATCCATTTTCTGGTCAAATTGCATAACACCGGTGATCATTAACCCCCTCATTATATGAAACTTCAGTTAATTAGCAGTCACACTTTAGGGACATTTAAAATAGCAAGAGCCATTTGACTGTCTTATTGACTTAAGCTTTCATTTACAAACTGTTGTTATGATATTTACTTGTTTCCTTGTTGATTCCTATTTATATAAAGAGCATGAATGTAGAAAATCAGAAATGAATTGGTTCATTATGTTCAGGTTGTCTTCCGCCTTTAAATATACTCAAACAGGATGGTTCATTTGCGAAAGTTTCAACCAAATTGGTAAATGGATTAAATATAGTGGACATGGAGCTATGTGGCTTAGAGCAATGTCCCTCTTCTTTATTTTGCACATTATTTGTTGTAACTGGCACATTTACATTACATTGTACTTTGTATTCACTTTCATTTTTACCCATTAGATTATGTTCTCTATGTATGTATGTTTAAGCAATAACATATGAGAAGGAGTGTGGCTGTACTCCAATGTATCACGGCTATGATTCAGTTGTAGGCACAAGGCCGCAAGTTGAGTTACACGAACCACATCAGCAGTTACCCTCCTGGAATGCGACCCAGTAGTTCTCTGGCTGCGGGTGTAGCTTCCTAACAATAAAAGCAATCGCATTCCCTGTTTTATATGTGGGAGCTGCGTTGGTGGTGATGCCCATGCTCAGTGATAAGTCGTCATACTCCATTTGCCACCGGCGATGCCATGGAGTAGCCTGTCACTGCCATCAAACGGTGTAGTCTTTCACTCAGAGCTCTGCAGCTCAGCATTTTATGGTGTCCAAATGATATTGTGTAACAGCAGCTAAGGAATAAAAGTTTCAAGTTTACAGGAAAGAGGAGATTTAAACTTGACAAGGAAGCCCACATTCTGAAGGATATATTTATGATAAGTCCTTAAATTTTTTCTTGAGTGCCAAGGGAAACATTATTTCCCCAACAATGACACTATTCCTCAGGTCCAAGGGACTAATAAAGGCTCAACTTCTGTATCTTAGGTTTTGGATCTATCATACATGCATATAGCTGTTATATTTAGCTTAATAATAATGTAATAACTGGCAGACTGAGGCATTGCGGCAGAAGGACTAACATAGACACTTAACAAGCACTGGAACCAAACAGGACATGGAAAACACAAGGAGGTCAGATGCTGGACGGTAAAGTACACACACAGTGGGAGACTTATACTAAGCCATAGACACGTGAGGATTGGACAGGGTTCACATAAGATATGGGAAAGCACAGACCACCATCGGGAACAAATAATAACACTATCTAGAAACCACAACACAATAAAGGGCTATTTACAATGTCCCATCATGATCAGCACATCTCGCCTGTGCTACGCTAATATATTCATATGCATATGTATCGGAATCCGAACACATGCCCACACACACACACACACACACACGCACACACACATACATATGCGTACACATACACACAAACACATATACGTTGTTTTAATGTCTTTGTGGGGACTCTCCATTCATTTTCTACAGGCATAACCCAAATGGCAACTATGGCAACCTAAACCCCTAAACAGCCCTAACTTTAATCATTAGTGACCAAACAAAATACAATACTTTTGGAATTTTTTAGTTTTTTGATTGCATACACAAATTTTTATAAAACTGAGGTTATCCTTTTGGGGACCAAAAATTCAAAATAACAGATTGCACACACACACACACACACACACACGCGCACACACACACACACACACACACAAAGCTAAAATGTATAATCAGTCCAGCAGAAAGGAAACAGCCCATTGTGCCGTCGTATATAAACAGCTCAGCTTTTGCTCACATGGGGGCTGTGTGTACCAGCTGCCAGCCGCACAGGCATTTACATAAGCATTAAATGTGCATCCAAGTTGCCAATACTTGTGTTTACCGCAAATAAAAATAAACAAATGAAATGGCAGGACCTTTGCTGGGGGGAACCATTATTTTAAAATGCTCTCATGCTAAAATGATGGGGTTGCTCACATTTCCCCCACACTGCAGCAAGTCACGTGGGACAGAGTGGAGGTACATGCTTGGTATGGGACCCCTAATCCAGACACACAGTCTGACACGTAGCACAAATCCTGGCTTATTTAATGACACTCGACTATTAAACTGTAATAGAAAATAAGTACTTTATAAAAAGGGCTAATGAGGGGATGAAAAGTCACAGGGCCCAGGTTTTGTATAATATTAATGTGATTAATATGTACCTGCTGAAACTCATCAGCGGGATCCCAGCCCCCTTCCCACAAAACGATTTCATCATCCCCACACTGGTTTTAAGGTGTAAACCTGAAACGCTAGCTGGACATTTCCTATTTACTACCACATATGGGGACTACTGAACTCGTACAGAACACATGAGGATTCCTCAGTAATAAACATCTCTGCAGATATAATATTCAAGCATTATAAATGCAGCGCGGTATTATTTGATTAATGTAATTCAGTGTGCTTTTTTTGCATCAACAACCGTTGTCATTAATTTACTTCCATAAGCATTACATTTACTAAAGTGAGCCCACACTTTTAAACGCTTCACCCTATATGTCATGATGACTGGAGAGGACAGTACATAAACACACACCTATGTGACTAAAAAGTGATCAAGTGATGCCTGCAGTCTCTTCATCATTAGGGGAAGGTTTAGAGTCTAAAAACATCTTTATGTTAGGGTACTTTCCCACTGCAACAGGTACGGTACTTTTGATAATTAATCAAGTAATGAAAGTAATAATAATGGATGCATGGACAAATGAAAAACTCTAGTTTTAATTGTGATCTAGTTGGAAGAACAGACACAGCAAGATCAGGATTGCAGGGACAAGAAATAAAGTATTTTGTGAAATGTACTAGGGTGGCACTATATTATTTTGTTGTAATAATTATTGGGGTATTTTAAAGCAACATAAATTTCTCACAAACTCATCCATGAGTGATTTAAACAGCAAGGATGAAAATGATCATGATTGTCTTGGAGAATGCATGCAATGCTTATGCAAAAGCAGCGGAGGTAAACTTTGAACTGATTTTAAACCTATATTAGATACTCTATAAAAGGAATACAAATTATAATAGCAAACCTAGCATTTTTTTCCTATGACAAAGTAAAAGTACTTTAATGAAACTACCTGCGCTATAATGTCCATACAGAATTGAGAGTAAGAAAAAGCCTGATCTTAATCTAGCTGACTAGCGATGAAAGAAGTGCATGTGCATAAAATGCAATGTTGGAATTAATATCATCAACACCATCCAGCCGTTTACTATACTATAGCCTTTTTTTGAATTCAGTAAAAAAATAAGCCGCCCTGCGTTGTGATGTTATTCAGGTACCAGTTTTTACGCCAGTGGAAAACCAACACATTCTTTAAATACCAAAAGTACGGTACTTGGCGCAGTGGAAAAGCGCTCTTAGAATAAATTAACGGCAAAAATATCGATAGTGACACTGTTTGTCCAGGAGCTTATTGATAGTATCGGTATCGCCCAGTCTGGATCCAGTACCAATTCAGTACCGGGTCTCGATATTCTGATAACAGCACTGAGAGTGGCTCTTGTCCAATTGGAATTCTTGGGCGGAACTAACCATTATATAATTGATAATGACCAGAGCATCCTTCATATTACAAATGTGCATGGCGCTTGTCCAGCCTTGTTTCCTATGCCTCCTGGGACAGGTTCCAAGCTCACCAAGATCATGCACTAAATGAGTGGATGGATGGATGGATGGATGGATGGATGGATGGACGGATGTACATGAAGAATGGTTTTCCAATTAATATGGCCATGATTGTGAAGCAGTGTTGCCACAGGGATTCTGGATTTACAGCTGGATCTTGGTTGGCTTCTGTGTTCCCACATTTCCAGAATGACTACATCATGGTCTTATTCTGGTACAGTGTGTAAAGGTCATCCAGCCAACCTGGCATACGAGGACAAATACGAAGTATTCTAGCAGCCTGGGTCCTGCAGTAAGTGGTTGGCCTGCTGGGTGAAGATGTACTGGTACAAACTGCGGCAGTCTGATACAGGTTGCATTCATATTTACCAGGCTCACCTAGCAGAAAGTCACTTACAGGATGACACTGAGTACAAATCGTAAACTAAACAAATAATTAATGGTAAGCTTAAGTTTATTTTTTGTGGCACCAAGGCCATTTACAGATTTTGAGCAGAAGTGGATCGCTTTGAAGTGCTTGTACACCCCTACTCACCAGTAGATCTGATGAGCTCAGCTGCTCAGCTAGGGAGTTCATTACTGCCAAGACTGGGACGAACCTTTGTGGTTGCCTAGCAATCAGCGGGCAGCTCTGCCCCTCCGAACTTCTGCGTCAGGCAGAAAGTGAACCAATGATCCACTGCAAAGGGGTGGCTGGACTGAAGTCTCTGGCTGGTATCTTCCAGCCACAGTGCTCATTAGGTTCCATGGAGATGCAGATGGTATAATGAAAGGCACATTTTCTCTCTTTTTTAAGTCATTAGTTATCATTGTTGACACACCACAGCAAAATACGTCCTCTGCATTTAACCCATATGTGACATCATAACACAGCAGAGGGAAAACCAGTTCAGTGGCCAGGAAGCAGTGCATAGGGCAATACCCAGCTGAAAGTACCTCAGCGATTCTTTCCGGGTTAGGGATTCGAACCAAGAATCTTTCAATTACAAGCATGCGTGCCTAACCATTAAACCACCACTACCCCGTCAAATCCACACTACTGCTCATCACATCCCACGGAATCTGCTCACTTTCACTCACCCACACGCAGAGGATTAGCTGAGAGGCTCGAAATGCAAATCAGTCAAAAACAGGATCCAGTGTTAAGAAAACATGTTTTTATTTAGAAAAAGTAAGCAACATTGAAAGGAGGATGAGAAGACCCATCCATCCATCCATCCATTATCCAATCCGCTTATCCGACTGGGTCGCGGGGGGTCCGGAGCCTATCCCGGAAGCAATGGGCACGAGGCAGGGAACAACCCTGG
>JAODJW010000019.1:11422543-11435051 GCA_026777045.1 Hyperopisus bebe
AGACTAAAGTGACATTTAATTACTATGACCTCAGTCACATTCTCGTTTTTGCTTGTTCCCTAAAAAGCTTCAGCCACTTTACTACGGAAAAAGGATACCTAAACCAGGGCTGAAACACTTTTTATTTATTTGATCACATTAATGCATGACGTATTTTGTTACCCAAAGTATGAGCATAGACTTTAATAAAGATCTATAGTATTCTTTCCTGGTTATAAACAATGTGAGTATTTAGGTTATGACATTGCCCAGAATCCTGGAATTCAGAGCTAATATCAAAACATTCAGTGTGCATCTAATGGAGAAACTAATATTATCTGGTTTATTGCATTTTTAAAAGTTCTCAGATGGAGGCATACATTGGATAAATATATCATAATTTGCAATATTTGTTCTATTTTCTTCAAGGTTTATACCTTAAGATCTTAAGATCTTTCATGTGTACTTGAAAGCGTACTTTCAGTGGTTGTCAGGCTTCTGTTTTTAGAGCCTTTTTACCAATAGGTATAAGATTTTAGATCAATATCATGGTATCAATTAAATAGTGTGTCAATCCAGCCTATTGAGTGCTTGCGATATGTACATCTGGTATATGACATTAATCGCCAAAAAAAAAATTAGTTCAACCTCCTTACTTATAAACAGCGGTGGGCACAGCACGAAAAAGTTAGCTTCGATAACTGCTAATCTGCTAACTCCAAAGTTTAATTCGATATCGCTTAACTAATAAACCACTAAAAAATTTAGCGGCAGTTAATGACAACTGCTAACTGCTAACATTTATTTGAATTTAGTCTTGGTCTCTGAAACCCTTAAAAACATACCTAGACAGCTGAAATTCTAACCTGTTCAGCAATTTAGTTTGGCAGGGCTGGAGTGATTACCTGGAGATATTATTAATTAATACTCTTGAATTAATAATTCATGCTCTTGCTAGTAATTTGTGCTCAGAAAGTAATAATTTGTGCTCTAAAATGAATATTTTGTGCAATCGAGTTAGTAATTGCAGAGCCCCACTCACATCAAGACATTTCAAATATCCCAATGGCTTGCCATAAACTAACATTTACATTTACGTTAATGTTAACGGATATGCTAATCTGCTAGCAAAAAAAGTTGATTTTGGTTCTTAGTGATTATTGGAACTCTGCCCACCACTGCTCATAATACAATGCTCTCTCATATTTTAATATATCTAGCCTTTTTGACAATATTGAAATTCAGCTTTCACTTGCTTGCAAGTAATATTTTAGTTGGAAATGAATAATCTGTACATCACAAATTTAGGATAAACCATCTATCCATCTACTCTAATTTATTATCCTATTCAGGGTCACACGGGGTCCAGAGCCTATAGGCAGGGAACAACCAAGCACAGGGGATCAACCCATCACAGGGTGCAGTCACACACCATTACCTCAGCAAGTTTTTGGATTGTGGGGGAAAACCTGAGTACCCAGAAGAAACCCCATGATAAAATATGGGTAATTCTCACAAACCTGAGACTATTATGGTGAAATACAGTGTATATTTTTTTGTGTAGAGCAGTTGACATTGCCTTAGCATTTTAGGTACAGTAAAACCTTGGATTGCGAGTAACTTGGTTTGTGAGTGTTTTGCAAAACGAGCAAATTTTTAAAATAAATTATAACTTGATAAACAAGCGAGGTCTTGCAATTTGAGTACTACGTATATGCTTTGTCTGCCTAGCGTCACGTAATCACAACTGAGCCGATGGTTCTTCTCTCTCTCTCTCTCGCTGCAGGATTGTGGGTAATTGCTTACCATGCTCGGTCCCAGTTGGCGTGCCTCACTCGTATAGTCAAAATTTAGTAGCAAAGCACCACCTGAATAAGGGCATAGCAGTGCAAGTAATGAATCTGTCTAACAACAATGCAATGTCCACATTTCCGCGAAATCAAAAAGGAGGCAAAAACAGCTGTCATTGGATAGGTTCCTTGTTAAAGTTGCACAAAAAGAAAAAGATTCCAGTGAGCCAACAGATACCAGTGATTCCGTTAGTTATAGTCCTACAAAATAACCCTCATCTTCTCTCTCTCGTCTCCCTCACACTATCCACAATTCTTTTCAAAGGTAAAGTGCAGGTTAATTTGTTTTATGTATTTTTACTTTATATTTTGTATTAATCTTTTTTATATGAATATTTTTGGGTTGTTGAATGAATCATCTGAGTTTCCATTATTTCTAATGGGAAAATTCGCTTTGATATAGGAGTGCTTTGGATTACAAGCACGTTTCCAGAACTAATTATGCTCGCAAACCAAGGTACCACTATATAATAACATTGTCATTTGTTTGTCTGATTTAATGACCACTTTCCCCAAATTGTCATGCCCCACAGTGAAAATTCCAGCTTGCTCAGTGAATTAACTATACCTGGCACTGGCCACTTTAGAAGCCTTCTTCCATGTAGTGATATACTGGGCAGTTCTTGCCTGTCTCCTGTGTAGCCCTGACCTAACCTGCCTGCAGAGTTCCTGTCTGCTCCTCTTTCCCCCGGATCTCTGTGTACTCCTGTCCATTGTCTCCTGTGTAGGACTGACTTCCCGAGCTTACCTGATCTTCCACTCCATGACCCTTTACCACATCTTAGCATCTCAATTCTACTTCTATTTGCCCTGGTCCTAATAAAACCACCTGCTTGCTTGGCATCTTGATCTATCCTGAGTATTCTGTCATGACAGAATACCTTGCTGATAACGAGATGGAGCCAGTGAATTTTGAAGATCAATTGCAAGATGCCCTGTGGCAGATCAACCAGCTAATCACCTTAGTAAGCCAGCTTCAGCAGGGTATTGCTACTGCCTCTCCACTCCCAAGTTTGCCCCCACGCTTGTCTCCTGGGATTCCCATTGCTGTGCCTGAGCGCTGTAATGGTGACCCAGACCAGTTTCAGGCATTCCTCATGCAGTGCAGGCTCTACATAAACCAACATCAAGAAATGTTCATGAGTGACACTGATTGCATCCACTTTGTCACCTCCTTGTTGATGGGAAGAGCCTGAGATTGGGTGATCATCCTCTAGACTGAGAAGAGCCCTGTACTTAGTTTGTCAGTGGGTTTCCAGTATGCTTTCAGTGCCATCTGCAATCATCCTGCAGTAGGAGAAAGTTTAAGAGATCGCCTACTCAACCTCTGGCAGGGAAACTGAACCACTACCAATTTTGCCCTCAAATTCTACATGATTGCCGCAGGTCTGGATTGGCTCCAGGTCCTCTACTGGCGTGCTCTGGTGAGGCTCAGAGTTTCAGTGAGTATGTCCAACTGTCCATCACTCTGGACAATGTAGATTGTGAGTGCTAACTACCTTGATCTCACCCTGAAGCTGCTCACTACAAGTTAGTGCTGGCAGTCAGAGATGTTTTAATCCTGGGACATCCCTGGTTGCAGCTTCACAAATGGTAAATGGAGTCCATTTATATAGTGGTTTTCTACTCCTACAAGTACTCAAAGCGCTTTACAATTTATGCCTCACATTCACCCATCCACACTTACATTCATACACCGGTGGTGAAGGCTGCCATGCAAGGTACCAATCTCCACACCGGGAGCAATTTGGGGTTATTGTCTTACTCAAGGACACTTTGACAGGGTCAGGAGGAACCAGGGCTCAAACCTGCAACCCTCCAGTTGCTGAACGATAGCACTACCTCCTGTGCCACCATCTTCCCATCTTCCACAACCCCCAGGTGGACTGGGATGATGGAAAGGTCAAAGCTTGGTCTGCTTGCAGTCTCACAGATTGTGTCACCCTGCCATCCAGAGTCTCCATGGATAGTCTTCTCTCCGAGGGTGAAACCCAGGTTCTGCAGGAGTATCGGGGCTTTGCTGATGTCTTCTGTAAAGCTAATGCATTTGTCCTCTTTCTGCACCAGGAGTCAGACTGTGCAATTGAGCTGATGGAGGGGGCATCCTTGCTAAAGGGTCAGCTGTTCATGCTGTCCTGGCCAGAGGAGGAGGCAACAGAGGTGTATGGCACGAAGTATAATCCACCTGCCACCTCTTCCATCTCTTCTGGGATTTTCTTTGTTAAGAAGAAGGATGGTGGTCTCTGCCCGTACATTGATTATTGACCTCTGATCCCCTCAGCCCTGGAACAGCTTCACCATGCTTGATCTTTGCAGCACCTACAACTTGATCTGTATCAGAGGTGGGGATGAATAAAAGATGTCCTTTATCACCACTATGGGTCAGTTTGAATATCTGGTCATGCCTTATGGGCATTTGATGTTTCAAGGGTTCATGAGCTGCATCTTTTCTGACATGCTGAATTGGTTCATGATTGGCTACATCAATGATGTCCAGTTCTACTCCTCCTCCCCTGAGGAAGACATCCAATATGTTTGGAGGGTGCTACAGCACCTCCGAGAAAATTACATGTTCATTAGTGGTGGGAAATGTGAATTCCACCAGACCACACTCAAGTTGCTCAGTTACAAGATCCACCCTGGGGGTGTAGGCATGGATGAAGAGAAGGTGAATGCTATTTGGAACTGGTCCCGGAACAGCACAGTGAAGGAGCTCCAACATTTTCTGAGCTTTGCCAACTTTTATTACTGGTTCATCCAAGGATTTAGCTTGGATTCAGGATTCAGTGGCTGTCCCTCTCACTGCTCTGCCGTAAGGTCATCGTACCACTCTTTGCTGGAACCCAAAGGCAGAGGGAGTTCACCAATGCCTTAATTTTAATATTTGGGGGCTGTGTGTAGCTCAGTGGGCTAAGCCTACTGTAAGCAGAAGGTTGACAGTTCAAACACAGCCTCAGCACATCTGCGGGTCCTTGAGGAAGGCCCTTAATCTCCAGCTCCTTGGGCGCCACTATGGGTGACTGCCCTTCATGGACAATTTACTAAAAAGAGCAAGTTGAGGGAGGCATAAAGAAAATTTCCCCACAGGGATTAGTACAGTATCAATGATTAAAGACAACTTTTTCTCTGCACCAGTCCTGCAACACCATGATCCCATGTTGCTGTTCATCGTCAGAGTTGATGCCTTCGAGGTGGAAGTGGGGGCCGTGCTTTCTGATGGCGACGAGGGGGGGAGTGGGCAGTTGTATCCCTGTTCTTTTCCAGAAAGCTGACTTCTGAGGAGAAAAACTACAACATTGGCAACAAGAAGTGGCACTGGAGGACTGGCAACACCAGCTGGAGGGTACCATCTGAGGTACAGGTCAATCATTGCAACCTCAAATATCTCAAGTCCTCTAAACGTCTCAATCTGCGACAAGTTTGGTGGGGACTCTCCTTCACCCACTTTGAATTCAAGGTCTTGTGCCTTCCCTGGATGAAGAACATCAAGGTGGACACCCTCTCTTGCCAGTTCACACCTCCAGACAAAAATGAAGAACCCCGATCTTACCTGATTCTTGTTTTCTCAGTCTTGTCTCCTGGGACCTTGATCGCTTAATTTTAGAGATCCAGCACAATGAGCCTGTTCCAGCCAGCTGTCCTGGTAGAAAGGTCTATGTTCCCTCCAAACTGGGTCAAGGCAGTTTGTGCTGTCTTGCCCGGTCTGTGCCCAACACAAGGCAGGCGCCCAAAGACCTGCAGTTCTCCAGTAGCCTCTTCCCTACACCTCAATGTCCTTGGTCTCATTTAGCTTTGGACTACAGTATATCACCAACTGCGACACTTAATGTAGTCAACCAATTTTGATGTGTCAGCTGATATCCCAGTCCAGGCTCCCGACAGCCACAGAACTTTCCGCGATCCTCCTGACCTGGATCTTTCTGTTCTACAGAGTTCCAGAAGACATAGTGTCTGACAGGGGGTCACAGTTCACTGGCAGGGTCTTTGGTGCTTTCTGGGCAGATCTTAGCATCTCTCTCAATTTGTCTTCCAGCTACTGCCCGCAGAACAACAGTGTGATGGAGGACCAACCAAGAGGTGACAAAGACCCTCTGACTGCTGTGTGCAGACCTTTCCACTTACTGGGCCTGCTACCTACCATGGGTAGTATACACGGAACTTCCATCCTTAGCCTGACACTAACCTGTCTCCTTTCCAGTGCATTCTGGGATATCAGTCACCCTTGTTCTCCTGGGACTCTGAGCCCAGTTCTGTGCCAGCAGCGAACAACTGGTTCTAAAATAAACATATGATGTGGCAATGGACTCACCAGCTCTTGAATGAATGGCCTTGGAGGCAGAAACATCCAAGGCCAACCGTCGTCGCCACCCAGCTTGTTCTTCGACCCGATCAATGAGTCTGGCTATCCACCTGGAACCTCCACCTCCCAGAGTACATACCCCCCAGGTACATCGTCCAGCTCTGTGTAGTCCAGCCAGTGGGGTCTATAACCTTCTGCCTACAGGTCCCTCACATCTACAGGATTTTACCCTTATTTCATGTTTTCCTGCTGAAATGGATCCAGAACAGCATGGCTTATCCCCCAGTCCACCACTACCCATGCAGTCAGATGACAGTGAAGCCTACGCCGTCTGTGTTCTCTTTGATTCCTGGCATCAGCAAGGGAAGCTGCAATACCTAGTGGACTGGGGACGATAAAACCTGGAGGAATGGGCCTGGTTTCTGGCGATGGATGTCCTTGACCTAGACGTGTGGTAACCTACTGAACAGTTCTTGTTTATATCCCATGTAGCCCTGGCCCTACATGCCTGCCATGTTCCAGTCTGCTCCTGTTTCCCCCAGATCCCTGTGTTCTCTCCACTCCTGTCCACCGTCTCCTGTGTAAAGCTGACTTCCCTGGTTTACTTGATCTTTGACTGTGTGACCCCACCACGTCTCAGCATCTTGATTCTGCTTCTGTTTGCCCTAGTACTAATAAAACCACCTGTTTGCTTGGCACCTTGATTTCTCCCAAGTTTTCTGCCATGACACAAATAGGTAGGCAAAAATCAGTAACACAAAGCTACATAAAATGTTTTTAACTCTTTCAAGTTCATTGCATATAACCCACAATAAACAATCAAGCTGGATGATACGATGCATATTTTTGCTCATTTTTTGTTAGTTTTGTCATTTTCCTCTCATCACAATAACTCTTTCCTTGGATTTGATGAAATAGATTTGTTTATTACAGAAGTAGTATGAAACTGATTAATTATCCCAAAGGTAAAATCGACATTTTAGACAATGATGATGTATAATCTGAGTGATTTAAAAAATATTAAAAATTAAGAAAATTAATATGTCATGGTAATGAATTTGTGACAATGACCTAATACTCCCCTTGTGTTAATTCTGCATTAATTTGGGGATTCAATGCATAAATATTATGATATAAGTTTTAATATTAGATGCAGTTAATGACAATTAATGACAGTAAACAATATTAAAACACATGACAAAAGACAAGCGTTGTAGAGTCAGACAGCATTTTCAAAATAAACCCAAGGAAGCATAATGATATAATGTATTCAAATCCCCACGCCTTTCACTGCCTTTGATGACATTGAGAAGTCACTTTGATGGTAGCATTCTGGGGGATATCCAGGCAACCAGTGAGCCAGTTCGGTTTTGGGCGAACCTCTGCTTGGATGCAGACCTCTGCAGGAAGCTGTTTTCAGTGATGACCCATTCCTTCACATCCCTTCATCATTTACTGTCATAAAATGCAGCTAGACTCTCAGTTGTGCAATTTTTACAATCTTTTTTTCACTGATTCATTTTTGAAGGCCTAAGAACTGAGCTAACCCTTGCTTAATTTAACACAAAATCTAACCATTTTCTTATGGTCATTTAAGAATTAGCACCTATATTTTAAAATGATTTGGAGCCTCTAGTTCTCAAAATGCAATATGCAAAATGGCTATAATTATACACTAGTAATACCTTCATTTTTATGCACGTAGCACTTCACCACGGCTTGCCAAGGCTCATATTACACTCTCTGTCACTCCCTTACTATTTAGCTGAATCATTAGTAAAGGCCACTCATTAAACAAATTTTGTTTTGAGTACCTAACTCTCTCTGGAATAATATCAAAGAAATAATGAAGAAACCTGGAAAGGTACCACAGATTCAGTGGCCTGACAGACAGATCAATTAAAAGCATACCATAATACTCGATGCAAAGATAGATATATGTCCACATAGCATATAATGAATACAGTGTCTTTGTGCAGAACCTTTGTGCAGACTTGGGGTTGATTTTATACGTGTTAGAATTTTTGCATATGAAGACGGGGTGTCAGGACTTTAATACGTGCAAATCTTTTCCACTGCATACCCCCACAATAACTCCTAGAGGCAAAATGTTTCAGATGTTGATTGTTGCACAGAAGTGGGGTATTTCTGTGAGAAACACATTGAAGTCTCCCTTTTCATCTGTGACCGATGAATTTCCCAAATCCTATTGCATCTGTCTGTTTTCCCACCTCCAGCACTGACTCACACGTCTCTAGAAAGAGAAGATTCCTCCTCTGCTGCTAAAAATAGGACAGAAAAGGAGATTAAAAAAAGCTTACAGTGCCAACCTGTCTACTAAACAGATCATCTGAAAATCGAATGTAAAGTAGAAGTTTCTCACCTAAGCTGTTTGTATCTGCTACCATTTTCTATTTAGTTGGTTGTCTACTACTGATATGCAGAGTAACTGGAGGAATCACAGCCTGCATATTCCCAGTGTCACCTATTGTTTTTCATTGCTTCTTTAATATTTTGAAGTCTATTTTGAAGCTGTTCTGAGGGACTCGCAAACAGTTCAGCAGAACCAGCCACCGAAAGCATCCTTTGTCTCCAGTGTTTATCTGAGTTTCCTCATTCACTCATTCAGTGCTGTTGCTACCCTCATCATGGCTACCATGCTATCTCTTACCCTCCATCTTGCAGAGATCAATTACCGCAGTGCACGCCACTCCTGCAAACCAACTTTCATCACCCTGGCGGCCACCTTAATCCAACCCGGGATGGCATCTGCCAGTTCTGTGCTGCTCATGCTGAATGTAGCTGTGACAGACGCCTGCAACGTGGCAGAAGGCGTGGGTGCTCACCCATCCTCATGTAGCCAAAGATCAAACTCTGCCCCCCACCTGGGGGAATGGCGGCAGGAGGGCCAAGTAAACCCCCGAGCAATCGGCATCTTCAAAAAGGCATTGACTCTAATCTCGTTAATGTATCTCCGAATGACACTGTGATCAGTACACAGAATCGGCAGCTTTGCTTAATACAAACAATGCAAAAAAACACAATGTCCCACAGAGAGAAATGCTTGCTTGACCTTGGTGCCTAAAGGCAGGAATGACACAGAAAGGTAAGACGGCAGAATGCCATGCAGGGTTCATGCACCTCTGGTTCACAGTTTGCCAGAAGAGCGCAGCGAGAGAGAGGATCCTCTCTGCAGACTCTGGCCTTTGACCGGGCTGCTTCTCATTAGTGGGACAGGAGCTGGCAGGCTGAAAGATGACTTTGCAGTGCCATCCTGTGCCCTGCTGCCTTTTCCTGGCTCCTGACTCCTCTCCAATCAGCTCAGTTTCCCTCCTCAGCTTAGTATTTCTCTTTTGAGATTCTCAGCATAACAGGGATATATCCGCCACTCTCCTGGGACAAATGTCGGCATTAAATATAGTGAACAACCATTTTCCTTTTGGGATTTTGTACTAAAATTGAATGTTTTTTGAAATTAATCAAACTTACACATAACTAGTGGGAAAATGCAACACTTCCATCTAAGATGAAAGCAAATACACAGAATATCTTGCAGCAAGATAGACTCTGTTTTTGTGCTAACGCAGTGATTTATATTTGCATTACAGGAAGTTGACCTCTTATTAATAAAGACAGGAAAGCCTTTTAGCACTTTCAGTGCAAAACCAAAATAGCGTACTTAATTTTCATTTGTGAGGGCACACTCATTGTGAACTCAAGAATTAAAGCACCACACCATTACTTGTCAATCATGCGACAGGTCCTAGAAACAGGGAGGCACATGTCTGCTGTCCACGCTGCCAACATTTAAAGCACATTCTGCACCATCACTGCCGCTACAGGCAGGTAAAATGGGATGATGCCAGTCTGGATGTTAGAGAGTTTGTAGCCTAACGATACCATTGTTTAGACACCATGCTAAAGAAGTGTATTGAATTTTCTGTTCTCTCAGAGTCAGGATTGTGCAAACAGCCTCTAGTAAAAATGAAGGACTCCAGCGAGGAGGGGTGGATGTGCGGCAGATGGGGGGGCGGGGGAGGGGATGACTCTGTGGCGCCGGGGGGGGGACAGGTCTGTGTTAGCAGCGGGAGACAGCGCTGCAGTGATGCCCAGGTATTCTTCCATGCCTGTAATAAACCTGCACATTTAAAAACAGCGGTAGAAATGTATAGATGTGGGGTGAGCTTTTCAGGGAGAGCCAGTGAGGAACAAGCTGGGAGGCAAACTGAGGTTTCTTTTTTCACAAAAGCAAAGCAAAAACACTGATGAAATTAATAGAATGTGGAATTTCTGAGCAATCTGTCCTCATTGGGTCGAGGCTGGATGGGACAGAAGAGGAGTATCATTTTACCTTTTGTCAGAATTTCCCAGTGTAACTGTTGCAATTCACTCATTTTTCAGCCCCATTTAAAAAACTGACTTTCTCTACCCAGATGCTGCCTAAAAGAGCACTGCGATCTGAAAAGGTAAAACAGGATACCCACATTGCTGTCGGGAATAGAGTAGGGGAAGGTGTCGCATGCATGCGGCTGCACACCTTTCTAAATCCCCCAGGGCCCCCCGGCTGTTTTGCTTTTAATAGACCATCTGCTACATCTGACAGCAGTGCGGGATTCTGCCAGGCAACACGGCAGAAGCTTCTGTAGACCCATTTTCACTTTTCAAGGTGCCACATCCGAAGGAATGAGATGCGGGAGCTCTTATCTTCCGAGAACTGTTTAAGAAACAGCCAACTCTCTAAGCATGCCTATATACATACATGCATATAAAGACACATATATATTACCTTGCACAAGCAGAGCCACACAATATCCACCACAAGATGTTATATATCATTTCAGTGTTACTTTCAGGTGCAAAGTGATTTTCATTTTATACACACATAATGTTCATAAATATGAATTTAGTTGCATTACAGGTATTCAAACTGAGTGCAATTCCTATTACCCATTCATTGCATGGTGTGAGATAAATCCCAACAAAGCATCTAATTGTTGTTTTTCTAAAAAAAATAAAAATAAATGCAGGACTCATATAAAATCCATCACATTATGCAGTAATAACACAAAGAGTTTCAGTGCATGGTTCTCACAGAATTTTTTCCCCATTCTAAACGTGCTGTTGCTAAGAGACCAGCGGTCTTTCACATTTTCCCTGACACACTCCAACGGAGTGGCAGGCCCAGTGTTTGCAGTGTGGCCATCTCATTAAGGTGAAGAACACAATACGGAGTACAACGCAAGGCACAATTCACAAAACCATGGCATATGGAAAGCACGTCCACTAATGCAGGAAATATTACTGCCTTCACGCTGTCTAGCCTGTTAAAATTCAGCTGAGAGCTCGCTCGCTCTCTCTCTCTCTCTCTCTCTCTCTCTCACTCTCTCACACACACACACACACACACATATATATTAGTGGTACCTCAGTTCTCGAACTCATATAGAACTCGAATTTCTTAACAGTCGAACCAACCAATTCGAAAAAAGATATACCTAGAACTCGATCCTCGATCTGGATTTCGATCAGAAGTCAAACCGTGACCGCCAACCTAAGACTTGTACACGCCGGGAAATGAGTCACGCGGCATGTCTCTCAGCGGAAACAAAGGGTAAAGCTTCAGTCTCATCCTCGCATTCGCCGTGATAGCATCGTGCATGTTTACACTAGCTAAATACATATATTTAGACGGTAAAAATAGACAATGATAGACAGTAACAGTAATTATTATATAATAAAATACATTTTAAAATAAAGATTTCTTATTAATTATTTTAATATTAATAATAAACCATTAATACATTTAATTATAATAATATTTTCTTGCCGAGCGGGGACGGAACGGCGCAGACGTCAGGCTATCCGGGAATACGGGGTTTAATAGGCAGGCAAAATGCAGACGGACAATACAATGACCGGGCTGGGGAAAAACTGAAACGCTAACTAAATACAGAGGATTAATGACAACAACCAGAAACAGCTGATCACACGGGGATTCCACACTGGGTTGACGAGGGGCGTGGCACACGGAAGGAGCGGACGATGGGGCAGGACACATTGTTTTTTTTACTTTACAAATTACTGTTTTGATAAATGTGCTTAGATGTGTTTAGTACAGTACTTTATATGCTCTTCTTGTTTTATCCGGTTCATTTCGTGTTTAAATGCTAAAAAAAAAAAAACATATTTAGACGTAATTTTTTGAACCAATTTCCATTATCCCTTATGGGGAAAATTCGATCACAACTCGAATTATTTAGGATTCGATGCGGAGTTCTGAACGGATTGAATTCGAGTTCTGAGGTGCCACTGTGTGTGTGTGTGTATATATATATATATATATATATATAAAGCGGGTTGGAAAATGGATGGATGGATG
>JAODJW010000019.1:11441989-11455529 GCA_026777045.1 Hyperopisus bebe
GGTTCCCAGGATTTTTTTTTTTTTTTGGGGGGGGGGGGGCCAACAGACAAAGTCCTCTCAGGTGGTACCTCTTGCTATGAAAAATCTACTGTAAATGTAGACCAGTGCAGCCCCCTGTCAAAATGGGGTTGCTAGTATACCGTGCTGTTATTTTGAAGGTCATGGACTGAAAAGTTTGGGAAACCATGCTTTGCTTAATACATGCTCACAAATATAATGTACAAAAATGCAGGCATGCACACACACAGACACCCAGACAGGCAGAGACACAAACATTCACTATCTTTCACCGTACACTTACATGCTGTTACACGCTGCAAATGACGCTGCTAGCATAACCATTGCCTCCTTCTGAGACAATGTCATCTCCCCATTCCTGCATAGTATCAATATTTCTCTTGAAATAATGAGATAGGACTGGGCAATAACAATATTTAATCAGTAACCCTGCGTTGATATCTGACAGTGACTAACGGATCATTGCCTTTGTTGGGAAAATAGGCTTAGACTACAAATCAAAACACAAGTATTTATGATTTGCCTTTTGGTTAAGCATTCCAGCCTACGTTTCTGATGCAGATTATAAAAAAAGGCTATTATATGCACCATTTCACAACCATCATCTGTTTGCAGTAATTATGTGTTCTCTAGTCTTGTAAGTTGGAAAGTTAGATGTTATACACTGTCACATCACCAACTTCTGCCTTCCAGTCAGCAGCCAGAATATCAGCCGTTTAAGTGCAACTTCTCGATGGGAATCTCAGGCTTCCCAACTTACGTGAATGGTCAAACAAGAAAACAGTTTATCATTGCTAATCACCTTGCAACAGGGGTGTTGAACTCAGTCACTGAAAGAGCTATATTAAAAAAGATTTAATTATTGTTAACAGTATGACCCAAAATAAATTACTGAAATATTTACTACTGTATATGTAAATAATATTTACAAATGTGAAATTTGGAATAAACATTATTCCTGAAAATTCTCTTTAAAAAAATTAACAATGATATACAAAAAAAAAAAGATATACAACTTAAACCAAATTCATCCACTGGGTTGATGAACCATTATTCATATTCAAATAGAAATACCTACATTAATGTGCAGCTACGACCATTGATCTAAAGCGAATATTTACCTTGGATACTCCTGTGGTTGTGTCTGTTTTGTGGGGTGGGGGCGGGAGAAGGTTGGACGATGTGATCATTCATCTTGATATTTTTAAAATAAAAATATTGTACGTATTTTTAGATATTACCCAGCCCTGATGAGTAATTGATTTGATGTTTTGTTAGCTACTATCATTAGGTTGATAGACTTCAGTCATTTAAGCATTCAGGGAAACATTATGTAGTGTGTTTGATGCTGAGATAGTTATTTTGTTAACCATAAGAACCAGTTATTTATTTTGTTTTGAATGTTCAGTATTGGGTTGTTTAGCAGTGTGATGCATGCTAGGAATATTATTTTTAATCTACCTAACAATTTCTTGTCAATTCAGCGTAGCTTTCCAAAATGAACTACAAGGGTGTAATTTCATTGCAAGGTCCAATTTACACACATGTGAGAGAATATTTTTTGTAATTTGTACACACTGATTTTTTTGTTGCACTGTGATTCAAATGTAACATTGATCCAGCCATCAACAAAGATACATAAAGATAACTGATATGTCATTATGCCTGGCAGACTTGCCTTCATCAATACCTCCAAATGATGAATATTCCATGCCTACAAACTCTACATAACCAATACACATGCACAAAGACTTAATTTTCAACAAGTCAAAAATTTGGTAAAGGCATAAGAGACAAAATAATGTGAATAAAAACAAAAATATCATCTGGATTAGCTGAGAAAAAAAATACAAAAGATAATTAAATGCTGACATCTACTGGAAGACCCTTAAGAAATCTAACCAGGCACCCATTAAATAGATTGATTTATCAGCATACTTTACTCCGCCTTTAATATTTGATGTGTCCACCTGTACCTAATGCTCTGCACTAAAGTCTCCCACTTACTGGGCACAGGAAGTAATGCACCTGTCTCTCCTGATGACACCATAGTCTCTGCTCATATCTTAACCTCTTCAAAGCTGAGCTTCTTGTCTTCCCTGCCAGCCTTTTTTCTGTCTCAATATGCAGTTCAGCTTCTAGTCCAAGCATTTGTAACCCCACGACTTGGCTCTTGTAGCTTCTGTACTAGCAGGTCCACCAAGTTGTGCTAGCAGACCACTGCAGATGATTCATCACGTGGCAGCACATCTGATATCCAGTCTGCCCAATCGTTCTCATGTCACACCCCCCAGTCTCTCTTCACTAGCTCCCTACCGGTGCTCACATCAAGTCCTTGTAGCTGGCTTACAGATCCATTAATGGACAGGCACCCATCTCCATAAAAAAGGCTGGTCGAGATCTATGTTCCATCTTGCCCCCTTCTCTCAGCAAACCAACATGTGAGAAGTGTCACCCCAGACTGTTTTCTTGCATGGTTCCCCAGTGGAATGAGCTGCCAAACCGCGTCTGGACATCAGACTGCCTCGCTACCTTCAAGTAACACCGTAGACTTATTCCATAAATTCCTCTACTAACCTGATTCTTCATTGAATGCTCCTATGTTGCAATTACTAGCCTTAGAATAGTTTTATTAGGTTCCTACTTTATTAAAAGTTGCATATGTAGTTGTGTAGCTGTTGGGTCGCTCCTGCTCCAAAGCTGCTTACACCTGTACCTGGGCTTTCATTCTAAATTCACCATAGCTGCACTTATGTCTAGTTGACTCCTTGACAGCATGAATGTTTACAATGTACCATTTATCCTGCTTGTACATTGCTTTGGACAAAAGTTTCTGCTAAATATGTAAATGTAAATACTAAGCCTTCAGCTCACTGAGACGCTGCACTGCACTAAGGTTTCCAGCTCAATGGGCGCAGTAGGTAAAGCACGTACTACCTGGACACTGGCTCCAAAGCTGATACGATGCTAGTCAGAGTAACCACGTTCTCTGCTTGGCTGGTCCTCTCTTTCCGGCCGATGGAGCAGCTGGTGACAGGGGACCACTCCTGAAAAGAGACACGATCATGTGACCACAACAGCAATCAGCAACTGCAAGGTAATAGTAACTAACCTAAACGGTCATACCACTTTTAATGTCTAGTCACCTTCAGTTGGACTTAAACATTTAATATACAAAGAATAAAAAAGCCTGCTGTGTGGAAGCACTTCAAACTATATGTGAATGAAAATGCAGTCAACTGTCAGTATTGCAATGCAGAATTTAGATCTCAGCACAACACAACCCCAGTGCAAATACATGTTAAAAGAAGACATTCAGGTTTGACAGACTCACTCAATGCCAGGTTAATCAAAGAAAACTATAAGCTATGTGCCCTTTAGCCTCTTGGAATAGTCTAGTCCCTCTCTATCATCATGGTAACTTTATTTAGCTTAATTTTGCAGTGGATTGATGCCTTGTTCCGGGCAGGTTCCTGCCCAGTGCCCATCGCTCCGGGATATACAAATCAATGAGCAAAAAGTACCTGATTAATTTTCGAATTAAAAGGTATATTACTCAATTATTTCTTCCCCCCATAAATAACCTTTATCCATCCATCCATCCATCCATCCATGGCAATGAGCAAACACCTCAAATTGTGGCCAATTCATGGCCATGCCTGGCCCATACGTGTTCCTCCACCATCTCAGGTCCTCTGTATCGCTGGTTGCAGCAAGTGTCTTGCCCAGGTCTTGAAACAGTGTCTTGAATCTGTAAATGGACTTATCCCCAATTAACTAGCACACTACAGCTGAATGGCATCCATTTCATTTTTATTAACAAGTAAAATAGCCATTAATAATTGTGAAAAATTAAAAAATTCCACAGTTATGATTGATTGCAACATCATTTTCTTTACGCAAACGTCATACATTACTCACATTAATGACCAAACTACACCCTGCACACACCGACATGTCCACTGCACAGGGCGGAGCCACTGCACAGGGCGGAGCCACTGCACAGGGCAGACTGCTGGCTGTACCTGTCGCTGCTGGAGAGGTCCAGGTGCTTGTGGGTGCTGAGCAGGACCTCCTTGAAAAAAAGCAGCCTCTTCTTCTCGGCCTCCTGGGTGATCTCGAACACCTGCTCCATGTCCTCCATGTAGCGTGGGTTACAGCGGTACAGCTCTTCCAATGCCCTCTCGTAGCGCTGCTTGGCCTGTGATGCAAAGGCAGAGGGGGTGTCTGTCTGTCTTAAGAACAGGCCAGAGCGTCCACACAAATCAATCTTTCCCAGGCTTGATGAAACACTGTACAGATTAGCTTTGTTGACTAACCAGAAGGCCAAAACACAGCTATTTCCTTCCGATTACGATGTACTTTGTGAATGTTGAACTACACTGTAAGGAATTCCCCACACACCCTCGCTACCCACAACATTTCAACAAAACATGTTCTTTCATTTTTGAAAAGCTAGATTGCCAGCTTGCAGTGATGTCAATTATTTGGGTTGAAATAATTGTGAGGAAGATGTTCTTAAGGAAATCTACTAAATTTCCTGAACAATGACTGTCACACCTTAACAAAAATCAACAGCATAAATGTGCAACAGTTAATGAAATTTTCTAAAAGACAACAATATTGTCTAACACAATATGTGGTTAGATGTTATGAAAATTACACATATTACTGTGCAAAATTTCTAATACTGTAATTACATTGAACATGAACCAGTTTCTGGAACATCTGCCCAGATAAAATACTGTACTACATATTCTACACATGTAGAACTCACATAGGCTGAACTGGTTTGTCCCTCATCAGAAAGCATTGAAAAACGTAATTATGGAATCAGTAATAATTCCTCATTACAATAATTCCATGTTTCTAGTTTTTGTCACATCAGGCTCAGTGACCTGCTACAGTGGTACATCTAATCCCATCAGTTTTTTCATAACCCCCTAGCAGGATTGGATTGCTGTGCATTTCAGGACGTCCATGGCAGCAACCTGCAACAATACCACAAAAAAGGGCAACGAAAGCATGTGCTTTTACTTTTGTTATCCCTGTAAAATTGCCAAATGAAGCAATGCTCCCTCAACATAAACAATAAAACTATGTACTTCACAGTTTGAGATTGAAGAAAAGGTTAATTGAAGACTTCACATCGGGCGGTATAATGACTGGACTAGTGATTTGCTCACTGTAAGTATTAATCATGCAGTGCTTCTACTGTGTGCAGCTGTTTGCACAGAAGGCCACTGCGATGACCTCAGGGAGAGGTCCCTGTTGGCTGTGCTGTTTGTGCACGTCTGCACTGACCCCCATAACCAATTGCCCAGCATTCCAGCTCTGCAGCTGCTGCAAAATATCCCACGGGCATCCAGCCCAGTGTAGCGGACATTCCAATCCAGCAGGCCCATCAAAAACGTGCTACTGTCAGTATGAACGAGAGTCACGGTGCACCCAGAATGCATGAAAAAATGTGCACAAGCCCCAGAAATGAGGGCACAAGGGACTCATAACACTGCCCAAAAAAATGCCATTTGCAGACTACTTGAAGTAATATATAGCCATTTAACATTTAACATAGAAAGCTGCTGCCTATAGGATTGGCTAAGTGCTCGCAGTAAATAATAAAGAAACATCATAATGACTTCCACTGGGTGCGCGATGTCACACATTCATATTGGTACCTGTCATAGCGGGCACCAGGCCCATGCCTTGCAGGTCCAGTCATGTTTAGGAGTGCTTGGGCATGTGTCGATGCATGCCCCTCCACTCTTGGAATAGCAGAGGCTCTGTGCACTTAAGGCAACACCCTGTTCCACCAAGACTTTCAGAAATGCAATGCATTTTCCTAAAAGCAGGGATCTGGGGATGTCTTACCTTTTGGTGAACACCTGAATTCTCATGGCACCTTAGTCTAATAGACACTCCATGCTTAACTCCATCTTATACATTGTAATATCTCACTCACGCATCATAGACTTGCCTTGATGATCTTTTTCTAGTATTTAATAAATGCAGTATAATTCTTATTGTTGCATTCTAATAATTCTTTATCTCCCCTCCACTATCCCTTGTTCCAGCTTTCCATCCCACGTTAATAGTTCCCAAATATGCTGACACTTCTTTATTCCCATGTCTAGTTTCCCTTTTTCCAACTTTCCACCACATCCTTCCAACTTTCTATCCCTTCACTGTGGCCAGCAGAATCTCTCTCCTGCTTCTGAATTCATTGGTTGTCAGACATTGCGCTCACACAAGTCTGGCTACTTTCCTCCGACCTTCTCAGCCTGCTGGCTGCACTTCTCCACACGCTCCTGAAGCTTCTGGACCTCCTCCTGGCACTTTGTGGGATCGGCCTTCGCATGATTCTCTCGGGTCACGGCAGTCCGCTCCTCCTTCCGTGCCTGGTGGTAGCTCTTCTTGGACGACTCCACCTGGTAAACAGGAGATAGGCTCTCAGGGGTTGGCTGTCTGCCAGCTCCTACAGTACCTACCATCTGTCTGAGAAAGGGACCTTGCCAAATGATTGCGTGCATGCTTACAATGTATCACACTGAATAAAACATACAGGGCACATGATATATTTATTGCATACCTCTGACCTGATGTATAAAGAGTGTGCATAGAGGTGCAATCAAAGTGTCTGAAAATACAGCATTTAATTTTTTTTTGTCCTTTGGACATACCTTCTGACTGTATGCACACACACAGGTTTGAAATATCTTATTCATTTCTATAAGGAAAACTCCAATAACATGACGACTTTAACCCCTATCCAGCTCTAACCATAACCATAAGTAACCAAACAAAATATGAGACTTTTGCATTTTTACTTTTTTGATTGCATTCACAGATCTTTGTGGGGACCTGAAAAATGGTCCCCATAACATCAAATAAACATTTGATCCCTACAATCTAATATAAACCTAATCCACACATACACTTCTTTGTAGCATAGGGAAGTCTTTGTAGGAATGATACTTTCATTAACTTTGAATTCCTGCCCAGCTGCTAGCCTTATACATACTGACTCACAGCTGGGCATATAGGGGTGGGGTGGGGGGCTCAATGGCTTGTATGAACACATATATTCAGCACCTAATGTTCTGGGTTAGATAAGACTTTAGTGTAAATCACATATCTCTCACACAGAAATGTAGATGGTAAATTCTGGGTGCAAGCCAGCTCTGTTTTCCCATACCCCCAGACACTCACATCCTTCATCCGGCGAATCCACGGCTTCTGCGCCTTACGGAAGCCATCCTCAGCCTCCTTGGTCTCCTTGAAGGTGCCAATAATCTGCTTGTGGAAGGCATCCTTCTGCCAGTTCTTTACCTTCTCGCTTTCCTCTACGAACAGGCTATCCCTGAGGTCCATATGGATCTCACTGAGCTGGTCACCAGCATCCATGAAGGCATGCCAAGCCCTCTTCAGCGTGCCGTACTCTGGGCCTTGAAGAAATAAGCCCACAGGGACCATCTTAAACCTCTCCTTGATCTCATAGTATATCTCAACCATGAATATCCCTCACAAGTCAGGCTGAAATATGTAAAGTTCAGGCTTTAAAATCAAAATCAATTCATTTATTGGCACATCTATAGAACGAGTGAACAATTAAAGTTAAAGCAGGGGTCTCCAACTCCAGTCCTGGAGAGCTACCATCCAGTAGGTTTTCTATCCTACCTGGCTTTTGATGAGCCACACCTGTTCTCAGGTAAATACCAGGAACAGGTGTGGCTCATCAGAAGCCAAGTGGGACAGAACACCTACTGGATAGTAGCTCTCCAGGACCAGAGTTGGAGACCCCTGAGTTGAAGTCTTGGGTCATGAGTTCCTATCAGCAGTGCAGTACATTAAATAAATGCAAACCATTATTTCAGGTTACTGGGCAACTGCCCAACAGATCACCCACAGTATAAATTTGCATGCTCATTACTCAAGACATCCGCAAGCAATGTCAAAGTGGTTTGTGAAGTAATCCCTTTAAAGACATGCTTTTTCTTGACCCTAAAGGACACTGTATTAATGTCGCAGTACCATCTCACTGCTCAGTGCTGGATTTGCCACACAAGCAAGATCATTATTCGTTAAATACTTGAGTGATTTACTATGATTTACTATGATTTACTATGTAGTTAAGCATCCAATGGTAGCCCTCATGAGGTCAGAGAAACACTGTGTATGATTCACTGGAGTTTCACTGGAGTTTAAGTGTGTCTAATCTGGCGTGCAGAAGTGAATTAACTAACGAGAGCTAGCTTACTTTCCTGAGGTATGCTATTAGTAATGTATATTACTTTAAACTGAGAACCAACATACGTTTCTGTTATCCCAAGTTGTGTGCAGGCCACTACCTTTTTCCACCACCAGCCTCCATCTCTTAGCCCAGTCAGCCAGCTGCTGGCCATAACTCCTCTCGATCTTGGCTCGCTCCTGGAGACAGAGCACCAGCTCGCTGCTGAGCCGGTGACTATCATCAATACGCTTCACTGTGCTCTTGTAGTTCCCTGGCTGAGCAGAGACAGATGCCCGTGACAGCAAACAGCCAGACGGAGACAATGAGATCCTCGTACCAGACGCATTTCAGCATAATTAACAACTACACAAAAACAGAAACATGATTTGGAAACAAATGGGCAAAAAACATATATTTCAAGATAGAAAAGGAACCATAAGGTACCCAAGCATCAATAATAGGCATTTGTTTATTGTTACAAAATGTTAGTTTTGTGATCATTTAGATCCTTTACATGTCCACTGATCTATAATGACACCGATGAACAAATTTTGACTTTCTTTTTGTTACACGAATCAAAATAGGTGAATCTTATTATTGTGTTGAATTCAAATATGTAATTGTAATTTCCCCATCAAGCAAAGATTTTGAGTGACACACAATTAAATGTTTCTCAACGCCCCAACGGCCCACGTTTTTGTTCCCTTTCAGCTCCCTACCAGACTGAGAAACACTGTGTATGATTCATACAGAAGTGTATGATTTTTCTCCTGTACCTGGCCTCAAGAACAGCAGAAGTCGGCAAGCATACTGTAACTCCACTTGCCTTGTTATCATTTTTCCATATCAGGCATGTGCTGATGACATGTCCAAATGTGTTACAGCATGGAAACTCCAGAAAAATACTTATAGTACTTTGCTGCCTTCTGTAAAGTCTTAAAAATGTTCACAAATACTTTTTTTTTTTTCTAAATTAAAACGTTCATATACCCATACATTTTGAATAAAGAATCATATAACATCAATACAACCCCAGGGCTCTTCAAATCTGGCCTTCAATTCCAAATCAAAGCCTTGTTTTCAGTTCTCCCAGGTAGGTGGTTTAATAATTTTTTATTCTGATTGGGCACAGAGGCTTCACACATGGTCCACAAGTAAAGGAAGGTTGGAAAATCAGCAGTGCACAGCCCTTGAGGACCATGATTTGAATAACCCTGATATAGCCTAAGAAGTATGTCACTCAAAATATGGGTGAATTCTGAATGCATTTTTGAAATCTACATTAAAAAGCACATAAAAAGACATCCTAATTTGCCAAAATCTCTGTTGACCAGTGTATTCAGAAGGAATGGGCTGGACAATGGATCACACAAGTCACTTTTTCATTTCATTAGAATAAGAGATGCACCGATCTGATATTCATATTTATTTTAAGCATTCCCCACTTGTGTATACTTTCCTGTATGATACTCATATTGAACTGTAAAATGTCTCAAAATCCTTAAAACTGGATGTACATATGGGGTGGAACAGTGCATGATGTGCGTTTCTAGTAGCCTAATTTAAAGATTTTTTGGCATACATTTTTTCAGCTGTACTTACTAGTTTATACATATAAATAATATATAAAAGTACAAAATACATACATATTATATTGAATTAAAGTAAAAAGAGCTCTTGTATCGGAACCTGTATTGGCAGATGTGTATCAGAATTGGATCGGAACTCAAAAAATGTGGATCAGCCCATCCCTAATTACAATGCATTCCCTCCCTGTTGGGTACGTATAGAGGAAGCCTTACCTCCCAGAAGCTGCCAGAGCTAGCTGGGTGGCTCACATCGCCGTTGGAGGACATGGCGTGGCTAGTGTCACAGCCTGGAGTGCTGGGGGCTGCCCGTGGGGCCAGCAGAGAGCAGGAAGCAGCTGAAGGCGAGCCACAGCAGAGGATGGTCAAAAAATGCCATGCAGAGGCCTCACACAACATAGATCACCTCGCACAAGTCAGCAGTTTTTACATAGCTCAGTCGTGGAAATAATGACACCAGTAACTATGCAATAAATATGCCCTGTCTTTGACAGACAAAAAGAGCTTCCATCCATAGTATTAAAAATAATGGATGGATGGTAGAGGTCAGCAACATAAACGATATAATCAACGTATCGTCATATAATTTTTAACTTTTATAACTTTTAAATGATAAGAAAATGAGAAACTTTGATAAAAGAAAAGCAACTTGATTGGGGGCAACATGTGGCTTAGTGGGCTAAGCCTCTGTGCCTGTGATCAGAAGGGAGGTGGTTCAAGCCTAGAGCAAGGCCCTTAACCCCCCCCCCAGGTCCCTGAGTGCTGGAACAGGTGGCAGCCCATCGCGGCCAGCTTGCTCTCACCTACAGAACGCAAACTGGGGGAGGCGTAAAGAGAATTTCCCCGTGGGGATCAATAAAGCATCTACGATGATGATTGTTTTTTATTAAAAGGAACGCAGCTTGATAGACCACATTAGCTACTGTACATCTCAAAAAATGAACACAAATCCAGCCATATAATAGTCTTTTAAGAATGGACAACCTATGCCCAGCAAAGGCAAAGCAAGGTTGGTAGAGCTGGCGGAGCATGTCACATGCTATCGTTTTGGTAATATCATAGAAGACATGGTGCTCAGAGGAAGCTTCAAGTGTCACTGAAGACAGCTCAGCAGCAAAAAGATCTTTTAGAAAAAGATATACCATGCATAAACAAGGTAAAATAATGGTGTTGGGTGGTCCTTTTTGCAGTTTAAAGTCCATAACACAACACTGGGGTTGAGTACTGTAAACTGAAAACTTGTACAAACTAGAACTGTAAATACAGCAAACTTATTTTGCCACTTGATGCATTGCCATCCAGTAGAACATACAGAATGCAAGTGCTTACAGTGACAGGAACCAACAATTTGGGTTTCCACTTTCAATCTAAAGAAAACACAGACAAATTGGGTTCCGTGTTGGTTAAAAAAATGGGGACAGAATTTTATTTTTCATTCCACAATGGGTGATATCTCAACTAGCAACTAGCAATTGCAAACTGTATTATTGGCATCTTCTAGTGTTACAGCATATGATAAAAAAATATTTTGGTATGACTTCTTAGTTAAAATTAAGTTGGTAATCCATTCAATTTGATCTTTTTCCTCCCATTTTTAGAATCCATTTAAGGGCAATTCTAAGGGAATTTTACCTTGAAGTAAAGAAACAATGACTGGGCAGAACTGAATTTCTCATTTAAAAACGTAAAAACAATAACAGTTATGACTACATTTGGCAGATATTAACCTCCACAGATCTCAATTCACTACAAACACGCAGTGGACAACATTCTAGATGTAAACATTCAGATCACTTTTCACAAATATTTCACACTGCTACAGACTATGTATCTCATTCTCCTGGCAGAAAGGCCAGTGAACTTCAGCTCCATACCAGGTGCCTGTTTTGACAAACGACTCACTCTTTAAACCAGCAGTTTCTTCTTGACTGAACAAATGGCAGATATTAATTAATGCATTTAATGTAATTGAGAAATAATTCCAATTTCTGTCTTTTTCCCATACTTCCATGTAACTACCAAGTTAGCACCAAAGCAAAGGTAAACGAAAAGTATTTACTCCAAAATAGGGGCTAAAAACATTTCAGGAACTACCTCCAAGGATCTACAATTGGGTCGAGTTACTGCGGAAGAAAAAGTTTCTGGTTCCTGAAAAAGGTTCCAGGGGTGGGAAAGCGTCTTAAGTTCCATCTTGACCAGTGAATGCTGAACATAGTTGTCTTTTCCTTTCTTGAGTTCAACCTGACCCTTGACTTTTGTTCTCACGGTCATTAGACTTCCTGTTACAGATGCGGCAGTCTTGGCAGATGTCCAAGGTTACAGTATGAAGGAAATCCCACCAAAGCAACCCTTTATAAAAATGGATATCTGGGCATCTAAACAAAGTTTAATTTCTTACATAAGTATCATAAAGATAGACATAGTACCTCCATTTCCCAGATGAGACCACAGTGAGCTCAATTTACCACCACCAGAGCGAAGATTATTAAAGGGGCAAACCACGATAAAAAGCTGCACATGCAAGCCTTAGTTTATTTGGTAACGCTTTGTATTAAGTGCACCTTCATAGAACATTCATAAGCAGCATGCAAGTACACGTTAACATCCTAACATCCTTCCCAATCCTTAAGAGCTTTAATATACATTAATAACAAACATTACATGATTATACAATCATAATGTTTGTTATTATTATATAATGTTTGTTATTAATGTTGTTAAGGGATGTGAGGATGCAAAGGTATACATGCAAGATGTTTATAAATGATTTTTGAATACTTAATGAATACATTATGAAGGTGTACTGAACGCTTTATGAATGCAATATAAAAGCATTTTGAAGGTGCAGTTAATGTAAAGTGTTACCATTTATTTAAGATTTATTTATTTATTTATTTAGATTTGGGATTTTAAACAGTATTTTATTCAATTTCAATTGCACTGTTAAGAAGAGGACACATTTTGCACAGTTTAGAAAGATAAAGAAATATTTTTTTAATAAATTTGTCTGCAGCTCATTCTATTAGAAAATCACGAGAATATCGTATCGTGAATCGTATCATATCGTGAATCATATCGAATCGTGAGTTGAGTGTATTGTTACATCCCTTTTTTACACTCTGGCCTTCTAAGAAAGAGGCATCACTTCAGATGATGCCAAATGCCTGAACAAACTCATCAGGAAGGTCAGCTCCATCTAGGGCTGGGCAATAAAACAAATGCACCAATACAACAAATGCATGACAAGTTCGACATTATTTAAGACCCAACATGTTGCCAGTGACATGTTTTGCGTTACAATGAAATAGCATCACTTTCTCTGTGACAGCTGATCAGGACTGGCAATGGGGCACAAGCGCATACCCAGCTGTAACAATCCAAAAGGGGGATTTAATAAACAAATATGAGAATGCAACAGGGCAGGCAGGTAGACAAAAGACAACACAGTCACAAGAACTGGGAACATCACTAGGAGAGAAGGTACATCCAAAGCTATCCATCCATCCATAATGATAATCCAGCATTTTGTCGGTGCTGACTAAAATACCATATACAACTTCTACTTTAGATCTGCAAAATGTGAAATACTGCTTGGAAAGCGTTTTTCACATTCTCATCATAAAAATTGTTTAAAATCACAATTAACCATCTGCAGAACCGTAGCCACTGAGTCAACACCTGGGGGGGGGGGGGGGGGGAAAGGTCA
>JAODJW010000019.1:11464883-11482400 GCA_026777045.1 Hyperopisus bebe
ATAATAATAATAATAATAATAATAATAATAATAATAATAATAATAATAATGACACTTTAATGATGGGGAAATTCTCTTTTCGCTAATGCCTCTTGCTCTCCACGACGCAGAGACTCATATGTAGGTGAGACCAAGCTTGCCAGCAAAGGGCAGTCACGTGCAGCGGCGCCCATGAGCTGTAGGTTAAGGGCCTTGCTCAATTAATAGCTCACGGACCAGCGATCTTCCAAAAGTACTGCAAAGGAAATTAGGAAGTGTAACCTTGATTAACTGGGTTATACTGCAGTTTTATTATGAATAGTTTCTTATGTTGTTGTTGTTGTTTTGGAACATCTCCCTAGGCGGCAGAATGATAGATTGATGATGACTGAGGGGACTGTAACCTGGGGGTTAGTGCCATCGAAGGAGGCAACATATAAATGCGGTTGTTCCGGCTCAGTGCTTCTTTGTAAGGTTGTTGTACAGAAGTCAGATTCACAAATATCATTGTAGCGTTTCACTACTAAGTAAGATCAACGTTTTTTTTAAACACCTTAAGAATGACATAGTCACACTTTACAAATCCGTACACTGTTAATTTAAACCGAACAAGTCAACGAAAAGGCAACAGCCCCCCAAACAGCCACTTAAACATACAGCCTTCATTGATGAAGTTTTTATCATCACAAGATAAAAAAAAGATAAAATTGGATTATCATTGTATTTTTTCGTCAATGAAACTGTGAGGATACATCTGGCACATATGAAGGGTTCACATCGCATGTTTTTATTGTTAATTTTAATTATTTTCTTCAGTAAGACACATTAACACATTGCCCTGAGGGTACACTGAAATTAAATGAAAAGTTAATTATTGCTTTCCTTACTACCTTCTTTATATACAGACTACTGACTCTCCCACAACGTTCAGTACGGTCTTTAGTTTTTTAAAGGGTTTTTGTTGGAATCATTTCGGAGAATTGTTGAATGCACTCGGCATTCGATTAACTGCGATCTAGGCGCGACTAGTACTGGCTGCCCATCTGAATGTATTATGTGGTGTCTACAAGCTGTAACCTTAATGTTTTTAGTAAAAAAAATACATACCGTAACTAAGGTTTATAACTAAGTAATAAACCTTAACGCGAGTTAGCTATTATTAGCCAGTAGTATCCGTATCCAGCATGTTTTGTCGACGCTCCTAGGTAGCTAGCTAGCTACGTCTACGAAAAACTGCAACAAAAAATACAGAAAAAAAGGTAGGCCGAGGCCTTCGGATGCTTTCATGCATTTTAGCTTTATGTTAACATTTCTTTTTCAAAAATGCAGTTGTCGGTTGGTTTTTCGGTGTTTTATGGAGGCACTCTGTCTATTTAGCGGCAATTACCGACTAGATAATTCTGTGACTTTGTGTTTGGTGTTTCTATTGGTGTGGCTTTACATTATTTGGTCGAGGG
Source organism: Hyperopisus bebe (assembly GCA_026777045.1). Classification (NCBI taxonomy): domain Eukaryota; kingdom Metazoa; phylum Chordata; class Actinopteri; order Osteoglossiformes; family Mormyridae; genus Hyperopisus; species Hyperopisus bebe. Next base: position 11,466,320 of record JAODJW010000019.1, read on the forward strand.
GATAAATGTTAGCTAACGACGGCGAGCTGACTTTTTCGTGATGATTTAAGCAGCTTGGGTGTCCTGTAAGTTTTATTTTATGCTGAAGAGTATGATGTCTATGTGTATGAGTGTCTACCGTCGGTAATTTGTCATGTATCAGCTGCTGTAGGTATGGAATTAGGCCATCAGTGTTAAGCTTGTAGTTGGTATGTTAACCAGCTAATCGGTTAAAAATCAGCACTCTTTTTAAATGAGAGGGTAGCCCACGACATTACACACACACGTTCTCCCATTTAATGTACTCGATTTTTCGCTATTTATGCCAAGTGATATTTTCTATTACACGGACTATGAGGCGAGAATGGTATGGTTTTTGTCCTGATTTCAGTTCCGTTGAAATGTTACTTTTGTGTATTATTTACCTGGGTGATAGTGTTGGTTATTTGTGCTGGAGTGTCTGTTATTTTTATTTATGTCTTGGTTACATTAATGATATCCATATATTGAAATGGTACCCTTTAAAAATACGCATTGATTTGATATCGTAATGATTTTGCCTCGTTCCAGGTTATAGTCTACAGTTCCCGATGGCGTTACACGGATTTCCCATGACAACCTATATATTTTAATTTCACGAGTGTTATGTTGATGATTAGTTTTTGACATGTCTGAAAAACATTCAGATCACGTAGGTGCACCTATGAACTGAGTTCTTTCGACAGAATAATAAAAAAAATATTTTACGATTACGATTATTGTAGACATATCACATTTTACAGTATTCTGTTAATGAAACTGTATATGGTTCTTATAAGGATTATGCCAGTACTTTTATACTTTTGGTTGGTTCTTTTCTTAGGTATTATATCTCATGGGTGCTTCAAACAGCTGTGATATTCTCATTTTGCTGGGGTCCTTTAAGGGTTTTGGTGTGATTCTGACATGTGCATAGAGCATAGGGAGAACACCTGTTATTTCTGCTTCCCTTTAGTGTTTTCTATCTCAATTTCTCACTTGGCTCCTTTGAAATGATTAGCATGGCTCTCCACCCGATTTCCTGGCCTAGGTTCTGCATGGCCTATGTGTAGCCTTGTGGTCAGCGTCCCTGGCTTGTGGAAGGCTGTCACCCAGAGATGAACCGTACTCACCAGAAGAACTCTGTGCGGATCCTGTCTGGCCGGGAGCGAGGCGCTCAGAACTGTGGCTCTCAGCGTCTCCTCCAACAGCTGGTGGAGGAGAAGGCCCGCTGGATGAAATGGCAAAGCCAGGTGAGAAAGCCTGGTTCTTATTGCGAGTCTGCCTTGGAGTTTATTCTGCTACCAGGTCTCACACACTCTTATAGCAACCAGTAAGATCTCGCCAGACTTTTATCATACAATATATTAGTGCTCATATAAAAAAACTCTTGGAATATGATTAAATCTAGTCTCTGATTATAAGAAATATAAAATAAGAATGCAAGTTTCAATGTCCGAATGTGAAATAGGAATGTTTCTGTATAGCATGGCTTTTGTAGTGTCTGGGGGGAAAATGAAGAAACATGAAGAGTTCTGTTTTCTAAGGTAAAAAATAAATATATAGCAATGATAATAACGGTACTATTATCTAGAATGGTGAATCATCTAGGGTCATTTTTGAAGCACACATTAATAGGTGTGACAAACTGATTGTGTGCCTCTGGTATGATGCTTTCAAAGTTCTAAGTTCCATAATGGGTATTAAGGTGCCTTTTGATTGTGTAGATCCTGCTGTTGTTAAAACCACATTTTGTGATTTGATACTTGGGATTTTATTCTTGAAGTCAGATTATATTTTGTATGTTCACTATTCATTGCCTAACAAGCAAACATTTGATGGTTTCAGCTGTCTTTTGATGTAATGAATTGATTATAGGCTTTTGCGGACTGCATGTGTTAGGCCTGGTTAGAGTTTGAGCTTGACTGTTGGCAAGTCATCACTGCTTTGGAAATGTCTTCACAGAAGGTAGAGCTGCCAGACAATCCACGGTCGACATTCTTGCTGGCTTTCAGTCCAGATAGGTAAGAGTGCGATTTGACATAGTTTGTTCTTGTTGTCATAAGTTTGTAAATAAATGACGTACTTGTCATAAATTTGGAAATATGCTTCGTGGAAATATCAGCGAGTAATACCCTAGTTTTTATTTTCTCATTTGTAGGACACTAATGGCATCTACTCATGTCAACCATAACATCTACATCACGGAGGTGAAGACGGGAAAGTGCATTCACTCTTTGGTGGGCCATCGGCGCACCCCTTGGTGTGTGACATTTCACCCCACCATCTTGGGTTTGGTGGCTTCTGGGTGCCTCGATGGGGAGGTCCGCATCTGGGACCTGCACGTGAGTGGATTTGTGGAGTTTTGTTTCGGTCTGTGTAGTTTATTGTGATTCTGCGTGACACTGCTGATGCCAGTCACCTTCTCTTGTATTTCCGTGCATATGGTGATGCAACTAAAAAAAGCTGTGGTACTTCCTCATGAGTCATTGATTCTCTAGTAAAATGCTGCTGCCTGCTTCCGCATGTTTGCCTTGCTCAGGGTGGCAGTGAGAGCTGGTTCACAGAGAGCAATGTGGCCATAGCCTCCCTGGCCTTCCACCCAACCGCCCAGCTCCTCCTCATTGCCACCAACAATGAGGTTCACTTCTGGGATTGGAGCCGGCGTGAGCCCTTTGCTGTTGTCAAGACCGCCAGCGAAACTGAGAGAGTCCGGTACGCTGCATCCTTCTCTCCATGTCTAGCTATTCCAGTTTTAACACTGTCCATGTACCACTGGTGGATAGTCCAGGTCCGGAAAATAAAAATCTAGACCAGGATTTTGTTTCAACCAACCAGTTGAGTATAAAGTGACACAGGGTGCGTTCGACTTGGGCTTAGGTCTATCTGTAGCTGACATGATATGGAGCGTGATCTGCTGGCGGCTGCAGGGGTGGACTATAAACTGACTGCAGCCAATTGGGACAACTTCTACTTCTCTTAGTGTGCAAGACCTGACTGCAATGGCCGCACTGCCAGAAGGGTGTAGATAAATCTATACAAATATCACCTGCATGCACATTAATTCTTTTACAATAACCAACTCCTGATCCAAACTGTTAGCAGTGAAAAAAATAAACTATTGTGTATAGGGTCCCTGTGTAAAAAGATAGTTGCCAGTAAAAAGATCAAATACATTTATTTCAAGGATTCAAAGTTTTTATTATGTACAGAGTACAATGCAATTCTCACCTGAATGCCTTCTTCACAGACTAGAGGATTAAACAAATAAAGCAGTGCAACATTACAGTAACTAACAATAAATAAACAACCAACTTGCGTGTACTATTTCATTTATTTAAACTTTATTTTACCTGGTAAATTAACTGAAAACCAGTTCTCACTGCTTTATCTGCTTTTTGGGAGAAATGGCAGATAACGCATCTGAACTTCCTGGGATACAAATGTCATGCGTATGACTAAAATCTTCAGTTAATAAGGGCAAAGTTGTGTTGTCATGGAGGCGGTTCCAGTTTGTGCAGCCGGTTGAGAGGTGCTGCACAATCTGTCTTAAGTCCTTTTGTTCTCGCGAGATTTTTGTACCATGTGACATGGTGACACGTGGTGTCGTTTTGCAGTGCCGGCTTATGTCGGACAAAAAAAATCTAACCCTGATGCATTGCGTCAGGACCAGAATGCATTGCTTAAACCCAGCACTATAAGTGGCTGCATGAAGTTGAACGCACCCACAGTTACGGGTTACCCAGCTGGTTGGCTGATACAAAATCTTGGTTTGGATTTTCACTTTCTGGACCTGAACTATCCAACTCTGCCATGAACTAATGAGTTGTTGCTATTTGTTCCAGGTTAGTGAGGTTTGATCCTTTGGGGCACAATCTTCTGACTGCCATTGTGAACCCTTCAAACCAGCAGGTGAGTATATTGTGTTGGATTTTATTTCGATGTAAATGCTTATGTAATATTGGAACACATTGCTTGTATTCATACATGTATTTAGTATATGTGCAGGTAGGTCGATATGTGGGCAGCTGAATGGCCACCTATTTAAAAAGTAGTCTGTGGTACATAAATTAAAAAGCTAAAAGTATGTGGAAACCCGTGTTAGTCACATTTGCTAATTAAGCCACACCCTTTGTTGACACAGGTGTATAATTAAGCACACAAGCATGTAATCTCCAAAAACAAAAAGTCACAGTAGAATTAGTGACCATTGGAGTGAAGTTGGTGTCAACATACTTTTCACAGTGTACTTTCCTTTTACATTATTGTTATACAGACGTTCCTCTACTTACGAATGAGACACGTTCCGAACGGCCGTTTGTAACTCGAAATGTTCATAAGTCGTTATTCAACATTTTTAGGGTACTTAAATCTACTTGCATAAGTAAGAAGTGTCATGTCCTGCTCGTGCCAATCCTCCTGTGTGCCACGCCCCCCTTGCTACCTATTTAGTAGTGTTAATTAGTCTTGTGTATTTAAGACCGTGTTGGAGTGTGTTTCCTGACTTCGGTCATTCTGTCACGCATTCGACACGGGGAAGCGGCATTGGAGCCGGCAAAATCAGGTGAACACAGGGTTTATTTTGGGGAAACACACTCAGGAACATGAAAACGACATCAAGACGTTAATGACCAGACTAGGAAAACATACTCTAACGCATACTGAAATACATGGCGGGCGGAAGTCACTGTACTCACACCCACTGAGTAACAAAAAAGGGGCAGCGTTTGATTTGAATGCCGCAAAAAAAACATGTGAAATGGGAAACGGCTATCATGCGTTTGATTGTACAAATAGATTAACACGAAATTGGAGCTATCTTTTTAGAGATTGCCAAAAACTAAATAAGTAAGTATGGGACGTGGTATTAATTGATGCATTAAATGTAGTTGAGGTACAAAAACATTTCTATCTGCTCATTTTTTGCTCTATTACTTCTGTCTCTCTTCTGTGCAGTTCCATGTAACTTCTAAGTTAGCGCTGGTGCTTGTGGTTAACCTATTAGTAAATTTTATTGTTGTAAGCTTCTCCGCAATAGTTCCTGTTCAAACAAAAAAGTACCTAGTCTAGAGTAGGTACTAAAAAATGGTTCCATAACTGCCTCTGAGGAACTAGTTGGGCTCCTGAGTTCCTGCAGTGTGAGCGAAACAAAAGTTTTTGGTTTCAGAGAAAAGTTCCTGTAGTGTGAAAACTCCTATAATGCTTCAAATTATCTGTATTATGAAAATTTGTAACTTTTTGAAGAGACTAAATGCAGTGCTTTATTACTGAAACATTTTGACAGTTTTTTTTAATCGTACTATAATCAGAACCAAGAATCAATAAAAACTGGATCCAATGTGCAGAATCGGAATCTAATTTGCAATACCCAATCCTATTGCTGTGTGTGTGTGTGTGTATAAAATATATATACACAGGGCGCACACACACACCATTAAGTCACACATGCAGAACTCCACCCAGTTTGGTAACTCCAATTGACCTCAGCATGTTTTTGGACTGTGGGGGGAAACTGGAGTACCCGGAGGAGTTCCCGTGACGACACAGGGAAATAATGCTAGCCGCCATGGCACACCTTATTTCCCCCCTAATATTACTGTGTTTATTCAAATTGATGTATATGTTATATTAACATCGATGAAAATCTACACCCACAAATACATTTGATCAGATGCAAAACTGTAACTGCAATGAGAGGGAACCCAAGTGTGAAAATGGAGCCTGCAACCACCATCTTGTGAGCATAACAATTTACCATTATGCTTACAATTATATTATATTTACTTATTATGTGAAAGATTGTAGAGGTCAGTAATTCTAAAAGTGAAAGGCACAAGATGATTTTCTGAATATTTATTAAAGTTTATAGTAAAGTTTATATTGATATTTCGTCGGTTGCCTCCCTGTTTGTCAAATTTATTCATAGCAGTCTGGTAGCTGGACACCAAAATGTATCATGAGGAACTAGGCGAAATTTATTGTGGGGGAATTTAGATGTGTCCCTTACTCCAGTCCCGTCAGGTCAGTGGTCGCACATGAAAGAACGGGCACAGATCTGATAAACATAATGTCACACAGTGCTTCAATGGACTCCAGGGTTTGCTCACACTGTATGTGTGTGTGTCTGAAAAGGAGCGCGACATTTAACCTTTCAGAACATGAGTTTAGCCATCAGGCAAAATAGTCACTCATTCACCAATATTCCTTGTTTTGTGGGCAAAGAGTTGGTATATTGTAAGTGAAAGAACCAAAGGCTAAAACACTTTGATTTGTAGGTACTGATCTTCTTGATTGTAGCTAATCCCTTGGAAAATACTGTAAATAAGAACTTTTTTTGGCACCCGACTTGTATTTCTTTTCTGCACAATCGTGAGCTCATTTGCCAAGAAGCACAAATAAATTGTACCTCTCCTCTACTGTAGGCCTTTCTCGATAAAAGTGTCAGTTAAATATAGAGGAGTTACATGTACATTATACTCACAGAAAAAAACTCAACTGGCCATGGCCCCTCTATGTGTTCCATTATTGTATCTGTTATTTCTGTAATGTCAGAGACGATTTTGGTCATAGTGCAAAAGAAATGCAATAGAAATAAAAAATTGTATTAAAAAAACATTTTCAAACATGAAGAATAACACACACAAAGGAATATGTCCCCACCTAACTGGTGGGAAAGATTCTGCAAATTGTCATGTAAGAGGAATGTGCAGTAAATTGTATTTTCAGACCTACATATCACAAGGAGGACTCGGGGCATTCAGGTAAATTCACATTTAGTAACTTTCACATTTCTAGGTGGTCCTTCCAATACTTCTAGAAATTACAAGTTGTTGAGTGTGGTATGCGTATGCTTTAGAGGGGCGGAGCAAGTGATGTGGCTGTCCGGAGAATACAATGCTGTCATTTTCGAATATGGATAAAGTTTAAATATCAGTTCACAATATCGGCCAAGACTGACACATTGGACTGATGCCGATATCTTGATTTTAAAGAAACATCTGCCAATACCAGTATATTGTAAACACTGTTCAGCTGTCAATGACAAATACATAATATAAATAGCATTTAAGACATGGACATTAAGACATACACAAAGAAATACAGTTAACTACCTAATTGGTGGGGAAAGACTGTGCAAATTGCCATGTAAGTGGGATGTGCCATAAATGAATAGGAGTAGTTTCAGAGTAATGTATCACGACTGGGACTCAGCATTCAGGTAGGAACACATTTATTGGCGTTCACATTTGCAGGTAATCCATCTTGTAATTCTTTATTGTTGAGGCTGGGGGTGTGGGAAGAGTAGGGATTAGATGGGAAAGGGGTGGTAGGGCTCTCTGTGGAATAGATTGTCGTTTTTCCGACTCTATAGTTGTCAACTATATTGTTTGGTACAACAATGTCTGTTGAATGTATTTTCAGTTCTTGTTCAACGTGTGTATGAGACGGTCTACCGCTTAACACTCATGTATGTAATGAACATCTAAGCCATGTTGTGCTGTGAATATTCTTGTGTTTTTTTGCTTTTGTTGATGTTATTTTGTTTTTAAATAAGCCACCATGAACGCTAAATAGGTTAGTGATATCAAGTCAAAAAGTAAAGTTGTGAAAACCATGATAGGGCTTGAAAAGGAAATAATTGTATGTCATTAGCTCTCCACAGTACAGGTAAAGTGCAGTTAAATTTTTGTTTAATGTTTTTATGGGTTTTAAAGTATTTAATTAAGATTTTAGCATTATGTATTTATACAGGTTTAAGTAGACAGTCATTTAGGGGTTTGAGACTGATTAATCCAATTTGTTACTGCTAATGGGAAAAATTGATTTGGTTTTTGACCAAATCAGTTCTCAAACATATCTGCAACGGATTAAGCTCAAGAATCGAAGATTCCACTGTATTTTTCTGTACAGTAAATTGCAACATTTATGTTGCCTGTTATTACAATGCTGTATCTATTGTGTTGAGTATCTTGAATGAGTATCCTGAGATTGAACTAGCAGCCTTTGGCTTATGAGTTCATGTCTTTGAGCAGTATGCCCTCTGCGATATTTGTCCTTTGCGTTCACTGTTCCTTTGCCTTCTTGCCCTCGCAGAATGACGATGACGCGGAGGTGCCCATGGACAGCGTGGAGATGCCGCATTTCCGGCCACGCTCCTTCCTGCAGTCCCAGCCTGTTCGGCGGACTCCCATCCTACACAACTTCCTGCACATCCTCTCTTCCCGTAGCTCAGGGGTGCAGGCTGGGGAGCAGATTCCTGGCCCATTGCCCAGCGCTGAAGCCCCCGGTCTGCCGTCGGGCCGCTACGCGCTGCGGGAACGTCCAGCCTATCACACGTGTGTGCAGCACCTGGGCATGGTGTGCTTCTGTAGTCGCTGTTCGGTGGCTCGCAGTGCCAGCTCCGCCGATGAATCGCACTCGTCCAGCCTCCCGGATCTCCTGCCCCATGCCTCCACCTTCTCCTCTGCCCGAACAGAGCCACGGCCACCCTCGGAGCCGCGCTCTGCAGGCCGGGCCTCTGCCTTCAGCAGCGTCTATGGCAGCGCCGCCGGGAACTCGCTGCGCAACCTGTCATCGGGGGCAAACCGGCGAGGCTCACTGGGGCTCGTGGCAAACCCAGCACTTGGCCAGGTGGGGTGTGAACCCACTGAGCCCCTGGCAGGCAGCAACTGGACAAGCACCGTGCTGAATGTCCGCACAGAAGCAGGGCCTGGCAGCATGATGTCTGACGGCGGTCCCGGAGGCAGCGGAATGCCTCCTCCCAGGACTAGCGCCTCTTCCGTCAGCCTGCTCTCTGTGCTGAGGCAGCAGGAGGGCACTTCTGCATCCCCTGTTTACACGTCCAACACGGAAGGGCGGGGCTGTCCCCAACCAGGGACAGGGCCTGGCACTTCTAGTGGAAACACAAGGGGTTCGGCCAGCACCAGCTGCGGGCACCAACCCCTATCTGAGGGTGGCAGGAAGAGTTCCATCCGCAACGACCTGCAGTGCAATCTGAGCCGATACTTCATGGAGTACGACCGCATGCAATCTATGGAACAGAACCTGGGCGCCGGATCGCCTGGTGAGGGTGCCACCCAGCAACAGGCAGAAGAGCTTCTCAACAATAACATGGACCCTGAACGGCCTGGCCCCTCTCACTACCAGCCTCCACACACTGCAGAGAGCAGCCCTGGCCTTCCCCGCAGCCATCCCAACCGCTGCCGCGCCTGCCACAACCTGCTTACCTTCAACCATGACACACATCGTTGGGAGCGTGCCGGCCAGGCTTCCACCCCTGGCCCTGGACCCGAGGAGGGCATCGCCTGGCAGCCTGCAGGCTCTGCCTTTGAAGCCTTTGCCCAGGGTGGCCCGCGTGAGGGCCCACCTCCTGAGAGGAGGGGACCGGCCGAAGCCCACATGAGTGCCCATGTTGCTGGGCCTGTAGCTGCCCAATCCTTTTCTCCAGGATCAGGGTCATCCAGACAGCAGGGGGAACAGACTGTAGGGCTGGTGTACAGCCAAGAGACAGGCCAGTGGGAGCGAGTTTACCGGCAGTCTGCCGCTGGCCGCACTGGGAATGTAGCACAAGACGCCTTAAACCCAGACATGCCTGAGGAGAGCTCCGACGAGGATTCCTTGCGCAGGTGAGGCTTGTGGGGCTATGCGTATCCTGTAAAGAGCTCTTGTCATTGATTACATGACTGATGGAATGTACAAACTTGACATGGTTTTAAGGCCATGGAATTTAAAAGGTTCCACTGGTTGTGCTGCATAGCTGAAACGCAGCAGTGTCTCTGAGATATACAGGCTTGCAGATAAACTGCCCAGAGACCTGCATGCAGTAGCTGTGACTCCTTTTTTGAATACACATTTACTCCTTTTGATATTATTGTATTTCCTAGATGAGGAATTAATACGCTTCTGAGACCATTTTGCTGCCGGTACTTTCTTGTTAGCCTTATAACTCAAAAAGTTAAGGAAGAAAAGTCCAGCTGTAGAAGACACTTGATCTTATGAACACAGTAATTAAAATATGTTATGGGTCTTTTTTAAACTTTATGCACATATTGTAGGGGTGAAGATCTGAAGCTTATCAAATTTGAGGCATATAGCTCTAAAACTAAATGATATTGGAACAATGAATATGTATTCCCAGAGAGCACTGTCCCTCTCTTGATCCCTACTCTTCACATACCTCCCAACTATTTTAATGATCTAATCCAAAGCGTAAACTGCAAAGCGGAACTAACAGTAATGGGCATGTCCGAATCCATTTTGCTATTTTGATGCAGGAAAAAACTGACTTTGCGCCAGCACAAGGCTGAAAAAGGGTTGTCCTAACTCTCTTAATTATTCAGAGACATGCTTTGGCCGTAACATGCAATGAACCTTATTGACGCGTTACTTCACCTTTGAAAGGCAGCGGCACGTGATCAACTGTGGATTGCTATTACACTGGTGCGTTTGCCCAGCAAGCCAGATCGCATTTGGCTGAGGAAACAGACGTGCTCGTGTGCGAGGTGAAAAGGCGTGAGCATATCATCTAGGGAGCAGCACTGTTCCTCCAAGCCTTTTGAGTGAAGCAGGCATGGGATGAGGTAGCAGTGAGCATGTCCTCATTTTCTGGCATGACCAGATCATCTTTGCAGTGCTGAAAGCAGTATAATGATGTCAGAAGATGGGGAAAACAGAAGCTCACTGCTGAACGAGAAAAGTGGGTGGGAATGGGGACTTAATTGTGCATGTGTGTGTGTATTTTAATTTTCGGTCTGCAATTCGCAAAATTTTAAATAAGTGCGATCTTTGTTCACATAAAACGCAAGCTACAGTTTTGAAAGTGTTTTGAAATGTTCAAATTAAAGGCAATAGGGCCGTTATTTTCTACTGTCACAATTTAGATTCCTTACCCAGCTACAGACGATTCACCTCTTTGGCCAGCTGATCCCTCCTTCCCCTTGCTGCTGCCAGTGTACACTCCTTTGAAGGCATGCTGCTGAACTGCATGTACTGATGCCAACAAAGTCCTTTAATGTGTCCTCATTTATGTCCAACAGACATCCCTCATGCATAGCAATGTTATGTAACATGCAACATGCCACAAAGAATGCCGTGACTTTCTGAGGGCTGTATCGTAATGTTCCACATGATCTCTAGATATCTGAAATGCATTTTTAACAATCCAAATGTCCTTTCAATTACAGTATGTGCTTAAATCTGATAATGGACTTGAAAGGTTATTTAATGATACGATTTGTTCTTTACTTAATATGTATAGTTTTTCTTTTGGTGCTTTATTAAACAGTATAGTTGCGTGAAAGGACGAGATGTACTCTCTAAAAAAAAACGCATGTAAATTAACATAAGAATTTGTTTCTAAAATGCGCCATTTAAATACCATTTAACAATGCGCCACTGACTTTTGACGTGGTTTTAGTTGGTCAAAAGCACAATGACATTTTGTTGCCTTAAAATAGCAATGCGCCGACAATGCACCTAGCCACTTCTCATTTAAAAAAACACCACTTCTATGAGCAAAAAGCGGGTGCAAAATCATTCACTATTTTGACAATGTGCATGCATAGTGTGAAAATGAGCAATGCACTGGTACGAAACTGGCAAAACCACTTTGCATCATGCTTTGCACAGGAGGAAAATAGATCCCAGTGACTTAACTGTTTCATGGATGTTTTTCAGACTTCCCAGGAACCTTTTCTTATTTTTCTGAATAGGACAGGGTTAGCCTTAATGAATTGCCTGAGGCCTGTAGAGAAGTGTGGCGGGCCAGTCGCTGGCTGATTTGGGCCAGTGATGATGCTTCCACCAATCACAGTTGCGATGTAGCATGTCGAAGATACTCAACTAGCTGATGTGTGTTCATTTACATTTTATATTAGTCTTATTAACACATTTAATTGTAAGCTGGTAAGGCTATGTGTGGGCATGGCAATATCAAACATTTGATTTTGGAGGTACACTACCACCATTTGTTTTGCTTATTAGGCTGTTATTAAGCAACATTAACATTTGGCTATGCCTTTTCAACTGGTGTTGCACATGTCACTGCATGGTCGTTTTTTGTGGCAATAAACTTTTGTCTTTAATTTTGGCTATCTGACTAATTTTCATTCGGGTGCGGGTCGGGTGTCGGCATTTACTTATAGTGGATCGGGTGTGGAATTTAATTTTATTTCTGTCGGATAACTGTTTAGATACGGGTTTCAGTATGACGGGTACGGGTGGGTGCGGTTTGTCAAAATCAGACCCGTGCTGGTCTCTGCTGCCGGGTGCAGCAATAATGATATAAACAATTTTCATATAAATCATATAAATAATAAATTATTTGACGCGACTTCATTACGTCATTTTTGCGGGCGAGGAGCGGAAATTTCTGCGGTAGGGTGGTATAATCAAAATCTCTCCCGTTAGCCAAATTTATATCGCATACCATTTATACAGTTTATGCCGCACAGTACTACCTCCAATGACATTTTTGTCAAAATAAAATCGACTTAAATGAAGGGAAATGAATCATTTCGAATAATCGACCAAACAATAAAATAGATTTAAAAAATAGTCATGGCAGCCCTAATTAGGTGTGATTTGTTGTATTGCATTTGGGAACACACTATTGGAATTTGAATTTGACATTAGAGGGGATGTCCGAAACCACAAAGACAGCGAGTATGATTAGGAGCGGCTGTTTGTGCCGGACTTGGTTGGAGATTGATGAGGGGAAAACATCATTTCTTTTGAGAATTTTGTATTCTGTGAAAATTTGTCTTTTTCCAGACAGTTGAAATGATTGTTCTTGGTTCTTGTTTTAACACCCAGCTTAGAATACTGAAAGACCCTGCACAGTCTTGCCTGATAATGTACCCTGCTGTCTCATTACCATTAGAAAACTGCTGCTTGACTTTGATGCCCAGCATTTACATCAGGTTCCGTATTTCCTGCTTTGTCTGGTTTTTAATTTGCCACAAATTGGTGATTTGTCTTGTCTGCCTTTTAGTGTAATTGACCCTTGCCCTCCCAGGCCCTCTCTTCTGCCGCCTTGTCTCCATCCCTATGTACCAGTGTTGATGTAGGTGGGCTTGCACCAGCCTGTTTATGTGTCTTGGGGCGTAACTGGATATTTCAGTTCAGTTTGCCTTCTCCTCACTCTTTTCCAGGAGGCTGCTCGAGTCATCTTTCATCTCTTTCTCACAAAACGACATATCAGGATCCAGAGACCATCCTATCTATCCAGATCCTGCCAGGTGGGTCCATTCGGATTGATATCTTCATGATGTCTTTAACTTACGATTACTATGACAATTTCACAGGCGTCTTTTGGGCGCCATACAATGCAAATAGCAGTCTTAAAGAAAGCGTAACCCAGAAACTTAAAAATTCTTAATTTTCTGTTGTAAAGCACATAATTTACAGTCTGCTTCTATACTCCATTTCTTAGCTACCCCTCTTGCTTAATATAAACAGCTTACTACTCCGAACAGTGAATCATGTGCCTACAGCTGAATACATACAGCATGCCAACAGTGTCTGGAGGTTCACTTACTGTTCGTCTGAGCATTAGAATGCCTATGACATGTCATTTAAGTGATTTTGAAAGTGACAGCTGGCTTTTCATTTCTGCCGAATTTGGAGTGCTGAAAGGGATTTATAACATGGTGAAACGTTAATCCATTAATACTTCTGATGTGTTTGTAGCTGGTAGGACTGTCATTTTGTTTGAAAATTAAGTTTGATCAAATTTCAAATGTAACACAGTTCGTTCAAATATATTCAATCATCTGTGCACCCCCCACAAAAAAAAAAAATGCAACATAGAATTATTCTTTTCAAGATTTTAACAACCCGTGCAACGTCACATTTGTACAGAGCCTCCAAGAGGTCAGGGTGGAAAATTGTTTTTTGAAATAGCTGCCTTCCCTGAAAACCTTCCCCCACACTACTTTTACATAGAATAATAATGACGGTATGTTAATAATGATGGTACTGTGCCCGTTTAACGTACAAAACATACAATGAATGGACTGATAAGTATAACCCCAAACAATACAAACGTCCAGTTAAGTGTGCTTTAGGCATTAGACTATGGAGGAGGATGCACACCATGTAATTTTCATATGTATGTGTTCATATGTATTTAATAATTGTACTGCTTGCATTCACTGCCAGTGACTGTAAACAAAACAACTGGACTACTGAATGTGAAGTCCCTGCACAAACATTGAAATATTAATTAAAATTTGCCCATAAAGAAATCTGGAAAACCAATGTTTTTGCTTGCTTTTGTTGAAAGATATTTCAGCTGGAAAACTGAATGTAAAGAGAAATTTACCATGTTGTCATAGTTAAGGTTTAAACTTGAATCCACTTTTGGGTATACCTCCCTGGTATTTTCTCTTGATGATGTATGTGGGGATATGTGTATCTGAGATATTTCAAAAAGTGGATTTGAGTTTAAACTATATCATCAACACCACAGTAAAGTTAGCACTGTATGAAGTTTTCCTTCTGTTATATCTCTCAGTGTTTGTAATATATTTGAGTTTGTATGTGTACACTTCACATTCAACAGCCCAACTGTCTTGCTTAAAGTCACTGGTAGTGAATGGCCACAGTACAATTATTAATAAATATGTATAAAAATGCAGAACATGAAAGTTTCATGGTGTACATTGTCCCCCTAGTTTAATGCTTAAAGCACACTTTACATGATATGTCTGTTATTTAGGTGTATCCTTGCCATCACTTTACAGCAAATAGCAAGTGGGCAAGTGTAGTGGGATCGCAAAAGTATTGCATGTATCCCATGGCAAACAACTAATTTACATACTGTCTGATGCCACAGTGACGTTTTAAAATTTGAATGGGTTAATTATAGTTCGAATTAGAATTCTTCCCATCATGTTCAAACAAATGTTTGAATATCTGTTAAAGTGACAGCTCTAGTAGCTGGCTTTCATTTCATCATTAAATGAAGAATTTGCTACCTTTGCCTGAAGCGAACAGAAGTCAGCTGCTTGGTTCGGAAAATGGTTTGACCTGAATTTGAATTTGTCTGCTTAGAGATTTTTAGAAATATAGGCCTATAGAAAATCACTCTCCATGAGATGTGGTTTCTGATTTATATATTGCAGGTGCCTTTAGGTAACAAAAGAAAGTTTGATGCAAAAAGCTATCATAGAAGTATGAAGTGCGTAGGAATCTATAACTGCCTTGCAGGATCAATATCAAGGCTTGTTTATCCCAAGTATGGGAGTGAATGAACCTCTAATGTGTTTCTTTGTGTCCAAATTTATAGAGCAGAGATTTTTTTATGTTAGAACATAAGAAATTTATGAACGAGAGGAAGCCATTTGGATCATCATGCCTCTTTTGGGAGAACTCAACTAATAGCTCAGAGTTGTTAAAATCTTATCTAGCTCTGATTTAAAGGAACCCAGGGTTTTAGCTTGCACTACACGAACAGGAAGACTATTCCATACTCTGACTACACGCTGTGTAAAGAATTGCTTCTCTTAAGTTCTACCACTCTTTTCCATCTATGGCCACAAGTTCTAGTGTTTAAACTAATAAACTAAATACACTTGCTAAAATGAGGGAGTTTCTGTATGTGAAACCAGTGACTCAAAATGTTAGCCAGCCTGTAGGCATCATGAGAGTTGGCTGGATTTTGCCTAAATTAAATCTGGTATGTCTGACTGCTGGAGTGTGGCTTAGGAGAAGCTGAATCGGGTTCCTGCTACCATGGTTGTAATGGCTGAGGATAAAACCATTGTCCATTGCCATGTGTTCATTGGTCTTTTTCTGATCCCTCGTATTGGCCCAGAAAAACGTCAAATGTTTTTGAGAAGAAAGTTATTTGCATTTCAATTTGATTGATGTATTGACTTTTTTTGGCTAGGTACCATTTCTCATCCACACCTCATCATAATCCTTCAGGGGTGTGTCTGTTGCTTGTTCTATGGAAACAGACGTGTTTCGATTTAGTATTTTCTGTATTTTCCTATTTGCATTTTTTTGCTTAATTATTAATCTTCATATCAGTTAAGAGGAATTTCAATCAGGAGTCTAAACAAGAAACATTTTATGTGAC
>JAODJW010000019.1:11485224-11496945 GCA_026777045.1 Hyperopisus bebe
AACCCAGCTTGTTTTGATTAACCCTTAGAACACGAGAAATGCAAAAGGTGTTGATTTTCACTCCAATAATCTCAGGCCCTCCTAACTTTGAATAGGTATAGCGCACAGACAAGAATCGCATATCATTGGAATCCAGAGAACTTCCATGATCAGCTCGTCCAGGTTGTGTGCTCAAGTATTTGAGTAATCCCGTGCCTATTGAAATTTCTCAATTTTTAATGTCATCTAATATAAAAACTTGCAGACGCTTGGAAATTTTGACTGATACCAGCAACCAGTATTATCTGGTATATTTTTGTGCAGTATTACTGATACCAGCTAACCCCTGAACTACTTTCTGTGGTCCATCTTTCTGCCATTTCTACCATGTGATTTAGTATGACAGCCTTTCACACAGCACAAGTGTCCCATCTTACCAAAGATAATGCTGCACGCAAATGCTGCCACTTGAGTTGTATACATCCACAATGGCGATTCGACCCACAATACGCTGCAGCTATAGCGACGTCAACTGTCAAAGACCAATTGTAGCTCAGGCTGTCAAGGAACACGGTCACCTTTCTTTTATGTATGCTTTGTGTTCTTTGACGGCCTGAACTTCACACTGTGTTCTGAACATCCTGAACAAAGGCTGCCTGGATGCTGGAATATCCATCTTATTCTTAATGTTTACATTACTTTCATAAACTAAAGAGGAGAAACAAGCACTTACTGGCAAAATAAAACATTTGAGGGGGCACAAATAATGTAGTAATACACTCTTATTTTTCATTACCAAGAATGTTGAGTGTTGAGTGTTGGTTGCATACTTATCCCATGTTTGTTCATCGTTGATCAGTCATGTATTTCATGCAGTTACTATTTTTGTTCATGATTTTTACTTAAGTAGTAACTGAGTTACTAAGTTACTTGTGCCCCCTCAAGTAAAGTGTTAGAGTGTGCAGAGCACATTAGTTAAGGGAAAATCAAGCTGGCTATTAATGGTCTGAATTTTCTGGACAAGGTAAATTGCTTTCGTTAATCTTTCCTTGTTACCTGATTAAGTGCAGGTTTGTGTCTGACTTGTTATATATATATATATATATGTATATATGTGTTATGTGATGTGTTTTGATTGTCTTGGAAAAGAGCGAATATAAGCAACCTTTAGTGTTGCTTAGCTTCAGCCTTGAGAGTCCATGCTGTGGTGATGCTAATTTGTCCTTTCTCCATGTTTGACAGGGAGAATGGTGACCGGGCCAGACACCGGACACCACGCAATGCTCGAATGTCCGCACCCTCCCTGGGCCGTTTTGTCCCTCGGTGAGGCAGCCATCTACGTTCTGCTCATGACAGTGCCTCTTCTGTGCTATCTGTTTTTTCTGTCTAACTATACCTTTACACAACCTTGGACACCATAAAACGGCCATTAGGTCTGTTCCTTGTGATTCGTTATCCTGTTAGATGTGTGTTTACTACATTGCTCTTTTTGTGATACCCTTTTTTTTTAAAAAAAAAAAATAATAAAAAAAATCTGGTTGCGCCTGTGAGTTTCTTTCACTGAGGATTTATATCCTTTGAAATCATGCCATTTTTAACTTTGGCTGAGATGCACAGGGAGCAAAGCAAACAAATTCTTCCAGTTATAAAAGAACAGTTACCAAAATACCACATATTCTGTCTGAAGGGAACACCAGATTGTAAGATGAAAGGTTCTGAAAACTAATTCTTTCAATTAGTTGCCTGAGCTGATAAAACTGCAAATAGTTAGAGAGCCAGTATTTCAGATGGCGGTTAATGTTGCAGATGATTGTTTTACAGATTCTACTCCATACTGCCACCAGGTTACCATTTGTCCTGTTGCAGATGTTTGTGGATGTGATTCACTTCTTTTATTGCAGGCGGTTTTTGCTGCCCGAGTACCTGCCCTATGCTGGGATCTTCCATGAGCGTGGCCAGTCGGGGTTGGCCACTCACACGTCTGTCAACCGAGTCCTGGCAGGTTGGTGGCCTTTCCACAGCATTTCTGTGTGCATGTTCCTTGCCGCTGATTGGCTAAGCTTATGTTGTCATGCAGTGTCTGCAGGGTTCTGTCCGCCTGCTGTTGGGGTTCATCGCCCCATTACACATTCCTGTCAGGTCCAAGGTCGGCTGGCTTGAAATTTTCCACCATTTCCAAGAAAATTTAATGTTAATGCTAATGCTAAAGTAAACTGACCCATTGGGGGAAAGATTTATCAGAAGTCCTTTTGTCTTGGAACAGACACACGTTAAGCTTGCTGTTCTACAGTGGAAATGTTGATATTACACTGTGTTCCAGCTGGCACACAGTGGGCCAGCTAGAACAGGCCTTGTGCCACCACTCATAAGGATTGTGCTGTTTTATGGATGCCCTCTGGAATATCAGAATCTTTCACTGTTCAAATTCTGACCCGGTTCATTGAATCCTGTGCCCTTTGCAGACTAATAATAACATGCTGCTTTGTACGGGTTTTGTTTAGCATGGAAAGTATTTTATTTTTATTTTTTAACTTTGTCCCTCCTTCTCTGTGACATTTGCAATTTGTGAGGCTTTTCTGCACAAGAAAATGTGCACAGATGTGGCTCTTTGGTAAGATGTGACGGCAAATGAGGCCGTGATTGTTCTTCTGCAGTTGATGTTTGACTGACTTGTGTGTTGCCTTTGTTTTCATGTTTAACTGGAAAAAAATACAGATTCTGTTGTTCAGTTTCACATAAAATTGTAATTGTGGACAGAAATAGGAGGAAGTTGCAATTTTGCAGTTTAACGGTACAATTATCCCCAGCAGAGGGCACCAGATAAATACTTATTCAGAATTTTTTATACAAGACAAGATTGCATTGTATTTCCCAAATTCCTGAATTGTGCTTAAGGGACAGGTATGGGGGGGGGGGGGGCTTTAATGTTCTGTCATCTGCAGCTAGATCCTGTAGGGTCTAATTAACTGTGCTGCTGTTTAATGGGGAAGGGGTTTGTGAAGGGCTCAACCTGTGAAGGTATACCGTCAATGTGGGAACCAGGAAAGGGAGGCATAATTCTGCAGTGCCTTTGACTAGAGTGACTTGTGTCTTGTTTGCTGGGAAGTGTCCATGGGGCAGCCAAATTTATAATTAGAGCTGCTCAAAATTGTGTCACAATATTGCATCACAATATGTGAAATATCCCCGAGTACTACTATGATATTTATAAAACAAAAAAAGGATGAAATTACCCGAAGTAAACTATAAGCCTGTAACTTATCTACCAATAGGTTATATCAAAACAGTTGGTGGTGTTGCAGCGTGCTGTATCAATAAACACAATGCAAATACAATGTAATTATTGTACCTGTGCACATTACAATGATGATGCTGAGATGATATACAGTATCATGCCGCCCAATTCGTATTTCACTCCTTGTTCATTTTGGTCATTTTTCATCCAACACAATTTGATCTTTAGAAAACTGCAGATTGTGCTGTAATCTTCAGTGTAACATGCAGTCAGTTTATTAGACAGCTTGGTCCTGGCTAATTATGATAGAGGACAAACCCACATGCCATGTGGGCTGTGCTGGTGAGAAAAGCATTCCGCTTAGCAGACATGGTGTCACCCTAGAGTGCAACAGCTGATAAGATGGTAAGGTTGATGTTATGCATTTGCATCTAGGCAAAAGCCTCAGTTTGATTAGTGTACTGAAGCCATATTTTCTGATGGTTGTTCACGTTCAGAACATGGTGCCCCAGTCTCTATTTCTGTGGATGTATCCTGACATTCCTGATAGAAACTGAGTAAGGTTCAGCATCCCTCTACTGTTGTTTAGAGGAGAGCTCTTAACCAGACTGTATAATCACACTGTATGCTTTTTCATATTTTTACTGGACTAAAGAGCTTTTATTTATATGTGTGATTCAGTGAGGTCAGACAAATTCAGCATGGCCTCCAGGATAGATCCAAATGGCTTTTTTTTCTACTGGTATTTTGTCCTCCAGTGTGGAATCATTTCCATGGCAACAGGCTATGTTGGCTCTACAAAAACAATAAGATCATTGGCATCACCATTTATTCATAGTTTAAATGTGCATTCATTTTAAAGAATGAGTTTATAATTAGGTGACACGTTGCTTGTGAGGTCAGTGATGTCTTTGCAGAGACAGGCTAGAATGAAACCATTTACCTTGATGGCCATTTACTGAGAGCGAAGGCCCTGTTCCCCCAGTGCATGTCAGAAGAGGCAGAGTGTTGTTTGTGTTGGGGGGATGCTGAATAGGCTTCCTGTGCACTAACCTCAGGAGGAGGCTCAACATAGCAGTTATGTATGAATTTCATTTGAGTTCCTTCTGTGTGTGAAGGGGTAATAAAAGTGATTCTTAGTCTAGCCTCCAGTGATTGGAGGGGAAAGCAGAATAGAAGTGGGGAAGTAGCGTCTCCATTCTTTATGCTGCTGGAGTGGGTGGCATGGAGACTGGATCATTTGTAATGTCTTGGTGGTGTGCTTTCTCATGTCATCTCAGCCCCATCCAATTCTGTAAATGCAGGGCCTACAGAGAAGATGGGCCAGACAGCTCTCAATAAATTCCTTCATTTGTTCCAAAATGGCTTCCTGCGCACCACACTGGTCAGGCTGGATTAGCAAAAGGCTGTGATGGCTCGTTCTGCACCACTGGTGATTATATTCCCTGGATTTCAGGGGATACGTATGGTTTTGGGACTGGTTCTCCACCGCAGACACTCTGGTTGTTAAGGCAGTGACATGGCGATGGGTGCCTGTCCATTAATGGACCTGTAAGTCAAGGACTTGAAGTGAGTGCCGATAAGTATTTAGTGAAGACCGTAAAGGAGAGTGACATCAAAACACTTGGGCTGACTGAATATCAGACATGCTGCCGTGTTTTTAATAATCTGCCGTGGTCTCTAAAGTGTTAGTTTGCTGCCAGCCTTTATAATCGTATCTCTATAAGCAATAACTTTCAAACTCAATGCCTTCTCTGCTGGTTTCCTAACAGAGTGCTGTGTCCTAGGCTCTTTGAGGGCTTTGTTCTCTGCAGTGGGCTTCCCCAGCACCTTCAAATCCGAGACCATGATTCTCAGCTGGAAAAGGGTGGAATGCTCTCTCCGGGTCGAGGAAGGAGTCCTTCCCCAAGTGGAGGAGTTCAAATATCTCAGGGTCTTGCTCACAAATGAGGGAAGGATAGAACAGGAGATCGACAGGCGGATCGGTGCGGTGTCAGCAGTGATGCGGACGCTGCATCAGTCTGTCATGGTGAAGGAGCAGCTGAGCCAAAAGGCAACACTCTCGATTTACCAGTTGATCTACGTTCCTACCCTCATCGTTGGTCATGAGCTGTGGGTAGTGACCGAAAGAACAAGGTCGTAAATACAAGCGGCTGAAATGGGTGGATGGGCTCTCCCTGAGAGAGAGGGTGAGAAGCCTGGTCATTCGGGAGGGATTCAGAGTAGAGCCGCTGCTCCTCCGTATGGAGAGGAGCCAGATGAGGTGGCTCGGGCATCTGGTCAGGATGGCTCCTGGACGCCTCCCTGGTGAGGTGTTCCGGGCATGCCCCACTGGGAGGAGGCCCTGAGGAAGACCCAGGACGCATGTTAATACAAGGTGTAAACAGGGCCAGTGAAGTTAAATGAATGTTTAATATCTCTCTTCAAGTGTGTTATGAACATAGTCGATTTTGGATTTTTTTTTTGCTGAATTTAAAATTCACTTGACTTTGCTTGAGGTTCAATATTTCATACTTTAATTTTGTTCTTCCAACCAAATTAATGGACAAAAACAAGGAGCTATGTTCCCCTCTGTAAGACTGAGTCTGCCCATCCCTCTGTTCCTCTGTGGCTGTGTTGTCAGGAAATCTTTCAGGATGCTTCATTTAGTTTCCAGGCACTTGGCAGGAGTGAGCGACGCTTGCAGCAGCTTGCTCATTATGAACAGACTCTCGTTATAATGAAATGGGCATATTTTAACAAGGCCGGTAAATGCTGCCATTTGCGGGGGTGAAGGCAGTGGACAGGGGCTGCCCTGATGCCTATGGGGTTGTTGTCACTGTCTTTTTGTATGTTTTTGAATGAAACCTTAGTTAAATGCTAACTAAACAACCAATCATGCTAGAGTGGAGCTAAAATCTGTTCGCAAAAGGCCCCAGAAACAATACACAAGTCTTCAATGTCTTAAAATGCCCAGGGACACAATTGGCTTCTGGTTTTATACCTAGTTTGACGGATGATAAATGTTCATGAAAATTCGGAGAGTAGTAATGCTTCAGGTCCTTCGTTGCATTTAGGGAATGTTAATCTGCCTCAATGAGCTCATTTTGTCACAGAAGAGCTCCATTGGTAATATCTAATTAGTTTATAGTTGGTAGCATTACAGGCTGTGTTCTTACGAGCTAAATAATGTGAGAGAGGCCTAAGCGTGTCTGAGTAATTTATGTTCCTGTCACGTGTGGGTGGCAGCTTTTCCAAACAGTAATTTCTTCTAGGCTCAGGAATTCAAAGCATAGAGCACACATTGGACTTTTTAGAGCATGAAATCAAAATAAAACCCTCGTTAGCTCGGGCTGAGTGACCTTTTTGGACACAGAGGTCTTCTCTCATCTCTGTGTTTCTAAATGATGGAAGTGAATCTGGGCTAGAGACAGATTATTAAATGGACAAATTATGGCTCTGGATCGTCTACCTCCTTTCAAACTACGGTAGTCCCAACAAACTAACGTGGTTCAAACTACTGTGGTACGACGGTTTTGGGAAAAATACTTCGGATGTTAGTTAGCTTGAACTACCATAGTACGATGCATCGTTAATACTAACTTCTGCCGTTGTTTGGGAAACGCGCCCCTGCTGAGTCTCAGAAAGTGCTGTTTAAGGTTTGCGTGTTTGGCTATGTGTGCTGCCTGAGCCATACTTCATGGCATATTTCATGATGGTGCCCAGTTTATACCACTTCGTTTTATCACGTTTTCATGCTCCAACTTGATCCCATTAATATTTCAGGTTCATTTTACACAGTGCTTGTGGGTGATCTCCACCAGCCCAGAAAAGGATTCAGCCAAATATTCCGATTTTGGATTCTTTGTGTTTGATGTCTAATACAAGTTTTGTATTGCACCTGCACTTGTGTCTAAGTGCATGTTTATGGGTCTTGTTAGTCACCCCAGATACTTGTTGCTGGATAGCAGCAATTTGAACTGAAATATAAACTTTAAAATCATTCCTCTGGGCGCCTCCTTGGGGAGGTGCTTCAGGCATGTCCAACCAGGAGGAGACCCGGGGGCAAACCCAGGACACACTGGAAAGATGGTATCTCTCGGCTGACCTGGGAACATATTGGTCAGGGCTCTTCAAGTCTGGACCTTGATTCCAAATCCAGGCCTTGTTTTGAGTTCTTCCAGGTAGTTTAATAATTACTGATTCTTATTGGCTGGAAGCTTCATACCTGGCTTGCAGGTAAAGGATAGCTGGAAAATCGACAGTGCTTGGACCTTGAGAACTGTGATTCGAATTGCCCTGTTCTTGGTATTCCTTCAGAGTAGGTGGCTGGGGAGAGGGTGGTCTGGACTTCTCTGCTAAAACAGCTGCCCCCATGTCCCAGACCCAGATAAGCGGTGGAATTGGATGGATGGCTTATAACGGTTTCTAATTCTGTTTGTGTTTGCAGTTTTAATAATGAACTAGAATGGAGCCTGTTGTGGACTACAGAATTGTATACCTGGGGCACTCTTGTCTTCTGCTCTGCCCATCTATGCCTTAGTCCCCCCACATTCTCCAACTTCTACAATTTCTATAGTTACTGCATAGATCAACTGGAAATGTGACAACCAATAAATGTGTTTTCACCTGTCCTATTTGTGACACGAAACTCAAACTACACCAATTAACTTATTGCACTTTCCATTTACATGCCAATTTGCATTTTTTTTTCTCAGCCTGTTCTGTTGTGACTTCTGCTTCTTTGTATGTATTATTGTCCATGACTAACTGGAGATGCACGTAAGGTATCCACTTTAGATGATGGTCTTTAAGATGCTTCACCGGGTTTGCCATGCTACTTGACTTCTGCACTGTGATGGTGCTGTGTGAAGTTTGGCGAATGAGGTGAAAACTGCACTGTTGGTATCAATAATGGTGAAAATGAGTATCTAATCAGATACTAATTTTTAATATCGATTAGTATCTGAGAATCGATTTTTTGACAACCCTAGTGTTTCGTTATTTTCAACTCCAGCGTCAGCTATATCTTCCGTTTCTGATCTTTTGTGGTACATTTTTAGCGGTGCAGCAATGAGAAAGGTCCCCCTTAAACAGTTTCCAGCTGCACCACTTTTTGAACGTTGTGTAGGCTATTTAAACCGGTTTTGCAGTATAAGAAAAATTCATATAACAATAATAAAAAACGGTTTTCGGTATGAACCAGTATACTGCCCAACACTAGGTACCCCCACCTCTCTGGGTCCACATCGACAAAATTTTCTGGAGGGGGTGCCCCAAAAATACAAAACAGATCGCATCTGACATTGGTTCAAAATCAGACAGCATTTTATCTTTCAACAGAAGGCAATCAAGCAATATACAGGATTGGTGCAAACTCTATTCCTCACATTTTCTAAAAGACTTAATTGCGCAACTACACTGACATGTACTCTACTAGAACATTACTTACAAATCAAAGTAATTTAACTTTTGGTTGTTTCACTTGGAATATGCCAATTTCTTGCCCACGGAACAAGTGACTTAATTTTGCCTGATGGCTGAACTCACATCCTTAATGTTAACGTGATTAATTGCTCCTCTTTACACACACAGACACACACAAAAACACGCCGACCTGGATTCACATCTTTGGGGGCACAGTCCATTCATTTCTATGGGCAAAACCCTAATACCGACAATGAAAACAAACAAAATACAAGAAACAGAATCACTGACCTGTACAATCTTCCTGGGAAGTTGTGTTCACAAGATGGTGGCTGCAGGCTCCATTTTTGCTCCCGGGTGCCCTATCTTTCTAATTTCCAGTTTTGGATTGTTTTGGGTCATGGGTAAGATTTTCAAGTATAGATTTTCATCCATATATGGCCAGTCTCCCAGTCAAGGATTAAGCCTAAACCTAGACTAGCTTTGAGTTACAGTGGTGAATCTCCATTGAAACGGCAATTTAGTCCAAGACTAGTCTTAATCCTTGTTCGGGAAACCGGCCCATAATGTTTTTGCGAAGTGGTCATAAGAAGTAATAATAACATAGTTATGCTGTTCACAAGAATAGGCATCTAATCATCCCATCCTTTTCTCTCCTGTCACTAAGCACTATTGCTTGAATTATGGTGCGATTTGTTAACTTTGAGACCGATCACCCCAAAATTGAAGCAGTGCCATTGAAGCATATTGAAGCATAGTGATGGCGAAAAGAGGGCAATTTTGACACTTGATCCCACTAAGACGTGCCCGATAAAAGTTTTTTTTCTATGTCCTAAAATTTTTAAGGCAACTGCAGTTCCGTTTCCGGTGAATGTGGGTGAGCAGAGGGCCTCCACCCGCTGACAGCTGCTACTGTCACTGCTCTGTTGCAGCCAGCTGAACATGCTGCAGGGACCATCACCGTCTGCTCTCCCCAGGCACTTGCCTTGATGCTTTCGCATCTCGCTTGGAGGGAAAGCTCTCTTCCTGTGACTGGCAGCAGAGTGGTGTTCCGAGCTGTGGCCCCCTTCCTTCCTGTTGCCCCTTTCCGGCTTTACTTAACTGAGCTGCAAAATTGAAACGGGACATTGTTGGCGCTCTGTTTGCAGGGTTGAAATCCCATCTAAAAAACTGAATGGAGTGAATAGTAATTCAGCCAAAGCCTCATCAAGGAGTTTGAGAGAAGTGCAGATTGGCATCACTAAACATTTTAATGGAGCCACTTTATGGTTCAGCCCGGCGTGTAATTGAAATTTGGCGGGAGGATATTCATTATAACTGTCACATGTATTAAGCAGGGCAGCACCACGTGCCTTTAGTTGCATCCTGTGTGTGCATGAAGGGGCAACTCGCTGTCCCCCCGTGGTCTGGTCCATGGCAGTTGGGGCCCTGTCATCCCCATTCTATAAGCAGGGCCTGTTTCTCACTAGCCAGAGGGAGCACTTCATTTGTTGTCGAAGTTTAGATGCCCTGTAAATCCCTCAGTGGGTCTCCCTACTCAGCAAAAGCTGCCGCTTCGTTTTTACTGATCAGTGGGCCACTCGCAGGAGCTCGTCAAGTGGCTTGGCTGTTTCGGGTGCGGTGGCAGCACGACACCTGAAGGTACAGCCATGCTGAGGGGCAGAGGGAGCGTTGGCACGAGAGACGCCAAGCACGCATAGGAGAGGCATTGCTTTCATTTAATGTACAGCACCTGACAGCTTGTTTCCTCTTAGCTGTGAGTTCACCCTTGGCATCAGGCTGTGCAGGAGTGGGTTGTTGGGGGTGGGGGAGGGGGGGCGCGCTTTTATGATCCCAATGGCTGTTCTATGACTTCTGATGACAGCCGGCTTAGCAGAGACGCCCCATTCTGGTTGCAGATCCCCAGGTACCTGTTTGTTCTGCATGCGTTCAGCAGCGAGATGCTGCTGTCAGTGCCAGCTGGAGCAGTCCTGCTTGGGCAGACTCTGATGCCTGTGGGACTGTGGTGGCTCAGAGAGGAAGGAGCCGTGATTTCCATCTAGGCAAAGAATCTTTAACTACACCCCCCCCATTCTTTGCTCAGGCGTTTCTGCTCTTAATGTGTTTTTTAAAAAGCTTACCTCTTGAAACAGGACAGGATTTGCCCAGCCTTCTGTGCTGTACTGGCTGGAAAAGGCTGTAGTCTAAGCTAATCCTGGTTTTAAAGGTTTCTATCACTGTCACCCTGATATGCCAACCTGTACATATTTTATGTCATATGCGTCACCTTTTGGACTGAATAAAAGCTTTACAGGGACTGTTCACCCACAGAATGAAAAAAGTTGTATCTCCTACCAAACTCCACACACCAGCCGTATCACTACACAGAAGATACTGAGCATGAGCACCCCAGTGATATCTTCTGTGCAGTGATACTATTAGTAACAAACAGTGGTTCCTGCATTAAACTGCTCACTACGAATTCAATCTGTAATGGATTTTCTTGAGAAAACGGGTCATAATTTCTAGTAAGAGGCATTGCAGTTAAATTTTTCATATGTACTTTTTTGCCACTTTAATCAAAACAGAAAGAATGCCATTCACTCCCATTTTATTCGAGAAGACCAACATTTCTCTGGCCAGTATCTCTACAACTAGGCAACTGCCAGCAGAACAGCCTAGATGGATAGATAGCTATAGTCACACTGAGCTGCCCCTATAAGCAACTAGACCGTTCTATCTGATTTTAAAGACACATTGTCCATTTATTACCTGAAAGGATTAGTCGCTAATCCCCAGGCGTCCAGCAGACACTAACCATAAAACAACACACAGATTTATAAAACTGCCGAACTTTAAAATTCCTTAGCTTCCCTCAAGTATAAAACCTTTGAATTTGTAAATTAGGGTGTGTGTAGATAGACAGACAGGCACCATCAGGAACATCGTTCCTAGGTCAGTTTAGCATGAGGCGCGTACCTGAATCCCTTTCCCAAGGCATATATAAGCTCTGATTGCTTGTTTTGGGTTTCAGCCGTGTGTGCCGTTTCCAGGTGAGTGGTCGTGTCCGTCTCCGTCATGCTGCCTGGCGGAGCATGGCTGGCCTTTACTCCGCTGCCACA
>JAODJW010000019.1:11514241-11528484 GCA_026777045.1 Hyperopisus bebe
AGCAGCTTTGGGGGGGGGGGGGGTTGTATATAAATTACATTTTCAGAACCAAATGGCTCAATGTGTTGATAACCTGTTGTTTTGATGATGTGGGGACCAAAGGGGAAACTCAGTTTTATAAAAAAAAAATACCTGACCGCAATCAAAAAATGAAATGCCAAAAGTATGTTGTTTGGTTGAATTTGACGGCTAGGTAGGAGTTAAGGTTGTCATAGTTGGGATTAGGGTTTTCCCCATAGCAATGAATGGACAGTCCCTACAAAAATGTGAAAACAAATGGTGTGTGTGTGTGTGTGTGTGTGTGTGTGTGTCTGTGTGTCTGTGTGTAAACACACACGTACAGTGATTAGCCATAACTTTAAAACTACTGACAGGTGACTGTTACAATGTTACCTGTCACAGGTGCCATCATATATTAGGCAAGCAGCTAGTTCATGAAGAAACAGGAGCATGTTGGAAGTAGGAACAAAGGGCGGCAAGGATCTGAGCGACTTTGAAAAGGTCCAAATTGTGATGGCTAGACAACTGGGTCAGAGCATCGCCAAAATGGGAGGTCTTGTGTGGTGTTCACCGTAAGCCATAGTCAGTACCTACCGAAAGTGGTCCAAGCAAGGTCAGAACTTGAACATGGAGCAATGGAAGAAGGTGGCCTGGCACCTGCCAAAACATGGTTGCAGACCTAGTATACCACTTCAAAGCAAAGGAAGCCTTTGTTCACATCTTGCATTGACATGTATCCCCACACCCACCCTTTTAACCAGTATGACTTCATTCTTGTAGCGCTGGGACGACCTGGTGGCCCTTTTGTCAGTACCAGCAGAGGAAGGAGCTCCGAGGTGGTGCCCCCCCCCACACTGCAGCCGGACGGAGGTACTGCAGATGCCTCTGTGGAAGCTGCTGTAGAGGCCAGCACAGGCACCAGTGGCTCAGGTATCAGCTGCCCCCCGTGGCTCCTCTCCCAGGATGTTCTAGCACATCCACCCCCAGTGCACTCTACAGCCCCACAGATTCCTTAGTGTCCTGTCTTAAAACAATCATGTGGTTTTACGAATGTGACTACTATTCCATTCACCGAAGATCTTAGTGTTTGTATAGCTGTTTGTTCCTTTCAGATTTTTTTTTTTTTTATTTTATTTGATATTTTTTGGTTTAATGCCCTTTTAAAAGCCCTCCATTTGTCCTTGCTACTGTACTTATACTAACTTAGGCCTGTGTGACATGATATTATTAGTAATAGATATCAGACTAGTAACCCGGTGTCAATATCTGACAGTGACTAACCAGCGACTATCACCTTTGTTTGAGGCTTAGGCTACACACACATCAAAACAGAATGATTTATGACTTGACTTTCAGTTAACCTTTTAGCCTACGTCTCCAATGCAGTTAAAAAAAAATGCCTATTATAGCGGAGCATTTAACAGACATTCTTCATTGCCGTAATAGAATGCTATTCTAAATAGCCGCATTACCGCTTATTCAAATCGGACTTGCATGGTAATTTTTATGAATAACGCAACGGTGAAACGTGATCCAGATACATCCCCATCGTGCCATAAAGGGGGGGGGGGATCTAGGATCAAAACAAACTGGCACCATTGCTTACTATGTACTTTCATAATGTTTCTGCAAGTGTCCCAAACTGCATTTTGCAATGTCTATGCTTTGATGTCAGATTACAAACGTAACATAAATCTGACATTTACAATATACATTAAAATTAAGATGAGTGTAATGCCAAAACAAATAATTTATTTGCCATGAATTAAGTTTATCACCTATAGCCACCTATGGTCATGAGTTCTTTGAACTAATATTGAAGTAACAATTTGGTTGAACAGCATCCAGACCTGTTAGAATCTTATATTACCTGGATTATGTCCCTCCTTAGTCTCCTTTGCCTGAGGCTGAACAGATTCAGTTCAGCTAACCTCTCTTCATAATACATTCCTCTAAGGCCAGAAATCATGCTTGTAGCCCTACATTGAACCCTTTCTAAGGCAGCAATGTCCTTTTTTAGGTAAGGTCCAAACCTGCGCACACTATTCTAGGTGGGGTTTTACCAAGGAATAGTATAATCGTGGCATCCTCTCCCTAGACTTTAACTCCACACACTTAGAGATGTAACCCATAATATTGGTGTTATATTAGCATGCTTCCAATCAAAAAGTACCACACCAGCAGATAAGCATTTATGAAATAGTAAAGTTAAAGGTCAGCAAATAATATCCATAATCGTTTTAAACTACAGGTAAGATGCCATCAGTGCCCTGTGATATATTTATTTCGAGCTTAGCTAAGCTTTGTAGCACATCAGCTTCAGTTATACATATATTAGTCATAGATGATGCTGGATTAAAAGTCATTATTGCTTGTACGCACAGTCTATTGTGCGGAATAACAGTGTGGTACAGAAAATTTGATCATCACATTGTCCTGACCCCAAACTGGGATCTACGGTAAACTGTATGTTAACCTTATTAATGTATTATTATTATTATTATTAATATTTTATTGATGTTTCAATAGGCAGGATAGTCAGATGTCAAGGAAGTATGGAGGTGGAAAGATGCATAGCAGGTGGAAAGATGATCCAGAGTTCAGTGACTAAGTAAAAGAATCACCTAAAGATGTCCACAGAGTATTTTGAAAACTTAATAGACAGGCCTGCAGTGTAAGTAACATGGGTGTTTCAGCCCTCTACAGCCATTCAAAAAGGCAAAAATTTCCCGGAGAAATCCTGGAAAAATGGGTGGGGTGGGGTGGGGGGTTGCAATTGACGTATGGCCCCTCTGAGTGTCTTCATCACTCTTCCTCTGCCCGGCCAGGTGAGGGCATTGAGTACAGTACCAGCGAGTACGGCACAGGCGAGGATGCCCTGTCCAGGATCCGTCGGCTCATCGCAGAGGGCGGCATGACAGCTGTGGTCCAGAGAGAGCAGAGCACCACCATGGCATCCATGGGGGGCTTCGGCAACAACATCATCGTCAGCCACCGCATCCACCGTGGCTCGCAGACCGGCACTGAGCCCGTTGGGGGAGGCCGGCTCGAGGACGGAGCCTGTGCCATGCCACCAGGCCAGGGGCCCTTACGTGTGCTCTCCCAGGCCTTGCGCTTGACTCATGGGCCCCCCAGCCATGATGGCCGCTCTCCGGAGCGCTTTCCCCAGCTCACCCCCACCTTTGGCCCTGAAGCTTCAAGGGGTGAGGTGCGGGAGTCCCACGGTACTGACAGTGTCTTTGAGAGCAGTCCAGAGCTTCGCCCATCGCCCTCCGCCTTCTCCACCGAAGGTTCCTCCCCCAGTAACGACCGCAGCATTGGCAGTTACCCCGACGTGCCACATGGCAGGTAGAATGGCATGCAGTTACTAACAGTGCCCAGGAAGTCAGAGAGGCACACCAGTTCATAGGGTACAGGCTGCGCCGCACCTCCACCGGGGTTGTGGAGGGACTTGCACTAAAGACTGGCTGGCAGTGTTACACAGGAATATTCTGGCAGGTGATGTCCGCTCCTCCATCAGCCTTGTTTACGTAGAGGTGCTGAATTTCCTTTTCTCGCCCCCTCCAAAAAAAAGTTTTAAAAATGGACAGAAGTCCACTACCACTCCTCCATCTGTTACTTTTTCAAGCACTAGGGTATTTATTCAGGTTTACTTACATTGCACTTAATCGTAGAGTTTGACTGTCACCCAACTGAGAACAAGAACCTTGTACTACAGTCATTCCAACTTAGCTTGTACTTGAATTGTCCTGTTATTGCGGTACCAGTACTGGGTTTGTCTATTCATTCACGTGGGCTTGAAGAAACGTGAACCCCATCCAAAGTGCCATGAGTATGTCACCACCATATTCAAGTGTTACGCAGTCAGTGCCATGTTGATGCATACTTTTGTGTTTTACTTTTCTTGTTTTTGACAAATCTAATAATGCCAGCCTATCAGCTGTGATGTGACACGTTCCTTGTAGTGTAGGAGGAAAAAAGAAAATCCCAGCTTGAAATCCTCTCATTGTACAGTTTAAATCTACTGGCAGCATCTGGCTTTTTTTTGTTGCCCACTATTATCCCATTTGATAGGAGGAGCATTGGGCATTTGAGTGAGCCATAACCGAAGAGTCTGCTTCAATCCCCATCTATTGCTGTGAATTTTGAGGAAGTAAACTAGCAGGCCCATGTTGACCGTGACAACTAATTTGTGTTGGTCATTCATTTCAGTCTCTTTCTCTGATATTGTATTGCACATTTTACAGGTGATCACTGTCTGTGCAATAACAAAATCTATTCATTGTTCAAAGGAAAAAACAATCTGTCGGGACGTGGATTAAATCACCGTCATTCCTGTCCTTTGCACTAGTACTTTTTTTGGACCACTGGTCCTTTAGTGAAGGTTGGTATCAGGAATCAGCCTGTTCTGCTCTGTCCTCTTTTTTTTCCACTCATCCGTGTTCGGCAGAGGTCTGTTTGCAGATGCTCAGTGTCATGGCCGCTGGTCCTTAATCAAAAACTTTATGACACAGACTGGGCCCCAGATACAAGGTTGTTACCACTAGAACTTAGCAAAGGACTCAGGGTTTTCAGAAGTGTTCCATAGATAGGGGGTCCTGTCCTTCAGCCAAGAAGCACTGAAAAAGCCAGAGGTGAGGCAGTGTGTATATGCCTATGTGAGTGTGTGTGTGGTCTGGGAACGTGATTCTGAACAGCAGTTTAACGTAGCATCTGAACCTTAGCCCTGGTCTGGGATTTGTGAGGGCTGAAGGATAGCTATGGCCTACATGAAAACTGTGTCTATGACGAGATAAAGAATCCTTGTTGAACCATTCAGCAAGTAAAACTTGAATCGATCAGCATTCGCTGTAACAGACCACCGTTCAGCCAAACGATAGATGGAGGTGGTCGCGACATGTAGTGGGACTCTTCCTCAGGCTGCCTCTCTCCAGAGGAAGCCTGGTTGGCTTTGGCTCCTATTCACATGCAGAGTCCAGTTACCCCAAGAACCCTGTCCTCCCATCTTCCCCAACTACCTGGTGTAGCCAGGCTCTGTTACCTCATCCCTTCAACAAGGACCACAAACTTGAAAATCCCTTTGGTCATTTCCAGAACAAAATGTGATGCACTGATTAGAGATGTGAAACTTCTGACACCAGTGAGTATGCTAAAATGGCATGTAACACCATAATTTTAATACTATAATTATTTTTAAAGGACATGTATGTTCAGCTGTCCATTGCAGAAGCACATCATTTTACATGACAGAAAGTAACGCAGATCTGTTGCAGTGTCTGTTTCCGTTTGGTGGTCGTGCTGGCGTTCGTACCATAAAAAATAATGTACTGCGAATTGTGCAATTTCTGCTTTTGGGCATTTCAGAAGACTGAGTGAGCCACCACTGGTGGGTTGGGTGAGGACTCAAGCAGACAGCGTCCCATAGGCTGTTTCAGGCACATGAAACGGTAGCCTTCCCTGAACAGAGAAGTTTAAAGGTTAGCCGGGGGAACAGACGGCTTCGGAACTCAACATGGTGGCGTATGGGCTGTGACCAAGGGGCGTCCCATTGGTGTGACTGGTCATGTGTACCAAGCACTCTCCCAATTGTTGTTTAGATGGTTGTCGCTGTGTTTGTTTTTCCTTTAATGCTGTAAGCCCCTTCCCAGACATGATCTAATTTTCCTAGTTGCCGGAACCACCCCACCCCTAGCTAAAATGGTACATCTTTGTACATAACCTACATGTGCATGTCTACACAAACACAAAAGAAAGCTGTCTTATCAAGCGGGTGGTTTTTTTTTATAACTGCCAGAATGAACTGTAACGTTTGTTCACTACAATTACTGTATCTTTCATTTAATTTTTCCCCCTTCATTTGTTTGGAGAGAAGGTATAGGACTATGGGAGGAGGTGGAAGAGGGGAAATGTGTTCTTGACCAGTGACCAATACTCAACGTGAAACTCTTGTACTGTAGAACTTGAGTAGGATAGTGGAGTACTAACTTGAAGATGTTTATTACCTGGAAAAATATTTTGTGTATGTAATGCCTATATCAGGACTCAAATTCGGTATCTGGAAATCTCCAATGCATGACTTAAAAATCGCATCAAAAAAAATTAGCAGACCTGGAAATCAGAGTGTTTGTAAAAAAAAAAAAAAATAAAAATACTAAATTTATTAGGAATTCTTGGTAAACGTTCCGCTGGCAGGTTTAAAATTCCATGTGAATCCTGATTTGATATGCCCGTGGGACCATCCGTAAATCGAGGTGTGATGTCCCAGGCCTATCTTTAACAGTGCCTGAATTTTACAACATTTCCTCCAAAGGGTCTTAGCCAGCAATGGGCATTTCTATTCTTGGGGCTTAAAAACAGCAGTACAACCAGTCTCCCTGGGTGCAGTTGCATTGTGCCTTGAGAATGGTGTGAACATGATGGATATGCTGAAAAACCCTGATGATACAGGCTCAAACTGATAATGTATGATAACTGGTATGTCTTCAAATTAATTTTTGGGCTATATTTGAAATTGAATGTATGTTCATATACCATTGTCAGGATACTATTGTCTTTAATTTCAGTTTAAAAATTAGCAGTGATTCAAAATGTCTGTGCTTTTATATTTTTTATTTTTCATTTGCTTTGTGTTTTTTCTTTTGTCTTCACTGAGCATTAAAGCTCAGTAACTGACAATCTCTGTCTGGAAAAAGTGTATTTAACCCCCGTTGTGCTTCAGAGAACAGGCATGGAATGAATGCAGTGACAGCCCCTTGTATTTATTTCTTGGTACCCCTTCCCTGTGTAAATAAACATTTTAAAAAGAGTAATAAATTCATCTTTGCTGAAGTGCAACAGGCATTTGCCATCTGTTTACCAAGTTACATTAAGATGGCAGCAGGTGACTCTGATTATGTACAGCTTGCTTTGATGATGCTAGCCAAGCCACTTGTTGATACTGCCCTGTTAGCATAATATGATTTGGTTATCACTGCTAATTTCCAAAACCTTGTCTATATGATTTGATTATTTTTTTTTATTGTTGTTTTGAATAGCTGAAGTTATGGCTTGAAATTGAATTCATTGTTACTGTCGGAATAGCAAGAATCTGGGTCGTCATTCTCTGCGGTTTCTTCCAGTGGTTCAAGAAACCAAGGAAGAATGATACTCCTGACACTGTCTGTGAGTACTGAGGCCACTCACAGTGGGGATCACATATTTGTGTTGGTACTCTAGTTTATAGAAATGAGTGGGAGTGGGAGAAGGCCTTTAGTGTGTGTGTGGTGAGGGGGGCATATATCGGAGTGAGTACACAATGTAGTTGAAAGAGAACAAGTATTTTTGACACACTCTCCTGTGATCATGTTTCATTTGCTAATCTTGTGTAAAGCTCTATTCAGTCAATGAGTTGTTTCTCAGTGGTCTACTGACATCAGTCCTACATACTTGGAAGCTCACTCTCAGCAGACAGCAGTTTTAAATCTGGCCTTCCTAGCCTTAAGTATCTTTTAATTTAAAAGTTTTTGTTTGGTGAACGTGATCCTTGAAAAAGCATACCTCTTTGATTTTATTATGGAGAACATGTTTACGAGTCACTGATGAAACCATACAAATGGGATACACACCAGGTTGCTTCCACCTTCCGAGTTCTGCCACCATGAAAGGTTTCAAAACAAAACAAAAGCAAGGACAAGTTGCTTCTGCATTTTAATGTGTTAAACTGAGGTCCTAAATCTGTCTAAACGAAAGAGACATAGCATTGTCTTACATCATTTGTCTAAATGTTTCTTTTCTTGTTCATCTGTCATTTTACATGATTTGCCTTGAATTAACCTGCAGGTAATTAGACTGTGGCTATGCTTTGTTACTTTGCAGCATTGTTGCTACATTGGATTTTTAATTTCATTGTGGTCTGATAGTGATTGGAGGAAGGCAAATTGGCAAATAAATGGAGTCCCTGACGTTTTGTCAGTCTGTTGCGTTGAGAAAACTCAGCTTTTTTTGGATTTACCACACGTTGCTATTTGTCTTGAGTCCATTTCCCTTTGTTGGCATTAATTACCTATGTAACCAATCAACAAATAACCTTTTTTGCTGATTGATTGTCAGTAGTCAATATCTTAAGTATTACACACATATTTCATTCTTCTGCTGTTTTCAGTTGTGTCCTTTTAGCATGGTATGTGCGAATTTAAAATTTTCATTTTTTGTTCGTTTCATAATTAGATTTGCACAACACTCAACTTGAACATGTTTTTTAGCTAGGCTTTTGCTAACCACTTTTTATTATGACGGAGCATGTTACTAGGCTTTTGAATCTTGCAGCCACACACAATTGCTTGTCTAGATCATGTCAGATATCTGTTTTTTGAAACGAGTGGAAATAAAGGCAGACAAGCTGTCATTCAGCTGTTTCTCTACATGCATTTTTTTCTATAAGGCATTCTGTCCATGACAGGTTTTAAATATCTTCTTGTGCATGTAACCTGCTGACTGTATTTGTAGGTTTTTTTTTTTTTTTTTTTGAAGGAAAATGTGACTTAAGGGTGTTTGTACTGTCTATTTTAGAAGTAAAATGGAGATTAATAAAGTGCTGTGGAAACACCAAAGATCCTATATGATAATGGTTATGAATAATGGAAAAAAATTAAAGAAATGGAAACCCTTAAAGCCTTATTTTTTTTCTCCTTTCTCCCCCTCCTGCAAACAAATCAGTAAGTTTTGTCTAAAAATATAAGGAATTAGTCACAGAAATAGCTATGAAGCTTTATATATCCAGTGTCATGATTAATGATACATTTCCTCCCAATAGACATCCAGGGCTCAGACATCAATTTTTTGTTGTAGTTTATCTTTGTTGTAGAAAGTTAGTGGGCTTTTTGAGTTCCCTGCTTGGACAAATCATACTGAGGATGTTCTTCAGAAATAACTGGCAGTGTTGCTTTGTGATCTTGCCGGAGAGTAAAACGTGCCTGAACTGCCTTAGCGGTATCTATGGATTACCACAAACCTTCAGGTTAGTGCTACATGTACAATGCCTTGGTTGCTGGTTCCAGCCTTGTGCTGGGCCTATGGAGGCCAGCTGCTGCTGGATCCGTAATCTACTGTGCCGCAATGTTAGTCCACCGAGTGGGAGACTGAGGACAGGCTGGCACCCTCCAGCACTGTTAGCATGACTAGCATCTCCAAAGCCTGGCCTCAGGGAATGATTAGGTTCCCCATTTTGGCTATTTCTAGGAGAAGTGCTGCTGGTTGGACTGCCTGACTCACCAGGTTAGGAATCTGATTCTGTGTGCTGAAGGCCATGCTGATGGTAGTCACATTACCATTGGAACCTCAGCTACTTTGGATTTCCTCACTTCTGTATTTCTTTGGATAAAATCATCTGCTTTAACTAAATGTAATCCACACTATTCACTTCAGGTTAGTGAAACACTTCCCTTGCATGGATGCTTCCTTGGCTAGATGAAATAAAGTTTATATCTCATAATGAACTGATACGTAATCATACCATTTTAAAGAGATTCGGAAATCTTCAGGGACAAGGCCTTGAATGTCATCTCCATTTCAACATTTAGGTACCACCTGTGAAAGATTTGCTGTGTCTGAGTTATCAGGCTCGGGGTCTCTGTAATGCCCTAACCAGGAGTATAGGAATCCGGAGGGATTGGGTGTGTACCCCAAAAT
The DNA here is from genome assembly GCA_026777045.1 of Hyperopisus bebe. Lineage (NCBI taxonomy): Eukaryota > Metazoa > Chordata > Actinopteri > Osteoglossiformes > Mormyridae > Hyperopisus > Hyperopisus bebe. Next base: position 11,523,908 of record JAODJW010000019.1, read on the forward strand.
TAAATTTGGCTTTACCTGTTCCCCCTCTAAATAGGTCTTTGCTTTTATACTAATAAGTTGTGTCCACATCCTCCCATATCAAAGTCTCTCCTACACCATTGGCCCCAACACATTGCTTAACTACACTGCCCCCGATAAACTGCAAGTTCATTACACTTGAATGGTCTCCATTGAGCTTCATTGTTACTTTTATTGCTGTTAAAGGTGCAGGTTGAGTTATTTAATTCAGCTTTAGGTTGAATAAGCACTTTCATTGTCTAATGTGTGTTTTGTCACTGACTGATCCACAGCCTAGTAGTGAGCTGTGGTACTATGGCAGGGAAGCTGAGCTCAGTCTGTAATAGGTTGTCACATGGACACGAACCCGATTGCCGACTAGGAAAATTCCCTCATTGGCGAAATTTGCCGAGGAGATAGAGCTGGGTGATAGAAACAAAATTAATATTATAAAACATTTAAACAATAAGAAAATGAGAAACCTCAGTGAGGAACATTGCTTGATCAACCTCACAGAAGCTAACACCATTCTAAGCAGTCCTGGTCGTCTGATGAACAGACAACCTACATCCAGCAAACACACAGCGAGGTTCACTAAGTTAGCTACTCGTCTGGTAATATGCGAGTCCAGATGCCATCCTTGTCATTCCATCCAAACTTGTCAATAAACTTATTTTTTCATATTAATATAAGTGCCTGTTTAAAAGCATTTTATTTACCGCTTACCAGTTTAAAAGCATTTAGTTGTGCCATTGTCACTGCAGTTTATGCTGACACAGGTGTGGAGCTTGTGGATCTCCTTTGTCTTAAATGGACTTTTATTGTGAGTGATGATATACTATATGGACAAAAGTATTGGGACACCTGGCCATTACACCTACTGGAAGTTTTATGATATCCCATTCTAAATCCATAAGGATCATTATGGAGTTGGTCCCCCCTCTTTGTAGTAGCTACCACTCTTCTGGGAAGGCTTTCCATAAGACTTTGGAGTATGTCTGTTGGAAATTTTGCCCATTAATCCAGAAGATTATTTGCGGTCAGGCCTTGATGTTGGATATGAAAGCCTGACTCGCAATCTCCATTCCAGTTGATCCCAAAGATGTTGGATGGGGTTGAGGTCAGGGCTCTGTGTGGGCCAGTTAAGTTCTTCCACACCAAACTCACCCAAACATGTCTTTATGGACCTAGCTTTGTGCACTGGGGTACATTCATGTTAGAACAGAAAAGGGCCTTCCCCAAGCTATTCCCAGAAATTTGGAAGCATAGAATTGTCCAAAATGTCTTGCTATGCTGAAGCATTAAAAGTTTCCTTCACTGGGGCCTAGCCCAAACCTTGAAAAACAACCCCATACCATTATCCCTCCTCAGTGCAGTCAGGCAGGTAACATTTATCTGCCAAATTCAAACTTGTGCATCAGACTGCCAGACAGGAAAGCATAATTCGTCACTCCACAGAACACTGCTCCAGAGTCCACTGGTGGCATGCTTTGCACCACTCCATCCAATGCTTAGCATTGCGTTTGGTGATGTGAGGCTTGCATGCAGCTGCTCGGCCATGGAAGCCCATTCCATGTAGCTCCCAGTGCACAGTTTTTGTGTTGGGGTTAATGCCAGAGGAAGTTTGGAATTCTGCAGTTATTGACTCAGCAGGTCTATCAAGAACAGAACCATACGCCACATAAACAGCTTCTTCCCTTCAATAGTTAAACTTATCAACAAGCCCCCTGACCCCCGCTGACATAGTTCCTGCCTCTGTCACTCCCCTACTTATTCTGCAGGCATCTTTGTGCATCTTTTTTCATGTGCTGGACTATTTTCATATTTTTTTATTCCAGTATTCAAATACCTCTATTTCCTTTAATGTCCTTTTTATTTATATTGCTCAGCTTGCACTATTGTGTTCCTTGTATTCCTTTATTCTATTAATTTCTACTTATCTATTTTTTGTAATTGATGTTTTTGTTCTTCTGTTTTATTTGTGAATGTGAGCACCAATACTGCCAAAAGAAATCCCTAGTCCATGCAGTTGTCCCTGGCCATTAAAGTGAATTCTTATTCTGATGCTGAGCGTTGGTGACCTTTACGCACCTTGTGCTTTAACACTCTGTGACCTCACTCTGTCACTTTATGTGGTTTGCCGCTTCATGGCTGAGTTTCTGTTGCTCCTAAACGCTTCCACTTTGCAGTAATGCCACATACAGTTGACTGTGGAATACCTAGCAGGGAAGAAATTTTATGAACTGACTCATTGCAAAGGTGGCATCCTATGACAGCACCATGCTTAAATTCACTGAACTCATCGGACTGACCCATTCTTCCACAAATGTTTGATGGCATGACTATGGCTTTATTTTATACACTTGTGGCAATGGGTCTGAATAATACACCTGAATTTAATGATTGAGAAGTGTGTCCTAATACTTGTGTCTGCATATTGGCAAAACAGGGCAAAACTCCTGCCCAATATACATCAGTGTATTACATGCCCAACTAGGGGCTTAAATATACTAGATCACTGTTACTCATTGTTTAAACATGGGAATAAAGCTGAATAGTGATGACATCAGCAAGTTTTGTGGAAGCAGGGGTAAGTTCATTTGGCATGCTGGTGGACTTGATCATTGCCTTGGTTACTGTCAGGGTCTTCCCAAAACAAAAACCAGCGGCGGGAAAGTGTTCCTATCATGTTGCCAAAGCGTTTACACAAATTTTCAACCTGTCCCTGCCCAGTGCTGTGGTTCCCCCTTGTTGTAACAAGTCCAGCACTGTCCTATTTCCAAAAACATTCAACTGCTATTTGTAGAATTTGTTCAACTTTCTATAACATAGTTCCACTTGCATTGTTCTCCAAACAGAAGAATCTGGGTCTGAATGCACCCCTCTGCGACTGGGTCCTAGACTTCCCTACAGGTAGAACCCAGGTGGTGAAGGTGGGTTCTTGTACATTGGCTCTCTTTACCTTCAATACTGGCACCTCTCCAAGGCTGTGTTCTGAGCCCGATATTACACTCGTTGTACACACATGACTATGTAGCCATACAGAACTGAAATAAAATAATTAAATTTGCAGATAGCACAGTAATGATTGGCCTGATTGCTGATAACTACCAGAAGGCCTCCATGGATGAGGTGGTCAGTCTGACGGAATGGTGTCCGATTAACTGCCTCTCACTCAATACTGCAAGACTAAGGAGATGGTGCATAAGCAGTCTGGTGGATACAGCCTTCTCAGTATAAAAGGGGTCCCAATGAAGAGGGTGAACACCTTTAGGTATCTCAGATTCTGTATCTCTGGTAACCTCACATGGCCAATCATGTACACACACTGGTATCTAAAGTCAATAATTGGCTGTACCATCTTAGTTAGCTGTGGAGGTTCAAAGTCTCACCAGCCATTCTTAGAGCCTTCTACTCAGGAGTGATAGAGAGCATCGACCCCATGGGAATCACAGTCTGCTAATTGCTCTGCCCTGGAATGTAAAGCTCTGCAGTGGGTGGTACGTTTCGCTGAATATATCTGTAAGGCTGATCTGCCCTCCCTGCAAGATATTTACCTCAGCAGAGCTGCCAAAATCAGTAGGGACTCATCCTACCCTAAAAATGATCTCTTTGTCCTGCTGAGGTCTGGAAAGCACTTCTGCTGTCTGTCAGTGAAAACTCAGAAGGAGCTTTTACCCTCAGGCCACGAGACCGCTTAATTGACAGTTGTAATTCAACATTCGCTTTCTACTCATGCATCATGCTCTTTATTGGAGGTTGCTACACATATCTGGTTTTCCTCCATTTTTTTCAGTACAACTTCACTGTTCCTAATTAATTTCATATTCATTATACTGTTACTTTTATGTCTTATTCCTTTCACTGTTATGCGGAGTTGACTATTTCACTGCAGGTGACAAATACGGTCCCTTAAATATCATGAAAGAGTTGAGCGCTTCCTTAGAGGAAACTTCAGGTGTTGGTGATTAAAGCAAAAGCTCAGTAACCACAATATCTTTTATAAAAAGAGACATTGTGGATAAACAATGTAAAGAGACTCCGGTGGTGTGACGGTACTTTTTGCAGTTTAAAATCCGACATGCAACAGTCTGGTGCTGAGTACTATAAACTCTGTGGAAACTAGACATGTTCTGAATCTGTTTAAGTACAATTCTAAGGGAAGTAAAGAAACAATGACCTGAATTATACTGTGATAATTATCAATGTCAGGGCACTGACATAATAAATGATGAATAACAAGACCGTGTGGCTAGACTCTAACATGCTTGTTTATATTCCACTGATACAAACATTGCAAGGGGCGGCATGGTGGTGCAGTGGTTAGCACTGTTGCTTCCCCCCTCTGGGACCTGCGTTTGTGTCTCCGCCTGGGTCACTTGTGTGTGGAGTTTGCATGTTCTCCCCGTGTCGTCGTGAGATTTTCTCTGGGTACTCAGGTTTCCCCCCACAGTCCAAAGACATGCTGAGGCTGATTGGAGCTCCTAAAATTGCCTATAGGTATGCATGTGTGAGTGACTGGTGTGTGAGTGTGCCTTGCGATGGGCTGGCCCCCCATCCAGGGTTGTTCCCTGCCTCGT
>JAODJW010000019.1:11528584-11551937 GCA_026777045.1 Hyperopisus bebe
CTGAGCCCTGAATATAACTTCCCTGTCAGGCTGCCGGACCAACCCCCCCCCCCCCCATGCACACACACACACACACACACACACAAGTAGGAATCATCAAGGTAGTTTGACTTGCCACCTTGGTGCGATCACAATGGATGGGGGGGTGAGATGGGGGGGATGTTTTCAGAGGAACAGCTTGCCCGATAGCAATGTCTCAGATGTTTCAGGAATCTACACTTGCTTTTCCTCAAAAGATGCAGTTAGGCCATTCCTTATCCTCAGCGCAGAGAACAAAGGCTCTGTCTGCCTCTGTGCTCTCTGCTGATTCTGTTTCAGGACTGCAGACAACAGGAACACAGCTACAAAGAATTCATCCACTTTCTTGTCTTTTTATGATCATCTAAAATGTTCTGCTCCAGCTGTAAGACTGTCAGAATTCTGAAGTTTGCAAGTTCTCATAATGTTAACCTAAATCAAAAAAGAAATTATTGCATAGTGATAAAGGCTGTTTTAAAAAACTTGAGTGGAAAGTGTACAAATGATATTCATAAGCAAAAATGTAACGTGTAATATTTTCCATTACAAGTAGTTCCCCTGCTTGGGATTTTTATATTCTGGTAAAAATATTCTTTTTTTTTTCCAGCGCCCTTGTGTACACCTTGTTTGTCCCTTTTAGTTTTCTGAAAACAGCAATACCTGGTGTCTCAAACATTACCTGAATAAAAGAGTTTTCTATAGAATAAAAGAGTTTTCCAATATTCTATAGAGGGGATGTAACCAATAGCAGGCTACTCTCCCTAAGCCACTGGTTAGAGACTTGGTGTGCATCTCAAAACATTTCCTTTATCAATAATTGGGAGCTTTTCTGTGAATGACCTGGTTTCTTTATTATTTCTTTATTTAATTTCTTTCCTTCCTTTTTCCCATTCTGTATCTCTCTCTAATGATGTTTTATGTATCACAACACATCCATGTAAAGCGCTTTGGGACAACTCTGTTGTGAAAGGCACTATATAAAAATAAATTGCATTGAATTTTATGTTTTGCTAGACTATTTTAGTTTTTTCTCAATGGTTCCTGTTTAGAATGAGCTTTCTGTGTGTCATTTTACTTGCCTTTTCTTTTATGTGCAGCAATATGAAATGCAAAATTGTTCATTCACTGCAGAATGGAGAGAAAAAATGTCAACAAAGGCCTCAAAATTAAGAGGACTGTGCAAGCAGATTGATGAGAGTTAGTATTAAGCCATTTTTCACATAATGTGGCTGCATTATTTAATAAGATTAGGCTCTAATCCTGCCGTTGTCTCCCAAGGGTACAAATTTAATATATTTTTGTTTTTTTTTTTAATCCTCTGCTTTGATTTAAAATTTTTTAAATATAGCCATTAACTCGTGGCTATAATTGTGCTAAAGCCAATTTTGGTAACTGCCATGGGCCCCTGCCTTCAATTATAGACTGATCAACATTGCACTCGACCCCCACAGTCCCCCTGCAGTTGGTAGCTCCAAAGGAGTCACCAATGGTAAAGGGAGCTATCAGGAGGCCTTCTGAGCTTGGTTATGTGTGTCTCCAGAGGCCGAGTAGAATGAAGCTTTAGCAGTTGCAGTAGCATAAATTAGAGTGTGGGAAGAATTCAATGAGGCCTCAAAGACATTCTGGCAAACTGTTAGGAGACTCAGGAGGGGGACACCGGGCTTTGGCCATGCTGTGAATGGAGTGCTATAGATCTCGACTGGGAGCATAGCTGGGCAGTGGAAGGAGCACTTCAAGGAACCCTTGAATTCCATTGACACCTTCCTTGAGGAACTGGAGTTGTAGAACTTGGAGGAGTACTCGCCCAACACTAGTGATGAGGATACTGAAGTAGTCAAAAAACTCTTCAGTCTCCAGGGGTGGATGAGTTTTGCCCTAAGTTCCTGAAAGTCTTGGCTGACACACCTCTTCAACATTGCATAGAGGTTGGGGACAGTGCCTTTGGATTGGTAGACTTTAAGAAAGGGGACCAAAGGACATGTTACAAATTTAGGGGGATCACACTCCTCAGCCTCCCTGGGAAGGTCTATGCCAGTGAATTGAGAGGAGGGTCCATCCATTAGAAGATCCTCACAAGGACACTGAAGGGTTCATGGGAGTTTGCTCATCCAGTGTACATGTGTATTTTGGACTTGGAAAAGGAATGCATCCATGTCTCTAGGGGAGTCCCATGGGGGGGATACTTCAGGAGTATAGGGTGCCAGGCCTGCTGTGAAGTGCCATTAGGTTCCTGTATAAACTGAGTGAGAGTTTGGTTTACATTGCCAGCTATAAGTAGAACTCATTCCCAGCAAGTGCTGGACTCTGGCACGGCTGCCTTTTGTGATCAATTCTGTTTATAATTTTTATAGGCAGAATTTCTAGACACAGTCAAGGGACAGAGTTTGGTTACCGCAGGATTGCATCTTTACTTTTTGAAGATGATGTAGTCCTGCTGGCCACTTGAGCTCTGACCTCCAGCGTACACTGGGGCTGGGATGAAGATCAGCACCTCTATGTCGAAGGCCATGGTTCTCAACTGAAAAAGGGTGGATCGCCTCCTCCAGGTTGGGGATGGAATGGAGCAGGAGTTTGACAGGTAGATTGGTGCAGAATTCTCTATACCAGTCTGTATTAGTCTGTCATGGTGAACATTGAACTCAGTTGGAAGGTGAAGTTTTTGAATTACCATCCTATCTACATTCCTACCCCCAGCTATGGTCATGATATCTGTGCAGTGAACAAAATAATGTGATCGAGGGTACAAGTAGCACAAATGAGCTTTCTTTGCAGGGTGTCTGGGCTCAGCTTTAAAGATAGGATGAGGAGCTCTGATATTTGAAGGAGCTCAAAGTAGAGCCGCTGCTCCTCCACATAAAAAGGAGGCAAGTGATTTGGGTATCTGTCTAGGGTGGCTCCTAGAGGCCTCCCTAGGGAAGTGCCTCAATCATGTCTGACTAGAAGGAGAACCTGGGGCAGACCCAGAACATTCTGGAGAGATCACATCCTTTAGCTGGCCTGGGAACACCTAGCAATCCCAGAGAAGAGGGTACAGGAGGTGGCTGGGGAGAGGGAAGTCTGGGCATCTCCGCTTAGATTGCTGCCATCCATGACCCAGCCCCGGAAGGGTGGCGGAAGATGGATGCGTGGATAGCTATGTTAATCATTCAAAGATGTTAACAATGTGTCAATACACAAAACCCACACATTTAATAAACTTAGCTAAGGTTTTCTGTGACTTTAGTGAAATATGTATATAGCTAAATTGCATTGCTGAAGTACTTCTTAAGCATAATTGTGGTTAATTTGTGGATTTTGAACTGAATAATTCATTGTACTCTGTGAAGTTGTGCTGGAATCGGAGGCTGTTGGCTGGATTACCCCCTATAATACACATGGGATTATATAAATGCTGTAGTTTTCTCATTTCAGGCTTAGATTTGAAGAGCTTGATCTCATATGAGTTTCATTACTGAAAACAGATGTTTTTCAAATTCATTCACCGTTGTTATTTTTCTTCTGTTCATTTGCAGTTTCAGTTGTTTCAATATGATGTATCCATCCATCCCTCTCTCTATCTTCCAGACGCTGGTTCTGGTCAAGGCTCCAGGCAGCATAGGGCACAAGGCTCACCTAGGGCACCATGTGGGCTTTGACATGCATAATCATGTAGAGCTTTCCCACCAAAGTTCAGGGACCTAGTTTCCAGATTGCAGTAGTGGAAATGCAACTGAAAAACGTTCTTTTTCCCGAAAAAGGTTCCTGACGTGGGATGTTACAAGCCCTCTCGGAATAACGTCTAGGAATGGAGGGGCATAAATAACACTTAAGTGGTGGACAGTAGGAGGAGCACCCCAAACAGATCCTCTTCTCCAGCACGATGGTTGGCTGATGGAGACGCACGATGTTATCAGATGAATGTGATGATTGGTCGCTAAAAGTGAGCTGGAGACGATTGGCTGCCAGACAATTAAGGACTGTCCCCTGTTAACAAAAAGCGCACAGTGCATGCAGACAGATACACACCCACACAACGAGCGCAGCTACGGGCTTCGCACATAACAGGGAACAAGTCTACACACTACGAGCAATTCTGAAAACAGCATTCCTCTCTCATGTCTTTGGACCCAGAAGAAACTCACATGAATGGTGAAAACATGCAAACTCCACACACCTCAAACGGAGGTAGTATTCAAAGCTTTAATCCTGAGGTCTGTAATTCAATATTCAGTAAAGCACAGCACACTATTGAAGATAAAAGTGTAGGTGAATAAATCATTTATACATTTAAAAAAAACATTTTAATAGCCCCACCCACTCATGCTCACACCCCTCTCTGTTTTATTAACACGCAAGAAACTTAACTTTTATATCAACAGAATAAGTCTGCTCACACTGCCTATTGTGATGTTTTGGTTGGCAAAATACTCCCCCTGTGATTCAGTGAAATACATTGCAGTCAGAGTTATTCGCATGGTGAGAGACAATCAAGCGATTATCAGCTCGTGCATAGTTTTTGGCTGTGAAGACATAATTTGTCTATATCGAAGGGTCAAGGCATCACTGGATTTATTCAAGACTGTGGTCTAGAAGAATATTACTCATGGCTTTTGGTACTTTAAACGGTGGCAGTCTAATGTTAATGTCAAATAACGGTATTTTAGAATTTCAGATTATTCTATGTGTTATGACAGTATATTGAAGAGAAAGAATTAGGGACTGTCTTCATATTTTATTATTATGGGGTTAGCAGATGTTTGATACAAGCACAACCCCCTCCGCTGGCTGCTGTGCTAGATACAGTTAATAGGATTAAGGATTCAGTGCCTGTGTGGGTAATAAGAGAGCGTTGGCCAGTGTGCTGTTTGCTGCTTGAGCTGGGCTGTGTGTTTGGAGCCATTTTTTATGCTACGGTTTCTAGGTAGCATGTTTACCTTTGAAGTCCTGTTGTCAGTGAAATCAAATTAAAAACTGCCATCCCCCAATTTTGGATTTCCAGATATTTTCAGTGTGGCATCAAATGGTGCAGTTTATATCAAAAGAATCATGCTATATCCTTCCATTAGCGGTGAACCAGACACTTAAAGAGCCAAAGTCCTCTGTGTTCCGGTGACCCTGTTCCCCATTCATACACTTTATGCTGCTTTTTCTATTTATTTTTGTCGTCATGCATATATTTTAGTTCAGTGAGAGTTTCCAGATGCTGCATCTCTATTTCTGTAAGGACACACTGGAAAAAGAGCAGTGCAGTGCATAAGTGTGCCTCAGGCGTTACCTCTGATGGTTAACTTTTAGAAAAGCAGGTCCGACCTGGAACAAATGAGTCCCAACCTCATTGTGACAATTAATGTATTTTCTCTATGCACCCACTTCAGGCTTACAGTACCATTAACATGTTGGCATTTGTGTCACCTAAATGAAATGATCCTTTTTTTGATTTTTGCACAAGTATGAATTAAGGTACATTGCAATGCTTCTTTTCAAATATCCTGTTTTGCTCTCCTTCCTGACATACGGTACTGTGCAAAAGTCTTTGACAGTCAAAAGAAATGTTTAAAGCTATTTATCTAAGTTGTAAGAGTCAGAGGTGGACATTTTAGGTCCAGAAAGTAAAAATCCAAACCAAGTTTTTGTCCCAACCAAACAATTGAGTATTAAGAGTCACACTCAACTCGTAGCAGTCTAGTTGCAAAATGTATTGTTGGGAACCTTAAAATTTAATTTTGTCCCATTTGTCCCATTTTTTGAGGAGAGTGCATAGGAAGGCTTGTAATAGTAATATTTCCATTATACTGCTGCATTTTTGTGGTGTATTTATCTTGGTGAAAAAAATCTGGAAAAGCATCCCCAGAGGCCACATCGTGAAAATGGCATAGAGAAGAAAGGAGTGTCAGCCAGTCCTTGGAGCAATTAGGATTAAGGGTTTTGTTCAAGGGCCCATTTGTAGCATCACTGCCAACCCAGGGATTTGAACTGGCAACCTTCTGAGTCCCAACTCACAGAGGCTCTCCACCAACAAATACATTTTTTTGTTTAATACTTTCTTGGTCAGTGTATAACTCTACATATGTTATTTTATAGCTGTGACGTCTTAATAATTATTCTAAAATGTAGACAATAGTGCAAATAAACCTTTCCATGGGTAGGTATCTCCAAATTTGACTGGTAGTGTGTGTGTGTGTGTGTGTGTGTGGGTTTGCATAGATCACATTTGAGGACCAAATTGTCCCCAAAGTGTAGTAAAACTTGAAATTTCCCTACTTTTGGGGATGTCTTTTGAGGTCCCCATTTGGATAACCTCAGTTTTATAAAAATCTGTGAATGCAATCGAAAAAGTAAAAATGCCAAAAGTCTTGAATTTGGGTTGTTTACTTATGGTTAAGGTTAGGGATGGGTAGTGGTTAAGGTTGTCATGATTGTGATTAGGGTTTTTCCCATATAAATGAATGGACGGTCCCCATTTAGATAGGAAGACCAACTTGTGTGTGTGTGTGTGTGTGTGTATGCTTTTGTAATTATTTGGGGACCAGATTTCCCCACAATGTGATAAAAAACATTTTTACCTTGTGGGGATATTTTTATGGGCCCCACAAGGGGAAACTCAAATTTATAAAAATCTGTGACTGCAATCAAAAAACAAAAAATGGCAAAGTATTGTATCTTATTTGGTTACTTACGGTTAAGGTTAGGGCTGGGTAGGAGTTAAGGTTGTCATAGTTAGGTACCATATGTACGCCTGTACTGTAAATAACATTAATATTTTTTGTTCTGGTTTTTGATTGTGCAAAAGGAACATTTCAGTGTACTTGTGCAATTAACTCTACTGGGAAATGTGAGCATTACAGTTTGCACCTATCTTGTATATCACTTGATCACCCCATATTAAAAAATAAAATGCTGTGTCCTGTTTTGAACAGATATGGGATGCAATTTGGCCAGTATGTTACATGGTAAAGGTGCCCTAGATCTACACCACATCTCTGAAGCACAGCTTCTGACATATGAGGTACTTCTCATACAACCACTTAATTTTTTCCAAGGAAGAAGGAAGATCCACCTAGTAATACTACAGAACAATGTTATTATATGTTTGATTTTTTAATTTAGTTTTTATATTCCATTTTTATTTAAAATCCACTTTAGTTTTAATTAGTTTTCCATGTGATTTTATTAGTTTTATTGTTTTTTGTTTTTAAGATATATTTCTATATCCTCCTGAGAACCAAGGAAAAAAGTGACCTTCAGTTTTAGGTTAATTGTGATTTTCTATGTCTTTAGAGGAAATAAGATATCTTATAGGATATAGCTGCAATGGGTTGGTGCCCCATTCTGAGTTATTCCATGCCATGTGCCTTTAGCTTTCAAGATAAGCTACATGTTGAGACAAGCGGGATGAAGGACATCGGAGTGGAAGTTGAAGCAAACAAAACAGGGTTTTATTGACTAGGTATGCAACAGAATGTTGTGGGATCCAACAACAATAAGGAAGAGCAAATGGGAACCAGAGCACACAGGGGCAACAGTGTTAATGTCAGGACTGGGGAACCCAGGGGTGAGAAGTACCTTTATACAAAGACTAATGGGAGCAGAATGAGAGGCAGCTGGAGTGCATTACACAAGGGCAGGAACGAGAGAAGACAAATGCATAACAGGCATGGTTATTTAGAACCACACTAGGGAAAAACATGAGGGGCAGATGGGGAGGGTGTAAACCCCCCATCCCGAAGCAAACTCTCCAGGCACAAAGAACCAACAGAGGAGGGGACAAAGGACCAAACACCAGGACTGGAGACAAGATGGGACTCTGGAATAGACAGGGGTGACAATACCCACAGTGGACAGAATAAGACTAGATAAGACAAGACACAAGAAACATAAGACAGAACCCCACAGAGCACAGGACACAGTGGACACCACTAGGAGCATGACAGAGGGTCAGGGCAGAGTCAAGGACAACACAAGAAACAACTGACATAACACAGACAAGAACAGGGCGGACAAGTGAAGGGACATCAGAGCCAGAAACCGACACACAGGGGAGGACCACAAACCAGGGAGAAAGAAAGGTAGAGCAGGGCACTTGGGCAAAAAACTGAGGCCTAAACGATGGGGAAGGGGTTCTTCTGGGCCTTGGGAGGCTGGGGCCTGACGCAGAGACATGGGTTCTACTGGATCTCGGAGGGGTCAAGGAATTGGGCGGAGCCAAGGGAGCCATAAGGTGGGGACAAAATTTATTTATTACTCTTGGTCATCTATATTTGATTGTTTTATGAGAGTGTAAGCTCCTGTTTTTGTCAGTAATTTATTAAATTGAGTTATGTTTTGTTGTACATAGTCTCCTCCATTCTATTTTTCATCCCATTGAATATCTAGACCTGTGGTGAAGTATTTATAGTGACCCTGCTTGGGGTCTCATATGTATAACTAGGGTGGGTGTTCCATGATGTCAGAGTAATGAGCGTCAGTTGTAAAAAGGGGGAAGGGGGATGAAAAGCTGTTTTTGTCACTTTGTTGAAGTAAACTCTACTCCTTTCTCCTGGAGATAAATGTGGTAATAGGGAGTAAATGCATAATTTGAATCACACCACCTGAAATAATGTATGGCCAGCAGGGGTAGCCATTAACCGGAATCTGATTGGATTGTCTTGTCAGGCCAATAAATGAAGCTATTTAAACCCTCTTACTCTCATCACCTTCAGTAACTGGTGTAATATTAAACAATTTGTCCATGTAATGGACTTGTCTTTTTAAAGCCACAGGAGAGTGAATATATTTGTGTTTCCCCAGTGAGCACCAAGAATTATTTCAGCATTGATCTGAGTGAAAGACTTTATTATTAATGTATTGAGCATACTTTATAAATCTTACCAGCAGCCAGTATAGAAAATTTAAGAGTTTAACATTCGGATCATGGGCAGGGGCATTTTAATCAGTTGAAAAGATCAGGGGCTTAACTCACCTTCTTTTTTTTGAAAGAAGATTGGAATTAGGGCTAAAATACTCAGGTCTAGCCTTACAATATGAGTAATCGGACCTACCGACACCCATGATCAGAAGCATGGGAGTTTGTTGCAGTAAGTTCTTTCCTATTCCTCAAATACTAAATAAATTCATGAAAAAATAATTGAGCTTTTTGATGTCCCTCTAGGGGAACTCTAAACACTGTTATGGCTAACAGGAAATGTCAGCACATTGTGTGTCTGTAGCATATCAAGGTTTGCTGCAAGTTATTTAGAAACCTTTTAGTAACATTTGGCTTTAATGCATTGCCCATATGTAGTGACAGGGTCTGTTCTTAGGTAATAAACTCTGATTGTGTTCACTGTAATTTGGGGCTCAGTGTTGTTTTCCAGAGAAAGGCATGCCAGAATTTGAGCCAGGGAGCAGTCACTCAGGCTTTCGCATTCTCTGGCTTCTGAAGTGACCAGTGGAAGGCTTAACAAAATGCTGACTGACCATCACTTACGGTTGTATTCTGCTTTTATAAAAATCTTTTTTAAAAGTGCCTCAATACCCCCCAAAAGTATCACAGTTTAAAAACATGATTTCCACATTAGGCAACGGAAGCTTTGAAAAGCCATCTTTGAATGTATCACGCATCATATTTCCCCCAAACCAAAGCACAAACCATCCCCACAGCTAACAAACTCAGTCACACATCTGACAACCCCCACCCCTCAGCTCTGACGAAGCCTCAAGATCGATTTCATTGGCTAACAGTATGAGAATGCACAACCAAATTGGAGGACAAATGTATCAGCCTTGTGTTCATTTTTGATGTGAGGGAAAGCCAAGAGTAACTCAATTTAATTTAGCACCAAATATTAGTTTGGTTCAGATAATCTTAATCACTGCAGTCTGGTGTGGTTTGGACAACACAATTTCGTATTTATGTTTCTGTAGAATATATTTTGATTTAAGATTTAATTTATTTGAGCTATTTTTGCTTGTATTTTTTAAAATAATTATGGTTTTGTGATTTTTTTTCACTGCACCAGAAAATAAACAATATTATGGACACCATCCCTCTCTATGCCTCCCTCTCTCCCTTAGTTCCGTGAGTCTGAATCAAGTGGTTTCAGAAGTGGGATCGTTGGTCAAATATCAACATCAGCAGCCATGCCTCCCAAAAAAGTAAGGGTGCAAGAGGATGAGGAAGGGTAGGAAGGCAAAGGGGCAGTGGCAGGTATGCCTGAGAACCAAGCACAACTCAGAAATGTCCTTTATGCTGGTGAAGATGTTTCAGAGTTTTATGCAGTTCCAGCAAGAAAGAGATGAGTGTCAGGAATGAGAAGCAGTGCGTCAAGACCAGCATTATGCATTACATTCAGTCACCAGGTTGCCCAACTGCAGCTGGACTTGGATCAAGTTAGGACAAGTATGGACGAAGCAAAGAAGCCAGCTGAAGGAGTGATGGGTATTGAGCCGGTTTTTGCAAAGCTAACAGATACAGATGATATTGAGCATTATTTGACCACCTTTGAAAGACTGGCTGGAGTTTACCAATGGCCAAAGGAGGACTGGGCAGCTGATACTGCTGCTGACTGGTAAAACCCAGTGATGTGTTCAAGACCATCTATTTCGAGATCAAGACAAGATCAAAATTAATCCAAGTCAAGACCAAGACCCATCCCATCCAAGACTAAGACATGATTAAGACTTCTGATAAAGATCAAAACAAAACCAAAACACCTTGTTATTGAAAAACTTTAACGTTCACATACTCTAAACCAGGGGTCTCCAACTCCTGTCCTGGAGAGCTAGTAGGTTTACTGTCCCACTTGGCTTCTGATGAGCCACACCTGTTCCTTGGAGACCCCTTCTCTATACAATAATACAGATACATTAAAAAAAACACACAGTATAATGAAATCATGTACACAAAGCCCTCCCCCAGCTCCCTGATGGCAATAGTAACTCTAACAGTCAACACTAAACAAGAAACACTACCAACATTGTCCAAAACAATCCAGTATAACAGACAGTTGCTGATGGATGAGTGAAAGAAATATCTTGTGAACAGCTCTTCGAAAGAAACGCACCAGTTCCTGATGCTGGGTGAGGTGATTGGGAGCAGGGACGTAGCCAGGGTTTGAGAAACAGTGAGATCTGGGACCTGGGGGTGAGGGGGTTGGGGGTGATGAGTCTCATCAATCACACATCACATACAGGAGATAAGCAGTGTTAAATGAGAGTTCATATCAATTAATTGATAGTTTAGGTTACAGCAAGCTACGTGGAGCTATTATATGAATGTGCCTTACTGAATGAATTTAGGTCTATATCATTAGAACAATACAGAGCAGTAAAATATTATGGGTATGAAGCATGTAATTTATGGTTGATTTGTAACCATATATAAAAATAAAAATGAATGAGCAATTTTTGATATTAACACAACATTACAAGCCAACATCAAATACACTTGATTTGACATCCAAATTTGGCTTGCAAAAATGTTTAAGGGGCAGGGTGTGGTTCAGTGGGCTAAGCCTGTGTGCCTCTAATCAGAAGATTGCTGGTTCAAATCTAGCCTCTGCAGCTCTTTGAGCAAGGCCCTTAACCCTCAGCTCCCTGGGTGCCCCAACAAGTAGCTGTCCTTCCTGGACAGCTTGCTCTACAAAGAGCAAGTTTAGGGAGGTGTAAAAAGAATTTCCCCATGGCGATTAATAAGGTATCAATTATTATTATTATGTTTATTGAGGTTAACAATCATGGTTTTTGAAGAAGGTTGGAGTGATAATAATCTACCTCATCCCATCTTGTTGGGAACTG
This sequence comes from Hyperopisus bebe, assembly GCA_026777045.1. Taxonomy (NCBI): domain Eukaryota; kingdom Metazoa; phylum Chordata; class Actinopteri; order Osteoglossiformes; family Mormyridae; genus Hyperopisus; species Hyperopisus bebe. The sequence goes on from JAODJW010000019.1 coordinate 11,540,357, forward strand.
ACATGCCTATTTCACCTGAGTTGGTGCAGGACTTTTAATTAGGAAAACAATGAGGAACACGATACATCAAAGGATGAATGTTAATGACTGGGGAAAATGTGCCTAATGCAGATTTAAATACATTGGACTTATGAAACAGCTGGTAAACACGGGGATTCCACATGAGGTAGATGAGGGGGCGTGGCAGACAGGAGGAGCGGACGAGCGGGCATGACACCACAGGTGTATAGTAAGGAAGTCATGTAGGTAGGGTATTCTGTTCTGTGGGCCGGACATTTATCATTTAGGCACATTTTTCAAAAAGGTTTTATTGGCCTAATATGTAAAGGGATGTGATGGAGTTTTGAAGGGTGTGTGCCAAATGTCAGCTGGCAATAGGCCGCACTCCAGCACCTGCACCACTGGTACCTCTGCCCATCACAGATACACCCTTTGAGCATATTGGCATGGATATTATAGGGCCTTTAGAGAGAAGCCACGCAGCGAATTGATTCATTCTTATTATTTGTGATTATGCCACTCGATACGCAGAGGCATAACCTTTGAGAGATGTCACTGCTAGACAGTTACTGTAGCTACCACCCTCCTACAGTTTGCTCTGTCAGTTAGTATTCCCAAGAAGGTATTAACAGATCAGTGTCCAAACATTATGAGTTGCATGCTGAGTCATGTTTACAAGATGTTAGGCATAAAACAGTTCACAAGAATCACCCCTTATTACCCTCAGACTGATGACTTGGTGGAGCATTTTAACCAAACTTTAAAGACAATACTGCTAAATTGTGTGTCTGATACAGGCAAAGTTTTGGAAAAGTGGCTGCCATTCTTCTTTTTTGCCTACCAAGAGGCACCCCAAGCATTGACAGGGTTCTCTCTGTTCAAGCTCATCTACGGTCATTAAGTGCATGGGCTTCTGGATGTCTTGAGGGAGAGCTGGGAAGAAGACCACAGCCTTGGCATGTCAAAACCTGAGTCAGTCCCAGGTAAAGCAGAAACAGTGGTATGATAAAGCGGCAAGATCATGCACTTTTGAGCCAAGACCTTGGCGTGAGTGCTGTCATTTTGGTACCTAAGAAAGATGGTTGTCTGAGATTCTGTTTGGACTTTAGAAAAGTTAACAGTGTCAGGAGGTTTGATTCTTACCTAACGCCATGGTTGGATGGTCTTATTGAGCAGCTGGGTAAGGCTCAGTTCCTGAGCACTTGGGTTTTGTGTAAGGGATACTGGCATCTGAGAGTCAGGAGCTGACAGCTTTTAAGATGCCATTTGGCCTTGCCTTTTGTACTAAATGGGGCCCCAGTGACCTTTCAGAGGATGATGGATCAGAACCCTAGGGCTATAGAAGGGTTTGCTGTAGCTTACCTGGATGATGTGGTGGTGTTTTCCCAGACCTGGGTGACCTTGATGCCATTAGAGTAGCGATGTGGGCACAGACTAAGACATTAGATTGTTTTTAGGGCTGGTGGGCGGGTTTTGACGCTTTATTCCCAGTTTTTCTGAAAGGACCATTGCCCTTACAGATTTGCTTAAGAATGGTAAACCCAATAAGGTTGCGTGGACTGATGACTGAATTAGCTTTTCAGGACTTGAAAGACTATCTTTGCAAGGAGCCAGTTCTGCAGAGTCCGGATGTTGACAAACCCTTTACCGTGCAAGCAGGTGATTCTGAGTATGGGCTGGGGGCAGTCCGGTTGCAGGGGGACCCTGGACACCAGAGGTTGGTGGCATTTATTAGCAGGAAACTCTTACCAAGGAGGACCAGGAACTCTATGGTGGAGAAGGAGTGTCTGGCTGTATAATGGGCACTGGACTCTTTGTGGCATTACCTGTTGGGGGGAAAATTTTTGCTGGAGACTGACCATCATGCCCTGGCATGTTTAACCCTCTGGGGACAAGGGCATCATCAGCGATGCAGCGTATCTTTCTTGTGTATTTCAGTTCATAACTCGCAGAAATCTTATTGTAGAAACATTAAAAAACACTGACTAAATCAGTAATCTGTCTTCTTTTAAAATGTCCATTGTCGGAAGTATTAAAGTTTTCAAAATTAGGTTAAATAGGCAAAAAAGTAAACCATGTCATGTTTTATAACTGGCTTCACTTTGTAGTCAAGCTGCAATATGGATTTAGACAGTACTTCCTGGTGGATAAGGCAGTGTAAGGACATTACCTCCTGTTCAGGGATGTCTTCCTTCACCCTCTCCTGGATTCTTTTGAGCAACCTGATGTTTTTTCCAGCCAGATTTGGTGATCCTTCTGTGGTAACGTTGGTGAGCGGTTTGTGACTTTTCACGACCTCCGACACGCTGTCCTCTCCCCGCATTTTCCCCTTTAGGGATTCCATGGCCAAAAACTACTCCGTTATCTCAAAATTGTCATTAATCCCTCTGATAAAAATTAAAAGCTGAGCGGTGTCCTTCATGTCATTACTTTCGTCCAGTGCCAAGGAATATAATGTAAATGACTTGCTTTTTTGTTTAGCTTGCTAGCTAAGTCTTTGTCAATTAGCTCAGCACAGCGAGTCACTGTCCTGTGTGATAAGCTAATTTTTTCAAATCTGTTCTTGCTCTCAGGACACAAGACACTTGCTGTCTCTACCACTCTTTGAGAAACTCCCCTTCGGAGAAAGGCTTGCTGGTCTTTGCTAATTTGAATCCCTGCACATAACTTGCCTTCGTGCTTGATTCTTGGATGGCAGTTTGTCAGATAAAGGTGTTTTGCTGAGCCTATTAACTAGCTGCCAACCTCTGAGCGGTAGCCGTCCGTTCATCATTGTCTGCCATTAGCCCTGGCTGCTGGCATCAGTTGGACTCAGAGAATGGCATTACCTCCCCGAACGTAAGGGCTCTCCCAGGGGTTTCTGTAGCTGAGTGAGGGTCTGCCCAGTACAGATGCGGGTCGCTTTGGTGAGCATTTTCCGGGATCAGCCGAGGCAGCATTTTTGCAGGTGAAACCCCACGAAGGGGAGTTTATCATGGAGGACAGCACAAGCACAGAGGCAAGGGCAAGCAATAATGACCATACTGGCAAATATAAGACTAGGGAACACTTATATACATGGGGAACACTGGATCTAACACACAACAGCTGTGAGCAATAACTAGGGAGCAGGGACACGTTATGAGGCTGGTTAGGCCCATGCCTGGAAGGAGAACTGGGGCAAGGCTGGCAGGAGGAGCAGGGCACGACAGAAACTCCTCATCCAAGACTTTCACTCACTAGTTCACTTGTTCTAGTGATTTGACAATAAAAGTGATTTGTTTGATTTGATTACTGAAATTGTTTGCCTCACTTCAAAAGGCAAATATCATTTTCCGGACAAGACATGATTTCTTTTTTGACTCTCCTGTTTAACTATGCTTCTTTTTTAAACGATTGTATTCCTGGTCATATATTTTCTGGAATTTAGGCAGTACTGTAACCTAGCAGTGATATAGCTAAAGTCTGAAAAAAAACTCAAATCATATTAATAATGTTATCACCATGTTAACCTGATATCCCTTGATGTATTTATGAGAAATACAGTAGAATGTTCAGCTGCCCACTCATTTGATCTCTGGTTATATCACATTTACCTGATAGCTCTAGCCATAGTGAGCTTTTTGGTTTCTTTCCTGTTCACCAAATCCTGCCCATAATTTTCAGTTTGCTTCTCTGACCTGGCCATGCCTCTCTCCTCCTCAGAGGATGTTTTTCTAACACTTGCCCGTTGACGAGCGGGTGAAGTGCTTTTGGTCATCTGTGACCTCTGAACTTTGACTGTAGGACTGGCCAGTGATTTTTGGATATGGGATATTCGGCAGAGCAAAGCTGGTATTAATTATACAGCCAGGATATCAAATGGTACAATAGGTCTGGCTCCATGCAGTTTGGACTGGACTGCCGATTAATCATCCTGGCACTCAGTACTGTATGAATTTCCAAAGCTTGTTGAATCTGTTTGATCACACTCATACACAGCTATTTGATATAACCAATTAAATTCCATAATACAATATATTTTGAATTTTAGTCGTGTTTAAATATATAAATTATAAGTTGTTATAAATGGTTCAATGAACCGTTCATAGATTTAATCTGATGCTTATTTTACATATAAACCTGGCATGTGCTAATGTACTTCTGATGATAAACGATAAGTAATATATATTTTTAAGTTATATGGATGGTAGCACATTAGCATTTTAATAAAATTGCAGTGAACTGCTTTTCATGCAGGTTACTTATAGTACATGTGCTTATAGTACATGTGTTCAGATTCATTGGAAAAAAACCCTTGTCTGTGTTTAGCATTTATAATATCAGCCTCCAAAACTACATAATATGTCCATTTCAGCAAGAAGATACAGTTGGTTTTCTACACATTCGGGCATTGGCCTTCTGACTCAGCATGTCTCTTCAGACTCATTGTTCTGTTCATCTAATGCTGGTTGTCACTATGGGCCTCAGAAACAAACTGCCTCTCTGAAACTAATGAGTGCTGGTAAAATAGGCAGGTAATCTAATCAAATACGGTGTCAGAGCAATCTCATCTCAGGCTTTGTGCTCTTCTCAGTGGCAGAGGATCAGGCAAGGCCCTTAGGCTTAATGTTGAAAGGTCCAATTAATACGGTTATGGTCTGATTATTTGTGCACAGTGTCATGTTTAAAATGCATAAGAGTCTATACTTGCCCTAAACACATTTGAGAGTCATATGCTTATGCTATACTAAATAACTGACTTCTACGTGTAGCTGCCCTTGTTCATGGTTCTGAAAAAAAATGGTTTGACGCTCATCAAACTAATTAGCATTAGTTGACAAGGAATTTAGTGCATTCTATGTATACTAGCTGAATATGCGGAGTTTGCAGGTGTTGAGAGTATACATTTCAGCTGAAAAATAGGATTGGATGATTTGACTGGTATTCAGCACAGAACCTAAAGGAAATCTGACAGCTCAATACAACAAAATATACTTCTGGACTTAACCTTACATTATTTAGTATCATTTAGACCCAATAACGTATTAATTTCATGTTTGAAAACTTTTTTTTCCATTTCATTTTTTTTATATCTTTTAAGGAATGCAGTTTATTAATCATATAAGTATTGCTATATTGTTTGATCATATCAGAAAATCCTGTCAAATAATTAGCCAAAAAATACAATATGATTTCTACCTAATCATTTAGTTGAATGTAGTCATACATTATTTTTAAAAGGACAATCACTAATCCACACAGTCCTATAAATTTGTAAACAATGTCAATAGAAAAATGGGATAATTATCCTTATTTATTTCTGTAGTTAGGTACAGTGGGTCATAATATTTTGCCCTTGAAAAGGACCCAGTAATCATGTAGAACACCAGCTGAAGACTACCCTAGGTGTTATTATGGCCACTGTACTGAGCCACTGTATACGCAGCACAGGTGATCACTAGGGGAGCCATTTGATTAAGGGTCACAAAAAAGTGAATTTAAAAATCAGAAGAAAAAAATGGAATGGAATGAAAAAAAGAAGAAAAACGTCTGTATGCATTCCGTGATGTTACAGTTACAGTGCCTATACAAAATCATCATACCCTTTTTAAATATCAAATCAAAAGCCATTCTCAAAAAACTTTTACCAGCTTTACTTACAAGTTTTGCCTTATAACATCAAACTATAGAAAAGAAAGCCAGCAGCTCAGAAAATTAAATGAAATGAAAAACCAGAATGACAAGGTTGGGAAAAGTCATCAATCGCCTGATTTAATACTTAGTAGAGCCACCTTTTGCTGTAAATACAGTACAACCATCAATCTCTTTGGATACAGTATGTATCTACCAGCTAGATTTGGGAATGTTTGCCCATTCTTCCTTGAGTAATTGTTCGAATTCATTCAAATTCCTTGGGGAATGGCAATGGACTGCTATCTTTCACAGATATCCTGTTGGATTTACCATCTTGCTCATTTGACTTCCACTGCTGGCCCCTGGAGGATGGGCTCCCCATTTAAATCTGGTTACTCCTAAGGTTTCTTCCTTCTCGGGAGTTTTTCCTTGCCACTGTCACCTCTGGCTTGCTTACTGGGGGCTTTGGGCGGGACTGCTGTAAAGCACTTTTAGGCTTAATGTTGTGAAAATGTGCTATACAAATAAAATTGAATTGATTTGAACTGAACATGTGGTTTATGTCTGGTCAGGAAATATAGCCCTGTTCCTTTCTTGTAAAACAATTTAATTCTGTTGTATGCCTAAATGCACCATAACAAATTAATCTCTCTTTCAAAGTTAAGTGCAAAATTCACATGTTCTGATTTAGGCTACATAATGAAATCATAGTATTAAATTATGTGCAAACATTTGTTTTCATTATAATCTATATTACTTTTATTTGTTGGGCAAAACATCCCTGCCCAGATTCAAAATTATTAGTTAGCACCAGCCCAACATCCTTCTTCTAACAGCCTATTCTTCTAATAGTTGACCTACCTCAGTTGTGATATATTAATTAATCTTTTTGGAAATTGCATCTTAGAACTGTTCCACAAAAAGTATATCCATCCCTTTAGAACTCTGATATGTAAACCAACAATTAAAAATTGTTGTGAAATTCAAATCAGGAGCTATACACACACTGATTATTAAATGATAATTTCTATTTTAACCCAACATCCCATTGCAGGGTATCACCTACCTCGTGTTTGATACTCCCTAGGGCTGGATCCTGGTCGTTATGGACAATGGGTTGATGTGTTTTCTAGTATCATGCTTTCTATGGATATGTTATAAACATTAGTGCTTTAGTATTTCTACATCATCTCAAATTCATGGTTAGTATTCCGGATATTTTATCTTGTTGCATAAAAACATGTTGAACTTACAGTACATGTTATATATTCAGATCATTTACTGCAATAGCGTGCCCATTCAAGGTGTCAATGTAGAGACTGATTTCTGTTTACCAATGTTGTTAAGAAGATGTTATATACTTTCTGTTCTGGGTTGCGATTAATGTAATTTTGCTGTTGCTACGAGACAATATTTGCAGGAATAATCAGCTGGGGAAAATACGAGAAACCAGACTCCTGCCGGGAGGTACTGGGATTAGTTAAGTGATGCCTTAGACATGAGTCCTCTAGCCTCATAAACATATTAAGATATCATATCAAGTCATTAGTAAATTTCCATATAAAAACTGACTCCCTGTGTATATCTGTGTGATGTCACCTTTTTTCCAGCGTTGTAGCTAGTCATGAATGAAAACACGTTAGTCCCATACTCAGGTGCATGAATTGTATTTGTACGAACGAATATTCGCTAGCAGTTGGTTTTCTTACGCCTTTTTCCGCCCTACAATAGCAGTTACTGTCATTTACTGCGCGCACATATATGTTCTGCACAGCACTGGTGTTTCTGAAATCATCCTTCCGGCCAGCTTTTTGGTGATCTCTGCCCTGTTTTTCCCCCACAGCATAACGTAACTAAATTCACAGACAACGTTATTAGTATAGTCCTTTTGCCAAAAATATTTAAGGGCGTCGACTACAACATCGAACAATTAACTACTATAGCCTAGCTATTATTTGTTCTATATTGCACTTAATTAAATTCGGTCAATTTTGTGTGATAAAAGCGATTGTCAAAACGTCCCCTCGACAAATGCCCTCTACCATGCATGAGGCAAAAGTAATTAAAAGGTTTAAATAAGCAAACACCACTTACACTGAATATCGAGAAAATAGTGTAAATGGGGTGCGGATTTGATATGAGCTATAAAGGATCCCCAGTGATTGGTTAAGGTAATATGACATCACGTGCCGTTACCCCACGTTGACCGTAAACTGTTCAAAGGAATGAAAAATCTGTGGCTTGGCGAGGAGGACCACATCTGGCTCAAACTGACCTGCCTTCTTCTTAAAAGAAGTTGGTGCTTCGTTCAAGGGGTTATCCGTCACCTGTATTTGAGATTGTTACTGACCAGATCATAATTATTCACTTTAAAACACCAGGGGCAATTTTTAGGATAGAATTTTGGTTTATCGACTAAAATGCAACATGAGTGATAACAACACAGAAACCTACTGGATTTCAGCTTGGAACTTAAATGGTAAGTTAATTATTTCAGATGTTTTTTCTTCTAATATGCTATGGATACAAGTAACATACAATTATGATTCTGTAATACACTCACATTTAGTAGTGAATATTGTGAAAATGCATTATTTCAGACATAAATATGTGGTAGGAAAATCAGGTTTTTATTTATATTAATTATGTACACCGCGCGAAAGAACTAAAACTGCATAATCGTGATGTCTCTGAAAGATTTTAAATTATACTTCGGTCAGTTGAAACTGCTCTCATTTATGGACGGTACTGATTTATTTTTGCAAAGAGTTAAGCATGCTGCCAGCTGTCAAAGAGAAAATGTTATTGTGTAAGTCCTGCTATTACAATAAACCCACGGGGTTCGTTTCTTCTAAATGATACGAACCGTAATTTATTGGTTAATTGTTAAGGCTATTTTGTCCTGAATGAATTTGATGTGCGAAATCATATTTACCTTCTCAATACAGAGTAATTATGCAGATCGATGTAGTGCAAGTTTCACTACTTTCATCATGACTACAGTTGGTCAGATGTATACATTTTAATAAATGAACTGCCTGGAATCCTAAATCATTTTGCTGACATGCACGGGTCGATGGAAAATTATGAAAACTTAATACCTGTCAGACACAATGACTTCTCCAGCAACTAATTGAGATTTTTACAGGGAATTGACATTTGTGTATTTATCACATGAATATAAGGTAATAAAACGAACAGCGTCGGTGTTTACTTAATTTTATTGGTTCTTTCAAAATACGGAACAGCTGTTATAAAAGCTTTTCAAATTACAGTACTGTACAAATTAACCCACTGAATTGTGCATAATTCAAGTATGCTATAATACGGTACAATATTGTACATGAAATACAGCTTATTTCGCTGCTGCTGCATCCCGTTAGCTGGTTTTCAGCAGTTTCTCATAAGCTTGGATGAGTCTATATTCGTAATTGAGAAAACTATTTTCTGTGCAAGCAGCATTAGTCTCAGGTACCATTTATAAGCGGTGGATCACTATAACCATGATCACTGTAAGCAGTTTGCACTGTATTCTGATTTCTAACATTCAAATTACGTTCTCTCTTCTGTACAGTTATTTCATTGCGACAAAAGAGCAAGGTGTCAGTGTTCACAGTAAATTTCTCAGAAGTCATGAAAAAGTTTTTCATATCTTGTGTTTATTTACTTTCATTGCTAATTATCTAATTGTCGATAACATCAAGTAAAAAAACTGAAGATAAGAAAACCACATTCGCGAGGGTTAGGAACTGAATATTCCCTCGAATGTTAAAATTCGCGAATACTTGGACCCATTATGCAAAATTAACGGCAAGTTTAAAAGTGTCTGCTGAAGGGGTTAGGGGAGGTGCAACATTAGCCTACTGCCCGAATTGCCCACAGTATCAGCCCACTTGATTCGAATGCAATGGGCCCGAAGCTTTGTTATTCAACCTGAGCAGCTGTAACTCAACTGCTGAAGCAAGCTTTTAATTGGGAACCAGCAATTTTTACGTTATTTATGGTTGTGTATGACTAATTTAAGTGAATTTTACGACGTATTCTATTTAACCATGTAACTTTATTTATAGGCCTACTGAACGCTGACAGGGTTGCCAACTCACATGTCGTGAAACTCACGCTTTCAGGTTCTCACGCAATAAGTCTTACGGCAAATCTGTTTTATTCTATTATAAACCTACAATTAGCTATATAACAAGCTTTGGGGTAGTTTGCAATCCGTATACAGACTATTATTTATTGTTGTTGTTATTTATTAAGGTCATAAACTCTTACATACTTGTAAATGCGTGTGCAGACTTGTCTCGCATTGAAAATCTCACTCCAGCCAGCTGGCCAAAGTTGGCAACTCAGCGCTGATATCAACGTTAGCAAGGTGTCATGTTAAATAAGTTAGTGCACCTGTACCCGCGGGATGAATACGTTCCAAGACCTACCGCGGAGATAGTAGCGAACACTATAAATTAATCTTTTTACCTATGATAAAGTTGATAACATATTTTACACTTAGACCGCGGTTACTAAGTCAGCGGATACGAGGGTTCCACTATACGGTTCTAGTTAGCTTCCTAGCCAACAGTAATGTTAGCCAGCTGGCAAGCTATCTCAGAGTTAACTAAGACACTACTAGCGAAGATCCTACTACAGCGACAAAAGGTATATATGAACAAGAAGTAACTATAATAAAATAAGGTAATATTCCTACTCTACGTACTGTCACGGGCGACTACAAAAGCTCCACAGAAGAATATCTGATGGGACGAATGAAATAAACGTGATAGGCAGATTCAGTTGGCGCCGGCTAAAGTTGGCTAATTGGGTGGCCAGAGCAGAGATTGGTTGCGCATTGCCCACCCGTGCCCACTTCTACATCCGCCCGTGATCCCACCATTTTTCCTTGCTAAAAGGAAGGAAATGGGGGGGGGGAGTCCATAAGGCTGGCTGAAACATGAAACACGTCTACCCCTGTTAGGCTATATATAGGGACCTCGATCCGTCCCCTGCACTTTTGAGGGCAGAAAATATCAAAACTTTTATAAGTGCAATCCCTAAATATGGTTGGATATCGTTATCTTTTAAGTCATCAAACTGTGTCGACGACCATGAACTTTGTAGGTAGAAATAGTAAAGTGCATGCATTTCTATTAGCCAACACATGGCTTTAATTTTTTTTGTTCACTTCCACGATGACTTACCGATTTAACGAAGGATAAATAACGCAAACACCGATGTCACTTTCTAAAACATTTTTTTGAAAAACATCTATACTTTATATAGACAGGCCCATCTATAGACATCTATAGCCGCATTTGTGACTTCGCACACTCGATTGATATTTCGCCGTTGCGCGTCCCGAACAAGCTGAGAACTAATCGATCTGCTTTAAATTGTGAGTGATGGAGTTTTGGTCACACGGACCAAAGCGGTATGCCTTACAAAATAATGCAACCTGGAAAAACAAAGCTCTGTCACAGTGTCCTTTCAAATAGCAAGCAATGTGAGTAGACGTAAATTCTATGTAGGATTAATCTATAGCAAGCCTATGTTGGATACAATTGTCAACGTAATTTTCCCATATCTCTGATAGGCTAATTTATATAAACGACTTCAACTAAGTCTCACCTAACGTTACATTATGTCTGTTAGAATAAAGCTATAAATCTATGAATGTGTCCTCAGATAATATTTAACATTGAAATATGTGAATTGAAACTTTAAAACAGATTGCAGAGAAAATTGTTGTTTATACTGTACTATTGTCTAATAGACTGTTTCTGGTGATTTGCAACACATTGTATGTATGTCGGCCAGTGTCAATCAAAATGTTTAGTATATTAAATCATGCATAGCTGAATAAGCTTAAGCCTTCAGAACTTTTGCTTTATATGTATATATATATATATATATATATATATATATATATATATATATGCTGTCAAACTATTAAAATTTTTAATTAGATTAATCACAGGGTTGCTGTGGATTA
>JAODJW010000019.1:11552037-11562289 GCA_026777045.1 Hyperopisus bebe
GATTAATCACAGGGTTGCTGTGGATTAATTTCGATTAATCACGATTAAATATTCATTTTTAATCTATATTAATCGCACATATATTTATATAAAGGCATAACATATTATAGCCATGTTTATTATACATTGTGAATGCTTTATGAAGCTCTCACCAATAATGCACTATAGATATTTTTATAATGCAATACAAAGCATCATTCTTATACCAAACCTTATAATGCATTATGAATGTATCTTTAATGCATTATAGATGACAACTTCAAGTAAAATATTACCGCACCATCAGTAAATGATTGAATGAAGGTCAATTTAAGCAAATTTTCTTTGTTCCAATTTCACTTATGTAGAAATGGTAATTTAAATGGTATTTAGCCAATTATATTAAAACAGCAGTTTACCCGTAGTACTGTCTTGTGCTCATGCACATATGTTACATGATTTGCCCTTTATTGTTTAGCAAGAGCAATAAGAAAGCAATAAAAGGATGTGTATTGAGCTGTCCTGTAGAAGCATAAATAGGCAGACATTTTGTCCCTTGTTTACATTCCTGGTATGAGTGAGAACTGGCCATTTCATCATCATATCACTATGTGCCCATTTTAAACTTACAGTGTGTTCTACTAGACAATTAAGTGATTGATGTGAATATTCTAGAAATCCCTCATTAAGGAGATTTTTGCATAAACATGCTTCAGTAACACTTTACTTAAGGGCATGTTTTTAGTAATTTATAAACACATTCATAACAAATAGTAATGCATTCATAAAGCATTAAAGACATGGCTATCATTTATGATTTATGGCATAACACATTATAGTCATATGTATTATGCATTATAAATACTTTATGAAGGTCTTATCTATAATGCGCTATAGATGCCTTTTTAATGCATTATGATGGTTTGTCTAAACATTAATGATGCTTTGTCTTGCATTATAAAAGTATCCATAGTGCATTATAGATCAGAGCTTCATGAGGCAGTCATAATGCATAATAAACATGGCTACTGTATAATGTGTTATGCTTTTAAAAAATAGGCATGTTTATAATACTTTATGAGTGTATTACAATGCATTTTGAATGTGTTTATAAATTACTAAAAACATGGCCTTAAGTAAAATGTTACTAATGGGTCTTGGTGCTGATCATCTGATAAATAATGAGTGAGGCTTTTAGTGAGCACTGTTTTCTTGACTGGCTTGGGTGACGGTGGGAAGTGTGTGCTGAGTGTTGGCTGGGTCAACAGGTTCAAAAATTCAGTGAAACCTTTTTAGGATTCTTGTAACAATTCACCTCATGTATATAAACACATAAGAAGGCAGATTTTAGGAGTCACAGCTAAAGAAAAGAAGCTGAGTAGTAATAAACAGAAGCTGATATGTCCCTCTGTAATTAATTTCTTTATGAGATCATTTGTTTGTGATTCATCAGATATTGGGCTTTGGGCTTCCATTCTCTCATCCATCACTTTCTATCACAATGCCTCTTCAACCGCATATCAAAGTTAACTTTAAAATGCAGTTTATTACAGTTTTAATTAATAGCATGGGGAATTTGTCTATTGTTCGCTTCCCATGGTGGGCAGCATCTGCCCCTGCTGTCTCTCCAACAAGCACATCTTACCACTGTGGGGACCCGCTCACATTATTTATTTCCCCTTAACAAAGCTATACATGTTGTGCACCTACAGGATCAGTCTTGCCATCATTTTATAGCTGGTACCTTATCAGATGAATGCAGATTTATCTATGAAAATGTCCATTTGGAAACACCTGCATGGAAGCATCATGTTCTGCAGGGGCCCAGCTTATGCAGTACGCTTTCATGGTATGTGACGATCAGTCTGATCTACCTCCAGTCAGCGCCCACGTGCATAAGTCCTGGGTCTGGGACAAAATTATCTCAACAGGTACTCCTGTTTCTCCAACGCCTCCCACTCCCATGCCCACCCGATTGTCCCCCTCCCAGATGTTGGACCTGACTCAATTGATTGATTGAATGAAATTATCAATCTTTTACTAATGTTGCACTGATTTTATAGCACTCAGTGTTCATGTCAAGACTGCAATGTTTGAATGAACTGCCACTAAAATGTCATACTGGATGTGCATCTCGATTTGCCTCGGCTTTGTTTTACTGCTGTGAATTCATTCAGCAATGTCTTAACTTCATTCAATTCTTACCGCTATCTCTGTGAAAACCACGTATAATAAGCATACTAACAATATAGTCAGGGGTGGGCATACTATAAGGCAAGGGTAGGCAGCTGTCTAGGGCTCCTGAAAACTAGGGGCCCCATGGTGACAGAATTTAGGATATAACATAAGGTTATAACATACCATGATCATCTAAATGATAGCAACATAATAGACAAAGTTGTCCCCGTCCCAGCTGTAATGGACTATTCTACTTTGAGACTTCGCACTACCCAGCTTTCCTTTACAACTGGTTTAACTGTTTGTTCTCTGCCAAGCGAACTGGCACAAGGTAGCCTATCAAAAAAAAAAACAGCACAAAGATACAAGACTAACATAACATCTCCCTTACCTCATACTGTCTCACTACAGTGGCAGTGAACAGACATGGAGAGAACACCGACGTATGCAAAAATTCAAGACTAACCTTAGCAAAAGAGGGAATAAGTAAACTTATTAAATGTGACTGATTGATCCTCCAGTGTGATTCCCCACTCCCTCCATCAGCAAATGAGTTTTACTGCTGGGACCCACACTTTGATTGGAATATTATTGATGTTCAATTGTTTTTTATTTCCTCTAGTTTCTCTTTGAGCTCCAAAAATATCTCTATCGGCCCACTTAGGGGACTCCCTACGCATGTCAGCCTAGGGCCCCTAGAGAAGTTAGTCCGCTATTGGATATATTCACATCTGGCAGGGCTTCTAGTTATTCTACTGTACTTAGTCTTTCATAACTTTGCCTAATGTGACTTAGTATATAGGCTTACGCTGTACCATGCCCCATAAATTCTTCTTTGAGATATACCTCACAGCTTTGTCTGTTTGCCAGCCCATCAAGATCAATCCCTCTAGATTCATTAGCCCAACACAGAACAATTAATGAGGCCTGAGGCAAGGCGGAGATGGGGCCCAGCAGAGCTGACTAATTGGACAGAAATTCTGCAATATCTCTGCAAGTGGGAAAGCATGTCAGAGATGTTGCTCGAGCCAGAGATCAAGGCTGGTGCGATTAAAAAGGCATAACCATAAAGGAAGCTATTCAGTTAGCATATCAAAGGGAACAACCTGCAGTATAGTTCAGGTGGTCAGAGTTGATTCAACAATTGCCAATTATCAGATAATGCAGGAACAGGAATGACAGCATGACATACGCACTGCATGTGACTCAGATAATTCATGATGCAGTGGTTTGTTTACCCATAAACTCGATTCCCCTGTGGTGCACATTATCCTGAGAACTGTGATGCATTTTGTATTTTTTTCAGGGATCACAGAAGTGAATGTTTTGGAGAAACAGAGAGCTGATACTATACGTTGTCACCATGCTGATGCTGAATGTGGCTCTGTGATGTGCAATGAGCAAATTCATAGAGACTCTCACAATTGTTTTCACACTTGTCTCAATACCATGTCCACATTATCAAAACTCTTCACACAATATGCTTTACAAAACACTCCTGAGCACATTAGTTAACCGTTGGTGCAAAATGCATTTTTAACCACCAAAACACTTCATACTTCACCCAATAGTGATTCATAACTATACCATATGCTCTCCCCCATAAGACCACTGTGTCATTCATTGTACAAACAATGGATTAACGTTCATATCATTGAAAGAAAATTTATTCTGGTAACTCTACAGAGTCCAATGATCCCCAATTTAATAATTTCTAAATATGCCCAATTACTCACTCCAGGCCTGTGGAAAGGAATTGCTAAACTGGTGAGAACTTCAGCTCACTAGTTATGTTTTTAAGGGTTTCTGAGCTCGCAGTTTTTTTACAATCATTTTCACACTTGTCCACTTTTTCAAAACACTTCACACTGTGAACTTTACAAACATGTACCTGAGCATATCAGTTACAGTTTTTCTTGATTGCTTACATGCAGCAGTCAACTCAAACTGCTCAATTACAAAACAGTTAACACACAGGCCTAAACAGTGGCACTCATGGTCAAAGTGACACATTTTGTTTGCAAAAGGCTCTAACATGCCAAAACATTTAAAATATGAAACAAAAGCAAATTTTGCCTTCAAACAACACAACCTGCAAACAAGTTTATGAGCTCTTCCAATCAGTCATTACACAATGGACAATAAAATACAAAATACAGCATTCAGTGCGAATCAGTGCATCATTGCTTGTCATTGTAACCTATTACATAGCTGTCATGCCAGTGCCATTTGTTATCTTTCTACATAGGCTGTCAAATTTGGCTTCTTGGAAAGAATTGGATCCAGAATCAGAAATGCTTTAATGCTAATTTTATTGATTCCATGACATTCAAACTGTGGCTGAAAACTGAAAGACTGTAAATATTACAGAAAATACATGTAAACCAAAATAACATCTATCAGAGTATAAGAAATTAATAAAATAAAAATAAAATCTATTATGGTAAAGTATAAAAATCTATTACAGTATAAGAAATAGCCACTATTGATACTCAGTCTCTTCTGTCTTGACGATGGGGTCACATGGCTTCATCTACATCGCATTCAATATCCTCTCTTGCACCCAGGAAAAAACCTTCTTGCATGCCTTATCCAACCTTGATATACACCTTGATTTATAGGTGTACAGACTGATTGCTGATTGATTTGTGTGAAGGAGTGTCAAACAGGTGCTGTAGTGATTTCATACTGATCTACGTAGTTTCTTATAGTTGGCTATAGATGGTTTCTGTTTGGTTACCAGAGTTAAAACAATGGAGTTTGGGCTGCTTGAATGACATCTGTGTTAATTGCAAATGGGTGTGAAAAATGTGTGAATCCAATGAAAAAGTGTTATGACATTTGCAAGACATAACTTCAGGTCTGCTGAGATGGTGATGATGAAGACCGAGTGGGTCCCAGTTTCTTTCAGCAGGTCAAAACATCCAAGAAAAACTGTAATCTCATAAGGCGACTTTGTCACAAAAAGTTCAATGAATGAAGAAGCACGAACAACTTGAAGCACTGCAATTGCATATATATAATATATAATGTGTTGTTATGTGCTGCGCAATACACTGGAAAAGAAAAATACATTACAACCACCTTACATTCAATACCAAACAAAAAAAAAATGCCAATTAGCAAACTTTCACTGTATACAGTTATGTATACTGTTGACCTGGCCTAGTCCATTCAGTCCTCTGCATTTGGTCATAAATTTTCATCGATATTACACTCTTGCAATACACCGAGGAAAAAATCTCTTTGAGTGCCTTATACAGCTCTGGATGTCCTCCACATGGATGTCCATACACCCAGCAGCCATTGCATCTAAAAGCGACATCTGATCATGTGGCTGATGGTCATATACCTTCCATCCCCATGCAGAAAACAAATTCTTCAATAGGGTTGAGGAATGGAGAGTATGGTGGCAAGAATAATGACATCATCCTGGGATGGGCAATAAACCACTCTGTGACTTGGCGGGAATGATGAAAGGCCACATTGTCCCACACAATCACAAATACTGGTAAATTCTCCCATTTTGCTGCTGAAAGTTTTTCATACAGTTCATCAAGAAAAAAATAAGGTGTACTGAATAGTATGGGCCAATGATGGCCTTCTGCAGCTGCAGTCCGTCATTAGATATTGCTGCACACATGGTACAGTAATGTTAAACCCCCCCCCCGGTTTGGAACATCTGCCGTTGTTGTCTTCTCTGTCATATTTCTTCCATGGCATCTTTTTGCCAAGTTGAAACCGGCCTCATCCATAAAGATATCTGTGTGTTCATCTTCACTGGCTTCAAGCTCCATGACTCTCTACAGTAAGTTAGAGAATGCACAAGGAAACAGAAGACACAAATGGCATAGCTTACTGTATTGAGCACTATAGATGAAAGAAAATGCCTGTGTGTGTTGTACTGTTCAGAATCACCATAGATACCATGATAACCTGGAAGTATTGATACTAGAGTTTCTTAACAGGCTCAGAGTTCCTCTGAAATGGGACAGTGTATAATTGTTTCATCCTGATCTGGTGTTTCTGCAGCACTGGTGCAATAGTTGTAGTGCTAACATTCTCGATATTTCAAAATATGTCATTGTCTGCGATTATTTTGTCACGTACTTCTCTGAGCCTGATGCTGTTGCTGGCAATGACCATCTCAACTATTGAGTCCACCTGTTCAGGTGTGAATATTCTACCCCTTCCCCCTATGGGATGTAAAGTCTGTGTCCTGCAGTAGTGAGCCAAGACACCATGTCAAATCATATTACTATAGTATTGTACATGTATATATGCACACATCAATCAGTCAAAATACTGTATAGTAGCCTATCTGTTGGGTTGCCTTAAAATTCTCACTATTGATGCCACTGTGGATCTAGGCAAGTTTGGTTGTACACCTGCATCCCTGTGGGACAGACTATGATTAAACACATGGTCAATTAATGTAGCTCTGATTTCATCAGAAACAATTGTTCTAGCTCTTCCACATCGATGTCTCCTTTCTCTTGCCTCTGCCTCTTGCCTCATACATTTTATTCACACTACTAGGTAAGGAAAGCAAAAGGCAATCCAAAGATGGCTCCTTTTGTATATGTGGTAATTAGACACAAACAGAAAAACAAAAAACACAGGAATCTGCATACATGGAAGAGGTGGCAAGAGTGGCTCAGTGGTGTAAGAGCAACAACCTCTCTAAATGTAGACAAAACCAAAGAAATGATCATCAATTTCAGAAGATCCAGCACTATTCACCCACCTCTCACCATCGACGGCGCTGTGGTTGAGAGGGTGAAGAACACCAAGTTCCTGGGTGTCCACCGAGGACCTCACCCGGTCCCTCAACTCCACCCCGATAGCCAAGAGGACTCGACAGCGTCTGTACTTCTTGCGGGGGCTGAAGAGAGCGAGCCTCCCCCGACCGATCCACACCACATTCTACACCAGCACCATCGAAAGCCTGCTCTGGAGCCGCATCACTGTCTGGTACGGGAACCGTAACGTCTCGGACTGTAACACGCTTCAGCGGATAGTGAGAGCAGCTGAGAAGATCATCGGTGTGCCCCTACCCCCCCTAAAAGACATTCTCCAGACCCGCTGCTACAACTGAGCCGTAAACATTGTAAAGGACCCTTCCCACACGCTACACGGACTCTATTCTCTCCTACCGTCCGGAAGATGTTATCGAAGCTTCTGCTCCGCCTCTACCAGGCTGTGCGACAGCTTCATACCGCAAGCCATCAGAACTCTGAACACACACTAATATCTGGACTGTCTCTCTTCAAATTCCTCTAAACTGCATATACATACTACCTCTAAATTACGTTTACTGTACATCTCTGCACTATTTATTTACTGCCTGTTTGCAGCTTGCACGCCCAGTTACTATGATGATAAGTGTACTATATGTCGCACCGGGGCCATGGAGAAACATTGTTTCATCACTCTTTGTACATGTATGAAGCTGCTGATGACAATAAAGTAACCTTGAACCTTAAATCTGACACAGTCACTTTTTGCCATTTGCAAACACAGTTCCACACCCATGCACCAATTGGCTAACATGCATGCCACCTGGCCAAACACCTAATTGTTTATTAGTTACCTCAGCAATCAGAAAGTGTGCACTATAAATACCACAGATTTACCAGTGCAACAGTATTCAACGATGGAAGCAGTACTGAGGGGAAGAGGTGGAGTTAGTGTGAGAGGTAGAGTGATAGGTACAGTAGGGGGTAGAGCAGGAGGAGAGGAACATAGACAAAGAAGGCAAACACTTTCAGATGAAATCCAGGCAACATTAGCTGACTGTGTTATAAATCATGGGTTGACACAGAGAGAGGCTAGGAAGAAGGTACAGCCCAATTTGAGTCGGTTTACTGTTGCCTGTCATCCGGACATTTAGGCTTGAGGACAGATATGTAACCAAAATACCACCCACCCTGTATATGTAATTCAAAATATACAGACGCTCCTCTACTTATGAACTTTCAACTTACAAACTTTCAGACATACAAACGAAGCAGACTAAGTCCAAATTGGGCTCCCGTTTCCTGTCCGCAACATCATTTTCTTTTTCTGCCTGCCAAATCCGGGTAGTACGACTTCTGGCCGCTACTCCCACCGTGCAGCAGCATAGCGTGCGTACTCCCAGCATCCTAGTTCTTCGTACTTGCGTATACCCTTAAAATGACGTTCAATAACAACTTAGGAACATTTCAAGTTACGAACGGCCGTTCAGAACGTATCTCATTCGTAAGCAGGGGAGCGTCTGTATATGTATACTATATATTACACTTTATGTGGCACAGGAGGCAACAATAATAAACTTGGTTTGGCAAATAATGCTATAAGACTTAAAGAGATTCAAAGCAACATCATAAAAGATGAGACAATTTTCAGCAACATCAGGCAAGTCTCCCTGTTTACCCTGGCCTGTTTTCCACTGACACAAAGAACACTTGACACAGATTTACAGGGTGCCTTCTGAGAGAAATTCAGAAAGAATCAAAGATCTGAGGCATGATTACAACTGAGTACAAGATTGACTACAGGACACAACAAACAGTACAGTATTTTCCCAGTACCAAACTAAACCATATTCACTGTTTTTTCCCTGTAAGAGTGCTGGAAATGGATTTGAATGTGATTACACATGAGTTTATTTTCATTGTTGAGGTAGGCTTCAACCTCACCAAAACCAGGAGAAGGGGAAGAAGCATCATTGGTCACAGAGCCACTGTGGCTGTCCCTGGCATGTGTGAGGGAAACATTACAATATGTGCTGCCAACACAGATAATGGAGTTCTCCACCACTATGCCAGTCTTGGTCAATACAACACAGACCACATCCTGACCATTTTGGACAGATTGGGCGACATTTTACTACAGGTAGGCCACATGGATGATGAAGATATGTAGTAGTTTGAGATAATGTAAGTTTACATCATGCAGCCATGGTTCAGAATTGGTTTGTTAACAGCCCACAGTTTAAAGATGTACAGTTAGGCTGGTTGGCATCTCTAAATTGCCGATAGTGTGTTGCAACCATCTCATCAAAGCTGAGTCCTGTACCGCCTGAGTGGTTGGAAGATGGATGAGTATATGTAGCAGTGGTAGTGACTCGTACAAAGGGCTTTATAAATGATTCCAGAACAATGTTATTCTGTTACCCTGGCTGTGCACCTCTGGGCTCCATTATGAAATCTCATAGAAATTAGAAAAAGAATATTTGTTATTATCCATCTCTCTACTGGCCATGGAGAATACACATGTTGTTTGATTCTATAGAGGACATGTTTTTTTGTGAACAATAGTGAAACCCTGTTCTGATCTGTTCTTCTGAGAAATGAGGAAGGGAATGATCTACAGTACATTATGAAAATTGAATCAGTCATGCTACCATTCATGTAATTTATGGATGGTGGAATAAATAAACTTAAAATGATTTTGCATTTCCATAATTGAAAGACACAAGAGGCTAGTCAACTGATAAACTGCAGAAACTGACAAAAAATCTTAAGGAAACAGCAAACAGCTTTCAAACACATTTTTAAAAATATTTAATATTCTACCGTGTGCCCCTCTCTCCTGTGCCCCTCCCCCATGTGCCCCCCGTCCCCTCTCCCCTGTGTCTGCCTCTCCCGTGTTACCTGTCCCTGTGCCCCTTCCCTGTGTACTCTTCCCCCTGTGCCCCTTCCCTCTGTACTCCTCCCCCTGTGCCCCTCTCCTGTGTGCCCTCATGCCCCTCCCCTCTGTGCCAATCCCTCATGGCCCTCCAGTCTCTGTATTTCCACATTCCTGTAGTTTGAATAGCCAGACCGTGGGATGTGGGATATCCCACATGCATGCATTCCAGTCTTTATTGAAATCAGTAAGGGGAGTGCATTGTGTTATAGTTTTTTCGATTGCTTAAGCAATTTTGAAAACAGGACCCATTTTGTTAAAACACTACACACAATTACCACAACCACACACCCAAGTAGCAAAACACAAATCTTTTGCAAAATGAAATATTTCAGTCAAAACAAACTGGGGAAACAAACTGAAACGCGGACTTAATACAGAGGACTAATGACGACAACCAGAAACAGCTGATCACATGGGG